>CAOKZL010002643.1:0-172635 GCA_948472985.1 Iguana delicatissima | reverse complement strand
CATTCTTGGAATGTATAAAGGCTTGAACAATCTAGGAGGTGGGGCCGGTTTCTTTGGGAGTGATCCTGACTGGTGCTGCTTGCTAGCAAGAAGAAATAATAAAGAAAATCTTTTTTTCAAACCGAGGTCTGATCTCTGACTGGCCACTTTACAATATAATATGCATTGAAAAATATGTATTCCAGACTAAACACTTGTTGAAATGAGCACAAATAGTTTAGTTTGTTGCTTTGGTGTTGTTCTCACCAAGGAACAAGCAGAGCCAAGAAAAAGGAAAGGAACACGGCCATACAATTTTAAAGTGTGGTTAGAGTTGGTTTGGCAATTAGACCTATTGTCAGTTTGATAAGAGACCCATTGTTTGAAGTCAGGTTGTGCTATACATGTGGGACCAAATCCAGTGTTGTCTTGGCAGCCTCAACAGAGCCCCCCACTGATCCTCTCCCCCTGCAATCCACTGTGCTTCTTCTAAACTGGATCCAGAGTATTTCTTAGCACTCCATAGCTAATGGGTGGCACATAGAAGGCTGCAGTGGAAAGTGACAAGACTATTCCAGTTCCACAAGATTTTGTCATTCTTTTGGTAGAAATCTACCATTGGGTGCTACACGTGTAAAGACTATTTTATGGTTTTATGTTTTAAACAAAAAGAAATGTTGTCTTGCCTGCTTTTCTGTCAGCCAGGCTCCAAAAACAGGGGCTACAGGGGCAGCTGGTGGAATGCATTTTGGAAGGAACAAATTATTGTCATCCTTCCCTCTTATCATGCCTCCCCACGTATTTAGAACAACCAACTTTCTGACATATGCGTGTACCACCTCAATTGAGTGTGCACACATATTTCAAGCATGATTCCAGCCACAAGTAATGCTTGATATTTTCTACAGCTATTTACCCGGCAAACAACAGTGTTTTTATTCTCAGTTTTATCAATTATGCATATATAAATCAGTTTTTGAATCTTGCAGGTTGATCACAGTTAGCAATATATATGCAAATTAGTCAAGAAAGCTACTGTTAATGCTGTTTGGAAAGGTAGGCCAACCAAAGATGTGCAACAGTGCTGAACACTGTGATTGCATGCACTGAACTAGTCCTGTATAGACATTGCAGATGTATAACCTTTTTTTTTTTTGCAAAGAAGAATTTTATATTTGCATATGACTTATAATGCAGCTTGGAAATTGAAAGCAGGAAAAACACAACATAAGTGTTGTGTGTCACGATAATGACCATTCAAAGCCAAAGTGTATCTGGAATTACTTTTCCCCACATAAATTTTAATAAAACAGGCTGATAATCTGAGCAGGAAGACACAACAAGGAAAAGCTGGTTGCACTTTCCCTCCTGCATAATGTGTCAAAATGACCTCAGTACCCTTAGCTGCTTTTTCCCCTTTAGGGAAAAGATACTGATTACTGCCCTCAGTTCCACTATGAACAAAAATGTTTGGGGAGGATATTTTTTAGCTGAAAAATAACAGGAGTGGAAAGCATTAAGAAGTTTCTACTGATCTGGCCCTTCTCTGTTTAGAACAGCAGCTTACTGAGGTGTTTTTTTCAGTGTGTATGCCATCTGAGTTTGGCTTCAACATGTAAAGTTAAATCCTTATATAAGTATTTGGTCCTTTAAAGCCCCTTCAGCAAACAACTGTAATAATATCAAAAACACATTCAATGTTAAAATATTTTTTATTTAAAATTTTGCTTGAAGCTGGATCTGACTTAGAAAATATATTTTAAGTTCATATTGATTTTTAAAAGGGATATCATTGTTTATTTCATGAGTCAACTCCAGAGCTGTTTGATTTGTTGGCTGGTTGCCTCATGCTGCAAGCCAAGTTTCTAGATCAATTATCCTCTCGTTTTGGTTGCAAAAATCACTGAGCATGAGTGAAAAAAATGGAAGAGTGGGAAATGTGATTTGATCAATAAACATCTACCTGATCTTCAGTCACAATGAATGAACAGCCGATGAAGTTACAGATGGGAATTGATTCTAGATAATGATGTTCCTGTATTGGCAAATGCTTCTATGTAAGCAAGTGTCTCTGTAAGACTTTTCTGAGTGTATTACTCTAATGTTCACTGAATGACTGTAGTTTAGGATTAATGTTTTAATTATTTATTCAAAGTAATGTTATATCTTATTTCAGGTTACCTTCTTCTTGTCACTTAACTTCTTGTGATTGTTTTTTAACACTGTTGTAAAAACATACTGTAGTACAGCACAGGATATTGATGTTCTGATTCCAGATTTGTACAGATTCCAGGTTTACAAGATGGCTGATATACGACATTGAACTCTGCACGCTATGCAAGCTTAATTACACATTAATTGCACTATACAGTCCTTATGTTGAATGACAACATTATGCAACTGAACCCAGACTCAATGGGGAACTGAATACACAGCCAAATGAGCATACTCATTCATGGAGAGTCACATCAATGCACAGTGACACCACATGCACAATTCTGCTTGTCCAACGTTGAATTGAGTGTGGCTGTTTTGCATCAGCCAAAAATGTCCAGCTACTTCCACTGGGTAACGTACATATACGAAGGATACAAATTGGATTTTAGGCAGATTGTTTTTATAAATACAATTTCTGATCACACACAAAATATAGCATTTCATGATTATTTTTAACATTTAAAGACCAGCCTGTGTATATGCGGTCACTGAATTCAGACTGGGAATGCCAGAGAAAATCACCTCCTCTCAAAGCTACCTTTGGCATTTCTGAACAGTATATGGTATTCTTTCTGTGAAATATGGTAATCCTTGAATTTTTTTCCCTTATTATTGCTATGTTCAGCCAGTGAAGAGAATCCTATGTATTGAGCTGAAAGCTGGAAATGATCTACTGGTTACTTAAATTCCCTGAAGGCAGTAGATCCCATCTAATGTCAGAAGCTAAGCAGGGTCAGGCTTGGTTACTACTTGGAAGAGACACTACTAGGGAATATTAGGTGGTATAGGCTATATTCATTGTAAGGCAAACCACCTCTATTAATTCATTGCCTCAGAAAACACTGTGAAATTCATGGGGTCACCATATGTCAACAGGCAACCTGAAGGATCGTACTTAACTTTTATTTTGTAAGGAACCTTTTCGTACTATTCACTTACAAGGCTCTTAGCCTATACTGGTTACATATGTACTAATAATGGAGATTTCTTTCTGATACCAGAATCACTTCAATAGGCATTTTCCTCAGATATATTGGAGAGTTATGAGTTGTGAGTATACTTCTGATAATGGAACAGAAGTTCCAGTAGCAGAATGTCCACCTGCCCCCCCCCCCGCAGTTCCTTGAAAATCCACTCCTGAGTACTGGCTTATTCTCAGGAACTTAATGGTGTATGAGGGCAGTGGGGGGTTGGGACTGTGAAGCTACCATTCATGTAAAGAGTCATATTGTGGTATAAGTGTGGTGGGACTTGTAGGTGATCTGGGATAAGTCTTTTTATCCTCTTTGCCTCCGCCACGGGTGGTAATGCCAGATATAGGAATTGGTGAATTAAGGCTACAACTTTGTTCAATATCAAGATCTACAATGCAGCAGCAAATGGGACATGCAGGCACAAATTGCTTGTAGGAATCCAGTTAGGCCAGTTCTCTCTGACTGACTGATATCTAGGCTCAGAGCCCAGGGTATACCTACAGTTCATCCTATCTTGATCCTTTAGAGCAGTGGTTCTCAACCTGTGGGTCCCCAGATGTTTGTGGACTTCAGCTCCCAGAAGCCCTGAGCATTGACCATAGTAGCTGGGGCTTCTGGGAGCTGAAGTTCACAAACATCTGGGACCACAGGTTGAGAACCACTGCCTTAGAGGAATCAGAGGGTCCCAAGGGATCTGCTAGGTGTTGTTCTTTAGCACTCTTGCTGTGGTGCCGTTGTCCTTGGACAAGAACCCACCCCACATCTCCCCACAAGCTAGCTGATAATGATAGGAAAATGGGTACAGTCTTTCACTTTGCAGTGTCACTGGAAGCCTCACAGGAGACCAAATCAAAACCAAGTGTCCGCACCCCACCACAAAAGTGAAACAGAAACTAGCCACACTTACCCCATTGATTGAGCAGCTGCCAGAGGCATTGCTGCAAGCACCCAAGATATATGTCATAGCCAACCTAGGAGAGATGAACTCCATCCTTCAAATTAGAACATCCTCAACAGAAAGACTTTCTGAGTTATGAAATTTTTGGAGGAAGGATTTCTGTGCATCCTACAACCATCTAGACTGCTAGACTACCCCCCTTCGCCTTACATAGGCAGTCAAAAGACTTTTTTATTTAGACAGATTTCTGGCTATTAACTGGTGCATCAGAAAGGTCTTTAATGGGGATGGCCCTTTTTATCGTCATTATTATGTTCCAAATGCTTCTACAGTACTTTAAGTTAGTGCTGGTTTTAATAAGATATTTTATTTATTTATTCATTTATACATACTATTATATTTCAGTTTAAGATGTAATTTGTTTTAATCTGTGTTTTGCACCACCTTGGATCCCATATTGGGAGAAAAATGGGATATAAATAAAATAAGATAAATGAAGTTAAATAAACAAAGCTGTCCAGGCTCATCTTTAAGTGAGGGACAGCACTTTCACCTCCAGATAGTTGGTTCTGTTGCTGAACTTCTCTTATCTCTGTGAAGTTCACTAACGTTCACTCAAATTGGACAATTCTATCCTCCAGCAAATTAAACTCATTAGATAGAGAGATAAATAAGTTTTTGTTGCTTAATACAGTTGGCCCTGTACTTTTGCAAGGGTTGGGACACAAGACCCTCATGAAAATAGAAAAATGCAAATATCTTTCCCCTGCCCGACAGAGTGAGTGAGGGAAAGCACACGTGTGCCTTCCCTTTTTCCACTCCCTACCTATTCTCTTGTCCCTCATCTGCTCCCAAGTGAGTGAATGAGTGAGTGAGTGAAGAAACACACATGTGCGCCTTCCCTGCTCTCGCTCCCCCATACCATCCCCTTGTCTCCCGCCTACCCGCCCAAGCATGAGGGAATGCATGTGTGCACCTTCCGTCTTCCTGCTTCCCAGTCCCATCCCCTTGTCCCCCACTCACTTGCCCAAGCATGAGGAATGCCTTCTCTCCTCCTGCTCCCCTGCCTGCTTACCCCAGCATGTGAGTGTGTGAGGGAATCCAGAAATAATCAAATTTGCAAAAGGTAAACTTCCAAAAGCAGAGAGACAGTATTTTTTAGAACTACTTGCTGTTGGTTTGAGGTGCATTGCATAGAACTTTGCCTGCATAATGAACCAAATGCAGAGCATAGTCTGACATAACTAAATCTGTGCTAGATTGTGGCTTTGTGTTCTGGCTGTCCCTCTTGTCTACAGGTATAGCAGAGAATGTTTAGGGATGAAATTACAAAGGAATTTGTGTTATAGACAACTAAAGCAGGAGCAATAGATAATCTGGGGAAGTGAGAATATTTCCTTTCTAAATCCCTACAAACCTTACTGGATTTAAAGCTATGCCTTATTCAGCAAAAACAAATACTGAAAAATAGATTACGTTAACTTGAAGGAGCAACCATGCCCTAAAGGTGTAACTTGCCATACGATACACATTTTAGTGATATCTACTAATAGACAATTTGTAAAAGATGTGGGAAGGTCTCTACACAGTTGTAACCAGAAAATGTCTCTTGATGGAGTTCAAAATATTATGCCATGGAATGCGATTTTGGTGCATGCAAAGAGTCATTTGCTGTCTGCTTACTGTGGGAACAGATTGCCTTGCTTATAATGTTTGGTCTCTACAAATTGCCTTCAGTTCGATCACTGAAGTCTTGTACATACATCATGCTCTAAAAAAAATCATGTATTAGCATTGGTATATTTCTGTGTGTGATTTTGGTTTCTGACAGAGTGATTGAACTCCATGAAAACTAACAACATGCATCAAAAAAGTGAAAAAGACCAGGAAGCTGCCAAAGTTCCAGGCAAGGAAATTGTGAAGGAGACGCAAATGCAAATGTGCATTTTCCTTGCCAGCGTCCTTTGTTGATGAGAAACTCACATGCCATGACATTTAGCTGATTTCTAGATGGAGCGCTCCTTAGTTGAGGCACTGTACGGTTATATTGTCTTTTTATCCTTAGTGGATTTTCTTCAGTAAGGAGAAAAGAATTCTGAAAATTTCTTTTTTTCAAAAAGATAAAAAGATAAAAAGGAATTAAAGAAAAAGTCCCCCTCCCTCTCCAAGGCTTCAAAATTTCCAGACATTTATTTACCAGAGTCTTTTTGTTTGGGACCACATGCTGTCTAGCTGAAGCCTGTATCCAGCCCAGAGGCACTAGAGGGCATGGTATAGAAGTGATGTTATCTTATAGACTAAAGTGAACTCTTTTCTTTGAGGGCGGATACTTATATAATTGAAGGGGCATGAAAATGAGTAAGCTGTCAGTAGGCTTAGGAAGATCCCAAAGTCTGCAAAAGTACAAAAAAAAAAAAATCCTTTGGAAGCTAGATAAATTTAAAAAAGTACTCACTGGACAGAAGCAGCAGCAGCACAGCAACAGCAACAAGGATAACAATAGCAGCAGCAACAGCAAACCTGGCTAGATAGATGAGATACCCTGAAAGTGAGATACCTGGAAAGAAGACTCAGAATGCAGCACTGCAAAAATTTATTGCCAGTCTTATTTGGGTTACTGAGTGGGTAAATCACCCAATAGCAGGCCTGCACTCCTACTGAATATTGCACAAAGTGTGATCTTTGCAGAGAGAAATGAGCTGAGACTTGTGAAAGTATTTGATGCTATTGTGGAAGTAGTAGACCTAAATAGTTTCTCTGTTCCTTTTTATTTTATTTCCTTTTCCCTGCTTCATTTACTTAGAGCTCCTTGTATATGTACAAAGGTTCCAGGATGGAAAAAGAGGAGGCGAATGAGATGTGAGAGAATGTATTGTATTATGTTACAGTCTCTTTTGAACATTCTATGTAGAATGTAGAACATTTTATATAGAATTACAATTACGTATTTTATATATTCTGAAACATAATTTTGGATTATATACATATAGTTTAGCAGTTTTTAAATGTAAAATGGATGTTTCTTCTAACAAAGTTTAATTCTAGGATTATTTTGTACCCTTTCTTAACAGTCCCTCATTTTTTCTCAGGTATGTCATTTTGAAAAACTAAAGCAGTATAGTGGGACATAGCATTAAATTATTTAGATGTATTGTTTTAGCTCAGGGGGTCTAGATATCTGCTCGAAATTGATTCAACCAATTCTACTCCCTTCAAACTAAAATATTACCAATTAGAATACTTAAAAATAGATCCGCACTTTAATGGTCTGATTTTACTTGAAAAATCTGACTTTTAAATCAGAATTGGAAGTATTTCGATCTAATGGACTGGAACAGGAATAGGGTGCTGGGGGTACATCAGTAGTCAAATTGAGTAAACAGGATCCCACTTATGAACCTTGGAATCTTCCATTTCATCACTGTTGCTGTTTAAATAAATACATTTAAATTAATACATAAGCAGAAACTCCTATTTTCAAGTTGTTTCAGCCAAATTAGTGTGTATTCTGATGTATCACTGCTGATACATTAAGGTTTCTGCGTATCTACCAGGTATTAAAAAGTCATGTTATATATGGTGCAAATATATCCATGCAGATTTCTAAATCCCTGATTATAGTTGCTTATTATTATTATTATTATTGCTATAAAGAGAAAAATATTTTGTTTGAACAATATTTTGTTTCAACTTGTTAAAGCTTTTTAACAAGACAAGCTCATTTTCTATATCATTGCTAACAAAAATGATATGTATTGCAGAGAAGTTGCTGTAGTTGCTGTATTAGTTTTTAAGCTAGCAATAAAACAAAAGTATTGTGCCGCCTAATTGTCATAGGTATCTTAGGCAATAGCCTGCTTCTTCCTACTTTCTGTGTTCCAGTGATTTGGGTGGAGCTTAGTTTCAATCTATTGGTCTAAAAACACAGCCAGACCGCCTGGCTGTGCTCACCTTGATATCAGCACAGTTGAAATTAATTGAATACTTCCAATGTTTTAGGAACTCAGCCACAGGTCTTCCTAGTTCATGTTTCAAATATATGAAGAGTCATATTATCATGCCCTTTTTTTACAGGGAAAATGAAGTGATGCTAATTACCTCCAAAGTACATCAGTTTATATGCATACATGCACCCACACACTGGCTTCAGCACCTAACATGTAGTCATCTTTTTGGAATTTCTGCTATTTTTTTTAGAAAATATGGTAGTTATTTAAAATCTGTAGAGACAGGATGATTTTAAAAATTGAAAAGTCTACTATATCTTTGTCTGTCCTTTCTCTCACCTTTCCTTTACTGCACTATCTTGCCTGTCTGATTCTCACAGGAGACATGGATTACAACTGGGACCATACGTCTTGGCATAGCAGTGAGGCATCCCCTATGTCTTTGGTGAGACATGTGGAGCCTTACCATTTAGATTCCTTTACCATTTTACATTTCCTTTGTTTTATTTACATCTTTGCATGTTTTCTTTTTTTGTATCCTTTTTATCCTACACCTGTAGGGGACAGTCAAAGGGGAAAAAGAAAAACTAGTGAACAGGCAGTTTTGTCGGACTTTAACACCTTATCTGAAAGACAAAAGAAAATGGTGTATTTTGGTGGCCACTCTTTGGAAGAGGACTTGGAATGGTCTGAACCTCAGATTAAAGATTCTGGGGTAGACACCTGTAGTAGCACAACTCTAAATGAGGAGCATAGCCATAGTGAAAAGGTACTGGCTTTGTGGTGCCTGTATTTTAATCTGCTCATTTGGTCTTTGTTTGCTCTCTGTCACTCATTAAAACAGATCAATAATCAAAAGAAAAGTTTAATCTAACATTTCTTAAGGTGCAGAAAAGAAAAACAAAACCACAACCATTGGATTGTTCTACTGTTTTCACTTTTGGAAGCATAAATAGAAAACATTATTTAGGCACTAAAAAGGGGTATCACTTTTATGGTCACACAGTAGTATTTGGTGATGTTACCTTCAACCATAAAGTGATTAAACAATAGCATATTTCCTGGATTGGCATATTTGATAACTGTTATAATGTCCCTGGGGTTGAAATTAAATTAATAGCTTAATTCCCAGGTCGGAGATAAAAGTTCATGGGGAGAAAATTGCATCTGTTTACACAGAAATGTTGTTTTTCTTTTTCCCTTTCATTGTCATGTTTGTTCATTTGTTTTGTTGCTGTGTCATTTTTGTGCTTTAGGGGATAATATTTGTCTTTGTCATATGCTTTTGTTTGTTTGATTGATTTTAGTTTTGCTTTGTGTTTGATGTTTGAGATAAATCATATCGGTGTTGCTAAGGTATTAATTTTAATAGTGATTAATTTTATGCATGCTAATTTTGCATGTATGATGGCTAGAAATTGTTGCACAGATGTGAAAAACTGCTATGATTACACAAAACAAAAGATGATTTAAATAGATTTTAAATTGCAATACAATGGCTACATTGTAAACACTGATATATATCATTCTTGTAGTGGCAGTATGGTAAACAGACATAAAAATTATATATATATATGATATATATATATATATATATATATATATATAAAATTCCTGAAGTAGTACTATGGTGAACTATTCAGATATAGCCATATGGATATATGAAATTACCATATATTATTTCACCTTAAGTGAATCTTGGGGCCTTTCTGCACTGTACTGTTATAGTGCTATTATTCCACTTTCAACATCCTGCGGAATTCTGGAGTTTGTAGTTTACTGAGGCCAAAGAGCTCTCTGGCTGGGAATTTTAAAGGGCCCTCCCTAAACTGGAAACCCCAGGATTCCATAGAATGTTGAAAGTGGAATAATAACACTATAAGAGTATAGTGCAGAAAGGCCCTTAGACTGTAAACTTGGGTGCTTCTACTTGGAAACAAGTTCTGCTAAAATAGATGGGATTGCTTCTAAGTTAGATTATCTAGATTTAGGCTCTTAAAGTAATGTAATATTACTGTTTTATTACCTGAGATCACATCTGAGTTATAGTAAGCTTTAATTCAACCTCTTTTTTAGCATTATTGTGCAATGTCTTACATTTCTTTTGTCTGTGTTCATGTTCAGTATGATGTTCTCTGTGTATAAATAATTACATTATTTTTAAAAAATACATCAGAGTTGTTGAATTGGTTTTTAGGGTACAGCTACTATGTAGATAAATCTAGAATTGCCTGTCATGAAAATATGAAGAGTGACTGGGTAACCTAATAGGTTGATCACAGCCCTCATTTCTACGCATAAAGCTAATAGTGTAATCATAGCTATTTCACAATGCTTCAAATGGGCAACTGCAAATAAAATTAATACTGAGGTCTTTTCCTCTAACACCAAATTTTACTTTTTTTTTCTTTTAACCATAATGTAGCATCCTGTAACTTGGCAGCCATCCAAAGATGGAGACCGTTTAATAGGTCGGATTTTGTTAAACAAACGACTAAAAGATGGAAGTGTGCCTAGAGATTCTGGTGCAATGCTTGGACTGAAGGTTAGTAGTCAAGTTTTTCCTCATAGTTACAAGATGCAATTTAGAGTCAAGAATTGTAGAATCACAGAGTTGGAAGGGATCACAATAGCCACCTAGTTCAACCCCTGGGCATGGAGGAATATGTAATTAAAGCACTTCCAAGAAAAGTGCTGAACTCTTTTTAAAGATCTCCAAATAAGGAGATGCTACAACCCTCTATTCCAGTGTCTAACAATTCTTACCATCAGGAAGGTCTTCCTAATGTTTACTTACAATCTCTTTTCTAGTAATTTAAATCCACTATTTAAATGTTCTAGTCTTTGGAGCTGCAGAAATCAAGCTTGCTACATATTCTATGTGACACCCCTTCAGATATTTAGAGATGGCTATCATGTCATCTCTCAGTCTTTTCTCCTCCAAGCTAAACATAGCCAGCTCTCTAAGTTTTTCCTCGTTAGGCTTGGTTTCCAGACCTTATTCCATCTTTGTCACCCCCCTCTGGACCCATTTCAGCTTGTCAATGTCCTCCTTGAACTGTGGTGCCCAGAATGGATAGTTTTCCAAGTGAGATCTGACTGAGTGATAGCATTACTTCTCTCAGTCAGGACACTGTACTCCTATTGATGCAGCCTAGAATTGCATTGGATTTTTTGGCTGCCACATTACACTGTCAATATATACTTCGCTTGTGGTTTACTAAGACTTCTAGATCTTTTTCATCTGTACTGCTATCAAGCTAGGTATCAGCCATCCTATATTTGTGTATTTCGTTTTTCCAGCCTAAATGTACTACTGTACATTTGTCCCTCTTGAAATTCATTTTGTTAGCTTTGGCCCACCTTTCCAATCTGCTAAGGTAATTTTGAATTCTAATTTTACCCTCTCAGATATGAGCTACTTCTCTATATTTCATGTCATCTGTAAATTTGCTAATCATGACTTCTGTTCAATCAACCAAATCATTTATAAAGATGATGAACAAGATTTGGGTCCAGGACATACCTCTGAGGCAATCCATTAGTCACTTTTTTTCCAGAATGACGAGGAACCATTAGTGAACACTTTTTGGGTTTGGCCAGTCAATATATGCCCATGTAATCAACTGCTCCTATATTAAATGTTTATACTTGTAACATGACATAATACAGAGATGAACTGAGTTCTGTGCTGGTATTTTGGTAAAAATTACTGCCATCTGTAAATCCTGTAACATTGAATATAGCTTTAGAATAATTGTCTATTATTTTGCTGCTTTGAGATATTTAACTAATGAAAATTTTAATTTAATGCTTAATTTTGACTGTATGAAAGCTGACTCCAAGCTACACCAATATTTGTGTTCAATTTTCATTTCGGCCAAGCGAAATTATTTTTCTTTTCCTCTAGTCCCTGTGTCCATGTCGTAAGTGCTCACCCTTTTGACTGTCAAATATGTATGGAATTCTGCTGTTCAGTTCCAATCACAATGATGTGTTGTCATTACTGCCACTAATCAAAACAGTGTACTTGCTTCTTTTCTTCCTCTGTAAATACCTAACATAGCACTTGACATGGATGTTTGTCTAAGTATGTATAGAGAGAAGTAATTTTCTGAACCCAGACTTTATTAAACCCTACAGTTCTTCATTTTGCCACAGGCAGAAGGTAGATCTAGATCCACTGATAAATGTCTACATGATTTGCAGTAGGGTTTTCCAGTTTTTCTACAGCAACAATAAAACGACTCCCCTGTATTACCATAAATTCTATTGCTGAAATGAAGAAAGCACTGGGAATGGATGTTAATGCAGAAGGATTGTAAGTGCTGGTTCATTTCTTGAACTCAAAACATTATTTTGGATTCAGAATTCTTAATTCTAAATGTATGTGTTTAGCACCAGACTCCAGTAGGTGGATGAGTTGGCTGATCTCAGAGGTCTAGTTTTTTTTTTAAATAGCTCCCACAAGTTTGTACTCTATCCACTATAGTTTCAAGCAACAATCCTTATTTCTGCTATATTAATTGTATATGGACTTGCACAAGTCTCTTAGTTTAAAAACAGTCTAAATACGTTTTATATATTTGCATATATATATATATATATATTGAAATACATTCAGTAGAATAAAACAATTTTCAGATGCAGTAATGCACATGATGTATGTGTGATTTATACATCCACAGACCTTCTCTGCAGGGAATACAGTCACTCTTCAAATTTGTGGGTTTAATTTGATGGATTTGATTACTTGCAAGTTTCTCTCCAGTGATTCTCAACCTGTAGGTCCCCAGATGTTTGTGGACTTCAGGTCCCAGAAGCCCTGAGCGTTGACCATAGTGGCTGGGGCTTCTGGGAGCTGAAGTCCACAAACGTCTGGGGACCCACAGGTTCAGAATCACTGCACCCCTGCCCCTCCCACCTCAAGTGCTCCTTTTCCAGGGGCACCTTCCTTCTTTATAGTTCCAATCAGGCTGCACAACCTTTAAAAAAATCACACATATACACATTTTGATATTTTCATTTTTTCCACTCTTAAGGAGGCCCTGAACCCCTGACCGCAGCAATGCGGAGGGCCAAGTGTAGCTTATTGGATATTTATCTATTCATGTATTTATTTGCTCATTGTTTCACTGTATTTTTAGACCATGAAATAATCAGTGTTCTCAGTTCAATGTGCAATTAATTAGATGCATAGAATATAAATAGTGAAGTAATAGCATTTCCAGTAACAAATTTGATTCTTCAGGTGGAGTACATAAGCTCTTAAGCCGTGGAGACACTGTTTTTGTAATCTCTGAAAGCTGAATTTTCCAATTGCCTTCTCCATTAAAGAGCCGTACAAATATTTCCTGACTGAAACACATCTGTGAGGAATAAAACCATCTTTTATACAGCTTGAGACTCAATCTGTTTTTTATTTCTGATGTACTGGACATTTTCAGTTTTTCTGCTTTGTTGTTTGTTTGGACAGGTGATCATAACTGAGGTAAGAAAATCTTTTTTACTGACCTTTAAAAATTGTAATGTTTGTGCTCCCCTCTCCAACTTTCAAACAGGTTGTTGGAGGAAAAATGACTGAATCGGGTCGGCTATGTGCATTTATCACCAAAGTGAAAAAAGGAAGTTTAGCTGATACAGTGGGACATCTTAGGCCAGGTAGGACAGTAACATTTTGTTACTCTTTAGGGGAAGGATCCATTCTGATTTTTAATTTGGTGCACAGTTTGAATTCATGCAGTGGTTTACTACTATGCTGTACTGCATTGCCAGTTGAAAAGCAAATATAATATTTTCCTGAAACAGTAGAGATTATCCATTGTACAAATTTGTAAACCTTTGTATGAGATATTGTTTTTTATTATGCTAATTTATACGAGTTCTGTTCTGTGCTTTCCATGAATAAAATTCTTCTCCCCATCCCTAACAATCCAATGCAAATTACAGATATCCTCTTAAAGGAAGAAATGGTTTGATTGTGGATCAAATTCAGACCAAGAATTCTTGCCATTCTCACTATTTCTGTTGAGAGTCTGTTTGTCAGTTCTGCTTATGTGTACTGTGTCAATATCCACAATTTTAAACCCTTGTAGCTTCTTTATACGGGCCATTAGCTCTGAGTGCCTCAAATGCTCCTACCATATTGGAAAAATGAATTATTGAACATTAATTATAAAACATTAATTATTATTAATTATATCCTTAGAGAAATTGAAACCAAAAGTCTGATTCAGATAGATAGATTGTCCTGTGCAAATGAGCCAATGCAGAACTGTCCTAACATCAATATCTAAAATCGGACTTAAAATTATGTTTGGTTTAGCGAGTAATGGTTTGTGTATATTGCACACCACTACATATTTTTCAAAAGAAATCTGATTTTGATTACTCCTTACACAACGAGGAACAGAAAAGAGAGTATACTAAGAAATCTTGCCTCATTTTTCTTTTCATTCTTTGTCCTTTTAAATAGACCACTTATTCTTTGGGAAATCATTCCTAGTGAGATAAATGTTTTAAACTTTGATCTGTGTACATTTATGCAAGTCCCAATAAAACCAGAGTCTTTTTTTGCATGATGTGCTTCAAAGCTGTTTAGATTATTTATCCTGTGGGTTGTCTTAATATAGTTTTCTTACGTTCCTGTCTTTTTATTGGACACCCAGTTATATTTTTGCTTTGTTTGAGACTCACCTACTGTTTCCTTCTCTCAACCAAAAGTAGACTTTTAAAATGTGTTCTCATCTTGATGATTGTCATTAGGCTCCTTTAATCTAATGAAGTCTTTAAATCACATTTAATATGAAGACTGCTGAAATCAGTGCATTTCTACTGAGCATTATTATTTTAGGTGACCTATGAATTTATGTTTTTGGATTCATTTTGGTTGTTATATAGAATATGAGAAAAGCTCACTAATGTAAAGGAAAATAATGTATCAGCTATTGTGTTGCAGAGAATTTAAATCAACTGAAGAATTCTATTCATCATATTTCTGCAAAGTGAAATATTCTCATATTTGGGTAGAACTGTATTTTTGTTTGCCAGGCTAATCTTGGAGCTAGCATGTAAGATAAAAAAAAAAAAAATTAAAGAGATTTTGAAGGGACCAAACATATAATTCACAAAAAAGTTTAAATCGTCCACAAAACATAAAACAGAGCTCAGGACTTTCACCTCCTAAGCAGATCATTGTGTCTAAAATTTCAGGTGATGAAGTGTTAGAATGGAATGGAAGGTTTTTACAAGGGGCCACATTTGAAGAAGTGTATAACATCATCCTAGAATCCAAACCAGAGCCGCAAGTGGAACTCGTAGTTTCGAGGCCAATTGGGTGAGTTGTATTAATGCTTCACTTCTTTAACTGTTTAGAACATATACTGAATTTTTAAAAACACTCTAAACTGGTTTTCATACTCCCAAGTCATGTAACTTTTTCAAGCTCAGCTTGCCTCCTTCATCCTGCACTAAAGCATTTGATTACTGCAGTGATTACTGAAATCTATTTTATATGGAACTACTCTTTATATATTCAAGAATTTTTAACGGCTTGAAAATATGGCTGTCAGGTTGTTAATTAGGGCCCTTTCCTGAGGACAATGCTCTCACGTGTTGTCCCATTGCAATCTCAGCTGCGCCTCTGCCGGGATGGGAGCATGTCCTCAGCACTCCCCTCTGCACCTGACTGGCTGCCAGCAGAAGGGATCTCATGGGACACGCTTCTTCCTTCTGCACTGCAGCCAGCCTTCTTCCCATGCTGCAGTGAGGAAGGAAGCACATGATCATACTTCCAGCCTTTCTGCAAGGCTGGTGGCAACAGAAAGTTTGTGTGATCGGGAGTCATTGATGGAGTTTTTCCGTCAATGATATACATTGCAATCATGTTTGCTAGCAACATGAGAAGGATGGGACAGTGACAATGGCATGTGGAAACATTATTGTGGTCCTACTTCTCTCACGTCCCCATGCTGAGATACAGCCGTCCTGTGGAAAGGGTCTAGAAGTCATCGTACAGACTATAAGGATGGAAAGAATATTTGAAAATATTCAAAAATAGTTGAAATAGTTGTTTCTCAAGTGTTAGGAATCTTAGATTGATAGGAATCTTTGCAGTTCAGGGTTTATTCTGTGTAAAATTCGTATGTGGTTTTGTGCAGAAACAAAGCATTTTCTGTATGGGAAACAGCAAAAAGTACTATTTCAAGAGAAAAAGTTCTGTTTTCTCTGCAGCAAGTGCTGTAGTTGAGAACTTATTCTGCATGAAATTTGCACATTTTTAATGAGACAGTAGTATTTTCTGTGCAGGAAAGAGCATTTTCTGTGCAGAAAAGAAATTCAGAAGTAATTTCTGCACAGAAAATGCTATTTCCTGCACAGGAATTTCTGTTTTCTATGCAAAACAGAAACAAAACAAGCACATGCATATTTTGGGCAGAATATGTCCGTGATGACAGTATTTTCTACATAAAAAGTAGTAAGTTTTTTATGATGTCTTTTACAGTTGGCTCTGGTTAGTGGATTTCAGCTTTCTAGTAAAATGAAAAAAAAAATAGATCCTGCATCTCCTCCTAAGATTTCACACTCCTGTCCCAGAAAAAAAAAGTTAGAACATCTGCTGAGGTGCTTTCCCACCACTTTTTAAAATTAGGCATGTGGTTACTTTTGTGCTACTTCCCTGGCTTACCAGGCAAATTGCTTTCTAAAAAGGTTTGCCTGATACCAGTATTGGAGCCTTGTAAATCACCACAAAAGTTACTAGTCTGCATAAAGAGACTAGGAGCCTTGGCTAGCTCTGTCACATGCCTGTGTTTGTTCTGTTCTGTTCTGTTCTGTTTGTTTGTTTGTTTGTTTGTTTGTTTATTTATTTATTTATTGGTGTTTCCCATTTGAACTGGAAGAAGCAGGATCGATTTGTATGTTTTGGGTTTTTTTTTTTAAACTGGTAAGAGGAGGACGCTTCCTTCCTTTGCAGTTATCATGGAACCAAGCCAATGGAGAAATTCCTCAGCAAGTCAACCCAATATCTCACACAGAATACCTGGTTGCCTATGGTCAGCAATTTATTATATATTAGGGTGTATTATTGGCAGCATTTGTTTGCCATGTCAGTTCTTTCTTGTTTACCCAAGCTTTTAACTAAAAATAGTTTTGGGTCTCTACACTATTGTTGATGTTCATTTTGTAATAGTGTTCTAGTTTTATACTAGTAGCATCTGTTTTCATTTTATTTATGATGTTTCCCTTGTTCTATGTAGAATTCCTATTATAAAAATGTGATGATTTACTAAAACAATATTTTTGTAAAGATATGGGTAAAAAATTGTTGTTTTCTTATTTCTTATGTTGAATGCATACAGAAATATTTTTCACCCCAGATCAGCTTTTTGAACAACAATCCTCTATAGAGACAAAATGAAATGTTGTTAACTCAAAAAACTACAACAAAATTTTGGGTTCATGGCCTCCTTCATTTCACTCATGAGAGGAAGCAATAAAATACTTTCATTTTCAACTGTGAGAAATAACCACAATTTTCTGTTACAATTGAGATTAAATCATAGTTCAGTGCCTAGTTTGTTAAACAGAAGTTGTGCAGTGGTGGAAGTGGTGAGTATGTCAGATGCTTGTGTAGTCTTCCCTGTCGTCTTGACTCCTACTTCATTGTTACATTTCAGCTAGGCCATTCAAATTGCACAGCTGACAAGTTCCATGGAAACTGTAGGAAAGCTAAAGAACTGTAGTTATATCTCTTTAAGGAACAAACAAAGCATATGAGTTCCACTGATGCTGGTAGGATTTAAGCACGTTTATGTTTGTGTGTATTATATGGCTGAAAGAGGTAACAGGAAAAGGTGCTTGCATCTGATCAGATCTGTACATTGTAGATATTTGGATATAACTAAACTATACTTTTTGTTATGTTTTCTTGGTTTACATTTGGTCTTATTCATACTTTAGTATAAAATCTGCTCAATCATGAGATGTTAGCAAACCATTTGTGAAACTGGTGGGCATAGTTTGCAGTGTTGTTCAGCAGTTATTCATACCTACAAGATAGTCTACTTCTGATCAATCATGTTGTTCTTTAAAACTGTGTGTTTTGCGTTATACTACTGCATCTCCGACTCTCAACTGCGTTCTTCCAACTAAATGGAGCTATTGGGCTGTACTGAACGGTGTCCATCTTGCAGTGAAACAAACACAGCTTGATTTCTGCTCCCACTTGTGTCCCCTCTGTTCCTGTGTGTCCTCATTTCTGCTTAGAAGTGCTGGGCGCTCTCTGAGGCAGATTGGACCTGGTACCCAGTGAGAATGGAAGAGGAGAAGCTTCAGTGTGAATGGGGTCCACTTGCATGAAACTGAATGTAACCTAATCTTTAATTAATCTTCAGTTAATTAATCTTTCCTGTGATGTAGTTATTCTATGTAGTATTTTTTTTGAAAAAAATCACATTGTTATGTGCTAACTTTCTCTGTTATATATAAAAGTATAAGTATGTTTTGCTCTTAATTATTGCAGGGATATTCCCAGAATACCTGACAGTACACATGCACAGTTGGAGTCCAGTAAGTTTCATTTTTCTGGGTCTGATTGCACCTGAACTAAGTTGGAAATGGAAAAGATGTTTATGTTGCCTCTTTGTGTCTACACAGATATCTCTGTTCTTTGTGACTTATCCATCTCTTCAATCTTTGTTTAATAATAAACTATCAGAAGTCAGGAAATATAATGTTAGGGTTGAACTTTTTTTAAAAAAAGAAATTCATACTATAAAATCCTTTATTAAAAAGGGAAAAGGCAACATAGTGAATAAAAATAGGACTCACGTCAATTTGGGCTTTTTAATTTCCTGGGTTTTGTTCAGAGTGAGCATTGCAGCCTTATTAAATAGAATGCATTAGATGATGTTAGAGATTTTTTTTTAAAGTAGAATGTTCATATTTTAGAGACATCCATCATACAACTATTCTTAAATAGTGCAATCCTATCTAGGTCTGCTCAGAAGTAAGCCCCATTTAGTTAAGTGAGGCTTACTCTCAAGTAAGTGTTTGTAGGATTATAGCTAAAATGATTTAAAATTTGACTCTTTATTATAATGATATTTTCCTGTACATTGAGAATGGGGAGCAACCACGGTAATATCAGAATAAATTCAAAATACAATGCTCAGGAAATTCATCTGCACAACTGTGTAAGACTGGGAAACTGCAGTATTTTCTGACTGGTTTCGCATACTTCTAAGCATCCAAGTATTTCTTTTTTTTATGGTTGTAAGATCACACGATCATTAATTACATAAGTCTTTCATTTTTTTTTTAGATCAAATGCTTCAATATTTTTAGTGATTTAGTATGGAAAAACAACTTTATCTTTTTTGTTATTATGGCTCTTGTTATGTACGTTGAAGTCAACTCAGACTTGGGGTGACTCTGTCATAGGGTTTTCTTGACAAGAGTTATTCAGAAGAGGTTTGCCATTACCTTTCTTCAGGTTTTAAAATATGTTTTTGAAAAGCCATGATTTTGCTAGACCCAAATATCTAAAGACAAATACTTGTACTGCAACTTTTGAAATAAAAATTACTAATAAAAGAATTAAACTGCAGTCCTCTAGATGAATAGGAATACTTTTCAAGTCCTCATGAAATTACTTAGGGTGCAGTCCTTGATTCTTTAATCAGTCTTACTGAATATCATCTCTAAAGCACATGTGATGAAGTACAGAATTTCTTCATTAGAATTGACAAGGATGTATGCCCAATTTTATTTGAACGTGTGAGTATAACCCAGCCAAAAGTAAACACCTAATTAATTTTTGATAATGTTAATATTCATTAATTAATTAGTGTTAATGTTGACCTGCAATTTTTCAGCACTTTGTTTTTGACTCTATCTTAAGACACTCCCTGGCCTAATGCTTACATTCTCGGAATGCAAACTATATAAATGATGCTTTTAATGAAATAACATTAATTGTTCTTTCAGGTTCTAGCTCATTTGAATCTCAAAAGATGGATCGACCTTCTATTTCAGTCACTTCTCCCATGAGTCCTGGCATGTTGAGGGATGTTCCACAGTTCTTATCTGGACAACTTTCAGTATGTAAACATTTGTTGGGTCTTACTAATTTTGTTATTTGTAATAAAATACTTCCAGTGAAAAATGCTAGGTAACAATATATTAAAACTGTTGTCTCTAATTTTCTTTTCATTCACCTCTTAGCACTGAAATATTGTTTGTTGAGTACTTGGGAACAATTTACACGTAATATTTTAATGTCGTGAGATTATATTTTATATTAATATTATATTCCACTTTATTACATTGTGAAAAGTTAACAACAGTTATACATGATAGAATCTAGTAAAAAGATCAAGGATAATGTAGACTATTATTAATTGCCTGGAATCCTGTTGATTAGTCCCAAATGGAGTAGATCCATTTAATCAATTGTTGATTCCATGTTTCTACTCCAGTTAGAACTAACAATAGGATTTAGGCTGCATAATGTTAATATGAAACCTATTCCAGAGAACAGAATTTTTTAAGGGCCAGGCCCGCACATCCCTTTCCTGAGTGATTATTGAAAATTTTCTGTATGCCAGTTAGCTTTTCTGGGAATGTTGGTAGTAGCTTTATCACAGTCCTTCCACTTGTTTTCACCCTATCTATGCTGCTGTATTAGAATCAGTGCACAATTATAGGTGTATGCGTACCCATAGGAGAGCCAACGTGGTACAGTTGTTTGAACGTTGGAATATGACTTTAGAGGGCCAGGGTTTGTATCCGCACTCAGATGTGGAAATCCACCAGTAAACTTGGATAATTCACAAGTCCTCTTAGTCTCAGGGGAAGGCAGTGGCAAGAATACTCAGTGATAGGTTTCCCTTGTTGTTCTTGTGGTTATTTGCTATCATGTCAATTCCAACTTATAGTGATCCTGTGAATAAAGGACTTCCAAGATCTCTGGTCATCAACTGCCCTACTCAAGGCTTGCAAACACAGGGCAGTGGCTTCCTTGATTGAATCTGTCTACTTGCAATGTGGTTTCTTTCTTTTCCTACTGTCTTCCACTTTACCAAGTGTTATCATCTTTTCCAGTGAGCCACATCCTCTCATGATATGTCTAAAGTATGATGGCCTCAGTTTAGTCATCTAGTTGTTTCTAGGCTTGATTTAAGCTATGGCCCACTCATTTGTCTTTTTAGCAGTCCGCGGTATTTGCCTTTGGATCATCATAAGTTGGAAGTGACTTAAAGGCACACAATAACAAGGACATGCATGTCTACCTGAAAGATCATATCTCCCTATATGAATCTGCCAATACTTCCAGGGGAGTTCTTCTCTCAGGCCCATCTGGTGAGGGCATGAGAAAGAGGTTTCTCAATTGCTGTTCCCACCATGTGGAATTCCCTACTATTTGAGGCTACTTAGGCTTCCTGTGGATTCTCCTTTCGCTGACAAGCAAAGACTTCTTTGTTCAAATAGGCTTTTAATGAGGCTACTTGCAGGGAGTCTTTTATGAGGTGTGACAGCTATTTATTTATTTATTTATGCATGCTTTTGAAAGATTTTATGCTTTAATGGTTTAAATGTGGTGAATTATCTTGGTTTTAGCTTTGTGAGGTACGCTGGGTCCCACATAGGAGAATATCCAGCAAATAAATAAATAAATAAATAGTGCCTTCAGGTTATCAGTTGAGTTCTGGTGACTTTTCATAGGATTTTCTTGGGCGAGAAATATTTATAGGTGGCTTGCCAGTTCCTTCCTCTGAAATATAGCCTACAGCACCTGGTATTTCGTGGTGCTAATCAGGTCTGATTCTGCTTAGCTTCCAAGATCAGTTGGCATCTGGTGCCTTCTGGGTATTTAGACCATATGTATAGCAAAATCATTTTGGGCTCTGTGAACAACTTTCTTTTTCTTGAAAATCTGAGCAGGTGCTTTGGAACCATGAAGCCTTTGAAATCCACTTCTACTGAAGTAACTGACAATGCTCTTGAGTGAGTTTTAGTAACAGAGGCATAAAGCTGATGAACAGAGTTTATTTTCCTATGATAAACAATGTAAAAACTAAATGAAAAATGTGGAAAAATACAGGGAAAAAGAAAATTATTTGTTTTATTTCTTATACTCCTCATTTCTATAGTAACAAGGCAAACTGTGAAACATTGTTGCTTTCTCAAATAGAGGAACTTGTTCACAATGATTTGTTCTTCCAAAGCAAGAAAAAACATAACTAGATTTTACCCAAATTTTTAAATTTCGTGTTGTCTTATGCAGGAAGATGATTTTCTTGATTCCAGGATGCACAAGTTATTGTACGTCATAACTGTGAAGTGAGAGAGATCTGTTCTAGAGTGGAAACTGTTGGGAGGGAGATTGTACTTCTCATGAATTTGCATAGATCAAGCACACCCGTAAATGTATCTGTATGTATGTATAGATTTAGGGGTAGGCAGAATATGCGCATTTTATAAGACTGCTTTGTTGCTTCTGGGGGAGATAGAAACTGAGGGCCTTGCCACACTACAGTGTTATAGTGCTGTTGTTCCACTTTAACTGCCATAGCAACATTGCATGGAATCATGGGATTTGCAGTTTAGAGAGAGCGACTTAGAATTCTCAGCTAGAGCTCCAATGCCTCACTGAACTACAAACCCCAGAATTCCACAGGGTACAACCAGGACAGTTAAAGTGGAATAGTAGTGCTATAACAGTGTAGTGGAATAGGGACCTGAGAATAGTGATGGATATTTTGTTTCAAAGGCATTTAATATTACTTGTGATTAGCAAATTAACTCATGAGATTTGGTTGAGTTCTTCTATTGGTAGTCCTCCTAGCTTATACATTTGGAACTTGAACTTTTTGGTAGCAGAGATACTTTGTAGTAATGTAGATTTGACTGTTGTGTAGTGTCACTCATCATCCCCCCAGCTTTGTTTTGTTCTAACTATTGAGTTTTTGGGAAAAATGGTCCTAGTTTTGTACAGAGCAGCCCATTATAATGTTTTCTTTTGTACTGTCATAATTTACTGGGTATTTTATACAATGCCGTGTTAACAAAGTCCCTTCTTGTACTTGGTGCTGTTTAATACAGTTCCTTCTTGATATGTAAGTGCAGCTGATCACATGGTAAAACGAACCTTTTGCTGAATTAGGTGGAATCTTGTCTTCTACTGTGATTGGTGTGGATAAAGTGTGAGAAGGTTGATGAGAATTATTTTTGTTTTCCATTTATTTGACATGACTAGCAATTAGATTACTTACATGAATCTTTTCTAAAAGGAATTGTGGAGTCCATGGCTTAACTTTCTTATTATTCCCAACTAGAGGAGATCCTTTGAATCAGTGGGATTAATCTGTGTCTTGACTTACCATTCAACAATTGATTCAAGCAGTCTATTCAAGTGGGGACTAACCAACAGAATTCCAGCCCATGTATTGGGAACATGATTTTGTATCATAAGGAGGTTTTTAATAGTCAACACATAATCAGTATTAGGGCAAATCCTGCAGTATATCGGACTGGAATGCAGTCAGTACTGTGATGACTCATAGCTGTCATTCATTTTACTTTGAGAACTGTTTGTTGAAGAGTATTCTTTTGAACTTCATGACTTTTCATACAATTCTCAAAAAGAAATCATAGGAGATATAGTGTACGATGATGCAGCTCTCCAAACTGCTCCAGAATTCTAGTATCTATACTGCTCTCTCTTCTGAAAGAAATGTAAGGTTTTCATTTTGCTTTTGAAAGCTTACATTGCTTGGGCTTTAAATGCTACATCTGCTTTTCAATATACTCTCATAATCTTCTATGACTGCCCTCATTCCATATCATTATTGTGTTGAGAGAAATACTATTGAGGTTTGTTCCATGAGTATGAAATTTCTTCCAGGGAATGTTTAAAAGGACTACTGCTCACTGTCAGGATTAATCTAGTGAAGATGCTATGGAACCTGTCATTTGAGAGGGTTATATTATTTTTATCCCATAGATTAAAGCACTTAAATTTTATTTTTTGGCTTGTAAGATGTTTTTGTCCACACTGACCCTTTGCAGAAATACCAGGTAAAACAACCACAGGAACCTTGGCTTATCAATTATAAGCAGTGTATTGTTCTACTGCTAAATCACTCCCTCTGGTAATGGCCAAACAAACCATGGAGCTTCTTTAGTATGTCGTGGAAACAGTTTCGTCTTGGGTTTGTTTCTCTTGTAACAAGCCAAGGAAGCCTAAAACAAATCCTGGATTCTTTACCTGGTTTGTTAGGATGAAACTAAATGAGAATAGAAGTATCTATGATTGGACAAGCCAACCAAACCATATAGATCAAACTTCTGTGGTCTTTTTAGCACCTGATGCTGCAAGTGAAAGTGATTTAACAGCATGCAGCTTGCAACCAATGAAATCATAATTCTTGTATTCCCTAATTTCTCACGTTATCCAAACTCAAATAAAAATTAAAATGAGGCTCCGACTAGGGCTAGAGTTAGGGCCTTTCCATACTACACTGTACACTGTTATAGTGCTATTATTCCACTTTCAATATCCTGTGGAATTCTGGGGTTTGTAGTTTACTGAGGCCAAAGAGCTCTCTGGCTGAGAATTCTAAATGCCCCTCCCTAAACAGCAAGCCCCAGAATTCCACAGCATATTGGAAGTGGAATAATAGCGCTATAACAGTATAGTGCAGAAAAGCCCTAATTCTTGCCTAAGAGTTGTATATGCAATATATTCAATGTCTTTAAAATTTAAAATAAATTGTAGAATCAGTTTGATTGTGTCATTTCAATTTTGCATCTTCTTAGTGTTACCTGCTGCCAATTTTTTTCTTTTGTTTTTTTTATATTTATTTATTTATTTATTTATTTATTTATTTATTTATTTATTTATTTGCTGTCTTCACAAGACCTGGCTGTGTTGATTGACTCAGTCAAAGACACTAAATAACTCTTCCTTGTGACTTTGCCCAGTGGCAAACTGTACCAAGATGATTAGAAATATCTTGGATATTCCTTCAATCACATCTGTGTGTAAGAGTATAGATAGAAATCTATTTTCTTGGTCAGGCAGAGGGAAAAGACAATGACTGAGGAAGTAATATTTACATTTAACTTGAGAAGCTTGTTTAGGAATGTAGGAAGTCTTGGTATCACTTCAAGACTAATACTGATTGCTTTTTGTGTTTTCCCTCTTAATGCCTGCTCAACCTGTGCATTTTATTACAACAAACAGTACATTTTTCCTCTGAAGAAATGCCTATTAAGTGCTCTGTGGTCAGAGAAAAAGGCATGAAACACTAACCTGTTTTCTTATGGCTAGATTACTCTCAGCTATATTTTCCAATAGCAGGTCGTTTTCTTTTCAATAACTTTGTGGCAGATAGCCAGTCTTGTACATGCATCAAAATATTCTAAGATGCTTCGTTAATCTATTTTCAGGGGTTTGGTTTTTAAGGATTTCAAAATATGGAATCCTGCATTATTACATTTTGCACAACTGTTATTATTTGTTGTGATATTATTAATTTCTCTCTAAACACTTACTGCCAAGATCGATAGGTTTGTGTGACATACAGATTTCCACTGTACCATTAGTTAATTTCTAAAATGTCAGTTATATGGCCCAGAGCTTGCTAGAAAACCCTGCCTTTAACTTTGTTTGTTCAGTGCTGAGAAAAAGGCACTCTGAACATACTCAAGGTTGTTATATTATTAGTTTTTGGCGTGTGTTTGATGCTAAGCCTGTGCTTTGTGACTGGACCCCACCTCTATTTAAAAGAATATTGGAGTACTGTAAATTTAGAAGTGCAACAGTTTCTTAGTGCACTCAACAAAAATGGCTATTAAGTGTAGGAAAATTACCACTAAGTCATTTAATATTGAAAATGATAGTGAAAAATTATGAAATACGTGAATGAGTGATTTCTCATTGTGTTTTATGTGATACATCTCACTATTATATATCTGACAAGACAATCCTTTGCATGTTTATGAGAAAGAAAATCCCAAGGCAAGTGGGTATAGAACTGCAGCTTTAGGATGTAATCCTATGCATATTTACTTGGAAGTAATGCCCATTATACGTTTTATGTCTCTATAGCCATGTAGACAAATGTACTGTTATTGTCTTGTATCTCAGATTACCTTTATTTTGATGGACAGGTAGAAATGTAACACTAGCCAGTCTACTATAGAGAAATGGACAGATGTTGAATTTTGAACGGTGCTGAATAAGGCTGGGCAATTTTTAACAAACACCATCGATAATGTGAAAATGGTTTAGGTAATTTTTTTGTTTAGATGAAAGTACAGTTTGTAGAGGGACATAATGCAGAGTTAATCTATACACTGCATTTTAATTTTTTTTAATGATTAATATGTTATTGGTGTATAGCAGTGTTGAAAGTTTTGTGTCCTTGTTTTACTTTTAGTCTTTTAGTTTCCAGCGTGTTGTCTTTTTGGTTTTGTTTTATTGCTTTTTCTTTAATTTTGCTTACCAGAGCCAAAGCCTTAGTAGAAGAACAGCGCCTTTTGTTCCTAGGGTTCAGGTAAAGGCTTCATATGCCCGACAGAAAATAAAGTTGTGTTTTTCTCTCTCTTTTGTTTGTCTTGGAAAATGCATAGTAGGAAAATGTCACACTTTGATCTGTTTTCTCATTTTAATTTTTTAAATATGTTGCTTCAGACCATATTATCAAAATTCATGTTGTCTTGTGAGCAGCTTGAAAAGTATTGCATGAAGATAAGAATACTAAATTAATATTTAAAGAGACAACTAGTTTTAGTTTTGCTTTTTATTTATATCTAATTAAATAAAACAGATTTCAACAATAATTAGTTTATGTCTCACATAATGGCTTACCTTATACCTTGAACTAGTAATAGGGGATCTTGTGTGTTTGATGTTTTATCAAGGTTGATGTCTCTTTAAATCATTCATTTTCATTACTTAACACTTCCTTTTTTTGCATTTTCCAAATGACAGTAGTTCCTTAAGTAGAAGATGGGCAAATAAATTTGTACTTTGTCTAACAAATTGTTCCATGCTTGCATTTTGACATGTTAGTTCAAATTCTGAAAACAAGTACAATAAAACAAACAGAAAATTAATTATGCCTAGCATTGACTACATTCTACTGTCTTATTTGGGTACAAGTTGTTTGCCTTTTTCATTAGGAATCCCTTAAGGTACTGTAGATTAACCCAACTGTAGGTTGCAAGAATGTCCTAATGCTTATATTGCTTTGCTGCATGCTTTCTTTTTTATTTTTATTTTCTTTTTCTGTATAGAGAACATTACTTGTGTTTGTTGTCAAATGTGTTTGGGGAAATGATCATCTTTTATATAAATGCTCTTTCTGTTTATCCTTTTTATGCTGTTTTATGGATTAAGAAAATCTAAAGTGGAATTTTCAGGTTATAAGAGTGGGTTTTCTTCTTCTTATGTAGAAAGGAAAGCACTGGTTACTTTAAGGCAAAGCTTCATGAAATGTGTCACAGAGTATAACTAGTATACAGATGGTCCACATACAAAGCCTATTAACCTCAATTCTTTGGCTAGCATCAAATTTCGTATTGTTTTCACAATGTATTATGCCACTAAAACGAACAATTATATCAGAATAAAAATAAGGGTTGTTGGTAATATTACATAACAGAGGTTTTAAGAATTTATATCCAGTGGACATTTTAGGGGTAAGAATATAAACACTGGTCTAAAATGAAAAAAGTATTCAGGCAATTACTTCAGTTTGGCACTTGAATGTGTCCTGATTATATGACAGCTTGTTTTACCTGAAAGTAATCCTTTTGTACTATATGAAATATAGTATTTTAGCTAATTCAGTGACAATATCATTAGACTGAATCAGACTACAGCTAATCACAGGGTGTTGTAAAAAGAAAAGTACACATTCTGAATCAAGAAACTAGTAGAACATGCCTTTTTTGTCCAAAGAAATAATCTGTTTTAAGATGCAATACTATAAACATTTATTGGGGAGGTAAACTCTATTGAATGCAATAGGAAATACTTCTGAGAAGATGTCTATTGTATTGCACTGCAAGTGAATCAAAACATCTTAAAATTATTGTTGCATTACTCACATATTGGAGATGAGAGTAACCAATCACTCGATTTAGGATTAACTAGGTCAGTGGTTCTCAACTTGTGGGTCCCCAGATGTTCGTGGACTTCAGCTCCCAGAAGCCCCAGCCACTATGGTCAATGCTCAGGGCTTCTGGGAGCTGAAGTCCACAAACATCTGGGGACCCACAGGTTGGGAACCACTGAACTAGGTGGATGTGGAGAGGCTTGGCTTGATATGGTAGCCATTTTTCCAATGGGTGCAGAGAAATAGTTCATCACTGTATGGAAGAAATTCCTGCTACCCTCTTTTTACAAAGCAAATGACATCTGTATATTTCCTTTTCATCCTACATTTTGTAATTGCAGATATAGAACAACACTGTATGACAGTCCGCAATTCTAATTCTCCTCTTCTTTCTTGTGTACAGAATTGTTGAGAATCATAATGATTAAACTAGGATAATAAAATATTTGTTAGATCTCTGCATGAATTGTAAGCTATAACAACTGAATTTGCCATATGACTTTAAAGAAAAAGTTAAGCCAGTGGTTCTCAACCTGTGGGTCCCCAGATGTTCATGGACTTCAGCTCCCAGAAGCCCTGAGCATTGACTATAGTGGCTGGCGCTTCTGGGAGCTGAAGTCCACGAACATCTGGGGACCCACAGGTTGAGAACCACTGAGTTAAGTGATGCAAGTGGTTGCCATACTGTTTTAAGTAATAAGTTGAAGCCATAAGATATTAATCATATACTTACATGCAGAAAATGTCAGTCATTTAGATGTACGAGTACTTCGATAGATCAGTTACATTAACATGAATAAGCATATTGTGCCTACAACCTTATTTCATAGTCTTTTATATATCATGTAATAATCAGCATAGGGACGATTTATTATTTATGAGCTTACGTTGTTTACCATGGTCCATAGTACCCCATAACTGAAACTGAAGGTGTTAAGAAGTCCACTTTTCTTTCTGCAAAAATGCAGTTTGGCAACAAAATGGGGGAATTGCCCCTTCTTTTATAGGAATAGTGCTGTGGCTTCCAAAAGTGGCAATTTTCTTTTATTCTAAACTAAAAATACATTTTTTGATGTGAAGATTCAGGTAGGCTTAACAAACTGGTGTGGGCCACATGTGGCCCATCTACGGCTTAGTAAGAAATCTGAAAATCCACATCAGAAGTAAAAAATCCAATGTAGTTCTCTGTAAAAAGGATAGTGTTTAAACAGATCATCTATACAAAGCTCATTTCATTACATTTATTTATCAAGTCCTATTATTTTGTACTGCAATATCAGAAACCAGATTGATACAATTTCTCTCTATTGCAATAGCAAAAGAACCACATGGCTAAAACCTAAAAATTACATTTATTGAAAGATTACCAGTATTATGAAAGAAATGGCTAATTGATGTATATTTTCTCATTACAGATAAAACTGTGGTATGACAAGGTTGGTCATCAATTGATAGTCACAATATTGGGAGCAAAGGATCTTCCTTCAAGGGAAGATGGGAGGCCAAGAAATCCCTATGTTAAAATTTACTTTCTTCCTGACAGAAGGTAGGATGAAGGAAAGTATTGAATATTTTAGCATAAGTTAATACCTTTGTTCTGTTAGTAGTGCTTGATAATTAGTACTGGACATAACGACCCAGTAGGGATTATTAGAATGGATTTGTGTGTGTGTGTGTAAGTAGTGCAAGAATGAGCCGCATAATATCACAAATTATATTAAATATTGGAGTTTTATAAGTGCTGTCAGCTTTTCAGCAATGAAAAATGAGTGACTGTTATAGCCTTTAGAGAATCTTTTAAACAGGAGGAAATAAATAAATAATATTATACATTAATATTCATCATCAAATTATCCTTGTTTAAAAGGTTCATGACTGTGTGTTCTGACAAATGAAGAAGGAATTTTAGCCCTGTTATAGCTTATGACAACTCCCATTAGACCACTGAGCAATTGTATCTGTTTTTGTCAGATTGTTTACCTGTGGATGCTAAAAGTTAGAAATTACTGGGTTCTTCAAGGCCATAGTTTCTTTAGTGAATAGCAGAGAAACAAAACAAGCCTCTATTTCTCTTTTGTGATCTCTGTGTCTTAAATATAACAGGAATTTGCTTCATCTATACAGATGATTTGGAATTTTTTAGAACTGAGCCAGCAAGTTTTTATGGGAGTTCCACCCCCTTTTAGTGCACACATCAGTGATTATTCATTCCATTTTCCCTCCTTTTTGTATGCCACCGAGTCAGCAGTATTCTGGAACACTCCCTTCTTGTTTTCCTTTTTTTTTTAATATGTATATTTAGAACCTTTATTATCATTGGCAATTTTTTTTCTTTCGTGTACTTACTATTTCTTATAGTTAGATTATTCATTGTGCCACTCTGCATGTTACTGACATGTAGATGCTTAGTATTTGAACAAGCAAGTCACTTCATGCTCAGATTTCTAGAGAAGGGATTAGATCAGTGGTTCTCAACCTGTGGGTCCCCAGATGTTTTTGGACTTCAGCTCCCAGAAGCCCTGAGCATTGACCATAGTGGCTGGGGCTTCTGGGAGCTGAAGTCCAAAAACATCTGGGGACCCACAGATTGAGAACCACTGGATTAGGTGGTCAGTTCCAAGTAGATATTGACAATCTATTTTCATGGCCTAACATTTTCTTAATCTTTTGTCTTCTTCTTCCTTATTGGTATCATCCTCTGTATCAAGGGCAAAAACCTCCTATTTTGGAATGGAAACACTTGTATTAAGAAGGCTTAGTATTCAGAAGGAAAGATTGTAGATATAATCTTCAAACATGTTACTCGAAGTGTTGGTCCGTTATGCTTCTGGATATGATTTGGATCCTGTCCATCATGTGGTTGTCATTCCCAGTATTGGTCCGAAGACTTCTCACCCTGATTATTACTACCCATGCTTTCCCCTGTATTACTACTCCTGCAGTCAGTATGATAGATCATAATTATATGCAGGCTAGATAAGGAGTGGGGGACTGCAGGTTGCTCAAATGCTCATAGACTATTGTTTTATTTTGTCCTTGGTTTAATTTTTAAAATTTTTCTTAAACATATATGTGTGTGTGTATAAAATTAATAATTAATAAGTAATATATTCACAAGTAGCTCTAGGGAGAATGGGGAAGAAAAGAAGAGAAAGGAGCAAGGGCAGCTTTGTTGGAAAAGAGAAGAATAGAGGTGGAGAAATGAAAAAAAAACTGAAAAGGAAGCAAAAGAATAAGCAAGTAAATAACCAAAGTGACAGATTTGGCCAAACAATTCATTGTAGAAAAAGAAGGAAGGAAAAAGGGAATAGGGAAAAAATAGATGGAAAGAAGGAAAGAACTAATTTTCATACCGTTAAGGCTTAAGCTATAGTCTTGTGGAGGCAAGATGCCCCAGTAAATAAGAATGTGATTTATTTCTGGATAAAAAGAGCAAAGTATAAATGGAACACAAGTCTGTAGAGAAGAATAAATGCAGCTGCAGCCCATTCCACGTCATTTTTTGCTTGCCTGCTCTGCTTTCCACGAGCAATGCCCTGCCCACCTAATGCAGAGAAGGATCAACTGATCTGTGGCACTTTTAGTTCTAATGATTTGCCACCAACTTTTGGCAGAGAACTGTGCTGTGGGGAAAGTGTACTGCTGAATTTTACCACAGCTTTTTGTGTTTATTCAGGATTAAAAGAGACATGGGCTCACATGCAATCTGAATGCCACACTCTCCCCATCACTGGCATAGACAGCCTCCAATGATCCTGGTGTGAAACTTGAATTATAACTGAGAAAAAGGTTGCCATTGTTGCCGTAGATGCTCCTATTCACTTCTCTACCAGAAATTTTTTTATTCCACCAATCAATAATTTCAGATTGTGCCTGCTACACTTCTGAAGATGCAACATACAGTTTCCCACTATATCTATCATATCTCTCAGGCAATGGCAGTCGTATTTCTGGCTGCCTGTGAAATTATTTCAATGATTCCCAAAGCAAGCTTCTGTTCCTACAACACCAGTTACCACTACCACTTCTTCCTCTGTTGTCACTTAAATTCAAACCATGGTCACAAATCCCATAGTTCCTATGGATGATTTTTTCACTTCTGTGGCTATTGCCCACATTTAGTTGCCAAAAAACATGTGATTCTACTGATGAAATTTCAGTTTAGTTCTACAAGAATTGAACAATGGGTCTTCATGTCACAATCAGTCTGGCTCCTCATAGAATGCTTTAATTTTAGCCTTCACCAAGTATGTCAGATTATGTTAAACACTTTTCTGGTCAGATAAATTTTAATAACTCTAAAGCTTGACATATAGAAGCCTATAGAAGAAGTGACAGATAACTTCTTCAAAAATATATAAATTCAAATGGTTGCCCTGGTAAAAATCACTTGTGCATGTTTGCATAAATCCTGGCAAACTTCTTTTACTTTACATCTGTAACTTCCATCTATTAAAGCAGAGGCAGGCAATTGTGGAAGACTAGGGAGGCCCATCAACCTTCCAGGAAAACTTGTGGAGCTGCACCTGTTCCTGTAACAAAATCAAATTTTTGTCCCCAAGCACCCCATTTGAAACATAGGGACATGTTTTGGGGCTTCCCTGAACCCCTAGATGGCATTTTGGGACATTTCAAGGCCATTTTTTAATATAACCCCCCCCCCAATATTTCATTTTTACCCCAGAGAGTGTCCAGGAAGGCTTCAAACATGTGAAAATGCCCTATATACTTCTAGAGATCATTTTTTGGGCATTTTGGAGAAGAAGGAAAAAAAAAACAGTACACATGCTGCACTTTGCCCACCAGTGTTAATGAAATGGTCTTTTAAACCAAGTACAGGATGAAAGCCACAAGTTTACCATCCAACTTCACACTGAATTATGTGAATGCTGCACAAAGCAAATCTGGGCTAAAGCCTCATGTGATTTTTAGTGTTAATTATGGAAGAAAGCTTAATGCCATAGGATTCCTCTCCTATTTATGGTGGTCTTGTCTTCTACTTGGCCAGATATCAACCTTTCATGGAAGTGCAACAATAGTGCATGTGGAAGCAAATGATGCCTTTTAAAAAATATAGTCTTTTAAATGATGAGAAGCAACTATATTCTGTCACACTGAGGCCCACAGATTGACCCACTAGCAAATTAATATTGGCCATCATCTTGATGACTATGAGGCAAAATCTTTATTTGTTGTGGTGGTTTTTCTGTGATATTTTCGGTTCCATTCTTTGGGTCCTTCTGCGGACCTGTCTTTTCACTGTTAAGGATCTTCCTTTCTGTATAAGGACTTTGTAACTGAAAGATGGGTGCTCAGTTGAATTACAATGATAAACTAAGTTCAAGAGTAAAATCTGCACTTAGTGTTGATATATTGTCTTCTGCTTCAGCTACCACAGTTAGGGTTTCAGCAAAGATGTCAGTTATCCAAATCTTTCATTGACAAGTATTCCAGATATTCTCCTCAATTGCAGATTATATGATTAAGGGAAATACAAATCCATCTTCAAACACAAACGTTCCGGTAATTCCAAATAGAGGATTCTACTACCATTATTTTTGCATCTCTTATTCATAACCTCTGAAATCCTTTTTCAGAACAGTTTGAATCCTTTTTACTCTTATTATTAAATTTGAACTAAACTGAATTATTACTATTACTCCAAACAAATTGGTGTTGTAAAAAACCAAAATGACTAAACAATAGACTTTCATGATTTACAAGCACGATGAACTTTTCACGTAATCAATCACAGACTGAATCCCTCACAGAGTTACCTACTCTGTTGTCCAAGGGAACAATAAAGCTTGAACTTATGCAACCAAAAGCCAGGCATTTTCTGGTACCAAAAAGGAATGGTTGTCTGTGACTAGTTCTATTGGATTTCAGTTCTTTCATAGATGCAAAAAAGATTTAGTATGTTTACCATTCAAACTATCATGCCACTTCTTTAAAGTGGAGACTAATTTGCAAGTATTCATCTTTCCTTTTCACACTGTAATCAGTCCTTTCCACAATCAATTATTGTGCTTCGTGGGGGGTTCAGAACACTTACAGTTCATGGTTCTAAGATTTGATCTCTTCACAGCTACTTGTTTGTTTATGACATGGATGGCAGTAGTGGATGCTCATCTAAGGATTCAGGGCATCATAGTCTACCTATTCAAAAATTCCATACTTGTGGAATCTTCACAATCTTGTGACAGTCTTCACCACACAGTTTCCTTCCTCTCTGCCCCTTGGTTAAAAATCAACTCAAAGGAGTCTCAACTGGTACCGATTCAACTGTTCAATGCACACAATATGGATTATATCTTGATAATACCTTGCTGGCTACATCAGTGCTTGTTTGCCCAGTTTTGTCTACAGGAACTCCAGTCTACAGATTTCTTCCAGCTGAACTGGATTTATTTAACACAGCAAAAAGAAATATTTCTCATCTGGACTTGCAGCCCCTAAGCACGACCAATTTATTCTCATGAGAACCTCAGCTGGATAAGTGATGAAAGCTTCCAGATAGTTTTACTCTGAAAAATTACAAAGAAAACTGAGTGCTTTCAATGTCCTTATTTTAATTTTTCTTGTTTCATATTATTCTTTCTTTAAAAAATACAGGATTTTCACTCTTTGTTATATGTATACCAGGCACTCTTCGTTGCTGATTTGAAACAGTCTTTTGCTTCTTCATGATTCTCCCTGTCAGAAGTGAAGATATTTTTCTGTATTCTGTGTGACCTCTGCCCAACAGTTTTTTGACCTACTCATTAAAATGTCAGTCTGTGAGCACTTAGAAAGCAATGCTGTGATTACTAAAATCCACCATAGCAGTCAAAAGCCAGTCGTAGCAGACTATGACGTCTTTGCAAGAGAACTATCCTAGTGGGTTAGATAATGTTCTCATTGTCACAAGTCGCATTTTGGAGTCTGAGGAATCTGATGCAGAGGAGTTGGATTGTAAGGAATTTCTGAATCTAGTTGATAGCTCCCTCCCCAAATCTGAGCAGATGGTGACAGAGTGATCCTCAGCAGGATGCTGAAGAGACACTCCAATCCTCTGAAGTATGGCAAATAGAATAGGAGACGTTTTGGTGGAGTTTGCGACCGTTAAGTATGTATGCTTAAGTATGCTTAATTATCAAGCACCTGATGTCTTGAGGAAGCCACTTATAGATCTCCCAGCAGTTTTTGGGAGTCTTCATTGCATGCAACCATTTAATCTCTGGCAGTGCTCTTGGTGCTCATGTGTTTCTTGGAATTCTTGACCTCTGGACTAGCTATGTTTAATGACTCCTTGTCTCCCTGCTTTTTGGCTTTGGTGATCTGGACTGTGGGCTTTAAGTAATAAATTCTGGACTAGCTAGGACCTTGCTCCTGAACCTCCCTTTATCTTTGTGGATAAACTGTGTATGATCTGGACTTAGCTGTCTTCTTTGTAGCTGCTTCTCTTAGGGCAATCTGTCTCTTTGGACACTTGCTGCCTGTAGGCATAGGACAATTCTTAAGTGGATTTTCAACTGGTTGATGAACCAAATCCAATAAATAAATAAATTAGTAAATCTCACCAATGCTTCCTCCTCATCCTGGAGAGAAGTGGTGCCTCAGTGCGGTGCAGTGTCTCAGGGTTCTAGTTTGGGCCCAGAACTGTTTGACATCTCTCTAAATGACTTTAGTGATGGAGTAGAGGGCATACACATCAAATTTGTAGATGACATCAAATTAGGAGGAGTAGCTCATACCCCAGAAGTCAACAGGGATAAATGTAAGGTGCCACATTTAGGCTGAACATAGAATGAGTGACACCTAGATTCACAACTGTACATATTAAAAGGATCTAAACATGAATAAATACTGTGACATGAAGGCAAAATATCCAATGCAATTTTAGGTTGCATCAACTAAAGTACAGTGTCCAGTTCAAGGGAAGCAATAGTACCAGTTTATTCTGGTTTAGTCACTTGGAATAGTTTGCCCATTTCTGAGCACGACAGCTCAAGAAGGATGTTGACAAATTGTAATGTGTCCAGAGGAGGGAAACTGACATGGTAAAAGTCTAGAAACCAAGCCCAATGAGGAATGGCTTAGGGAGCTGGTTATGTTTAGCTTAGAGAAGAGAAGATTGAGAGGTGATATGATAGCCACCTTTATGTAGAAGATGAGTTGAAGTTATTTTCTGCTGCTGCAGAGACTAGAACATGAACCAATGGATTCAAAATTACAAGAAAAGAGATTCTACCTAAATATTAGGAACAGCTGTTTGATTGTGGAATAGATTGCTTCAGAGGCTGGTGGACTTGTCTGCCCTTGGAAGGCTTTAAATAGAGATTGGGTAGACATCTCTCAGGAAAACCTTGGCTGCTGGTCCCTTCCAACTCTATGACTCTGTGGACTCTCTATGTTATCCTTTCTCAGCTGACTTGCATCTACTTTCCATGTAAGTGGCATTCTTGGTTGCCACAATCTCTTTGAAAGGTAATTTATACTTTATGAGCCAATCCTTCGTTTTTGGTCTTCCATGAGATCAAGGTGATTCTGAGGCCTAATATATTCTGTTTCATTCTGTCTTCAGGTCTGATTATGTGATAGAGGTGGTGGACAGAGTGTATCTCTGTTGCTTCAGTTAGGCCTTACAGCCTTTTGATAGCATCAATCAATGTGTCATCCTGACTATCTCACTCAGATGTGACTTAGAGGCACTGTCCTACAGTGGTTCCCTTCTTTTCCAAAGAGTGAACCCAGAAGATAATAGTGGAAGATTCCTGTTTGACTCCTTAGCTATTGGAACCAGAGTTCTATTTTGGTGCCTGTTGTCTTTTAAAATATTCATGAAGCCACTATGAGAGGTTGTCTTGGTTTGGGAGTCCAATGTCCCCAGTGTGTAAATGACACCCAAATTTATTTCTCATTTCCATCTAAAGCCAAGGAAGCTGTTTTGGCTGTGAACCGATGTTTGTAATCTGTTTGGACTGAATGACAGTGAACAAATTAAACCTTAATCCAGACAGGACAAAGCCACTTATAGTAGAAAAACAAATCAGAAAACATATTTCCTGTTACCACAACTCCACTGGTTACTAGTCCATTTCCAGTAATAATTCACAGTGCTGATTACAACTGTAAAGTCCTATATGGTTTGAGCCTAGGCTATCCAAAGGACTCTGTTCTCCTGTGTGAACCTCATATCTTCATGGGAGCTTCTTCTCTTGTTCTGGCCACCTTCACAGTCACATGTGGTGGGACTATAGGAAAAGGCCTATTTGGTTGCCAACCAAAGCTCTAGTCCTTACTTTCTATGGAGGCTGGATTCACTTCCTCCTTGCTGTTCTATCATTAAGCAAAAATATATTTTTTTTTGTTCTGACAGTCTTTTGAAAATTATTTTTTAATAAAGTCCTGTTGTATTGTTTTCATTGTTGCCTCTCTGTCTCTCTCTCTCTCTCTCTCTAGATAGATAGATATAATTATATATACTCTAATGACATTTCAAGCTGCTTTTTGGTATGTATTTATCTACTTGTGTTTTTATTATTCTTGTTTTAATTTCTATAAGCTGCCCTGAATCTCAGTTCTGGAGAAAAGGCAGGATATAACTGAATTTATTTCTTGACTCTTCCTTTCCTTGCTGGTGAGATTGCAAGCTTGAGAAAAATAAGATGGTACCACCTTTGATGCTGATAGGGCCTCTACATGAGACAAACTTTTGCTGAGGAGTCAGACTAAATGTACCAAATAATTACTGGGCAGCAGCAGTAGTGCATGATGATACTGGCAGAGGATATTTCAGAGGCAATGGCACATTAGCTAACTCTGAAGGAGCCAATACTGTACAAAAGAAAGTAATGGCAAACCACTCCTGAATGTCTTTTACCTTAAAATTCTTCAATGAGACAATCCAAAAAGAAACAAGAAACAGTCACAGGAAATAGTGCTGGAAGATGAGGCTCCCAGGTCAGAAGCACCAAACAAGCAACTGGGGAAGAAAAGAGAACAGGTAGGAGTAGTGCTGTGTCTAATGGTGCAATTGGGCTCAAACCTAAAGCATGTTGAGCTGTTGACATATTAAGATGTGAAAAAAAGTCCAAAGCTGCACAACATAAATACTAGGAATATGGAATCAGGGAAAGCTGAAAATTGTAAAGCAATAAATTGAATGCATAGACATAACTATACTTGGTGTGAGCAAGCTAAAGTGCACAGGTGTGGAACTGTGTGAATCAGGTAATTATTCAGTGTTTTACTCAAAAAATGACAATCAAAGAACAAATGAGGTGGCAATAATAGTGAGACAAGATGTAGCAAAAGCACTTGTGATACAATATAAAGTCTTACCAAGTCAATATGATTCCATGGAAAACCTATCAACGTAACTGTAATACTGGTTTATGCTCCCACCACAGCTACACAAAGAAATAGAAGATAGTTTAAAAAAAGAAAAAAAGCAAACAAGAGACATCTTACACAAGATCCAAGGAATTAAGGAGAAATTCACACAGAGACTTGGGATATTATACAACCAAGAGGGGAGCACATTATATGATTGGGATACAATAAAAAGACAATGGCAGCAATGCACTGAAGAGATGAAACAATGACAGAATCCTTCAAGGAAGCCCTGTTTGAAGATGGACCTATGCTTTTAAAAAGTGAAGTGTGAAAAGCTTGCAAAACACTTTTGTGAAATAAATCACCTGAAACAGATGGTATAGCAATAGTGCTGTTTCAGGCTACAGAGACAGAATTCATTCCAATTCTAACAAAAATTTGCCAACAAATAAAGTAAAAACAATGGCCCCCCAGAATGGAAACATTCAATATACTTTGCAGTCCCTAAGAAGGGGGACACTGGGGGGCGCTGCAGTAACCATTGGACTATTGCACTGATTTTCCATGCAAGTAAAGTAATGCATAAGAGTTTACAAGAAAGACTTTTGCCCCACATGGAGTAGGAAATGCCAGTTGTTCAAGGTGGGTTCAGGAAAGGAAGAAGCACTAGGGATTATATTGGAAATTTACATTGAATAATGGAATGCACCAAAGAATTTCAGAGAAAAATCAACCTTTGTTTTCCTGACTGGAGCATGAACAATTATGGTTTGTTCTACAAGTGTTCCACAACATCTGATTTTCTTGCTGTGTAACCTCTACATTAAACAAGACAACACTATCAGGACAGATTATGCAAAAACAGAATAGTTTCCTAGTTTCCTACTAGCAAGAAGGTTAAATAAGCTGCATTTTATCACGTTACTGCTTTTTTTTATATGTATAATATATGTTGTGGAAAACAAGATTAGTCCTAGAGGAAGAAGCAATGAAAACAGAGGAAGGAATATCAACAATTTTAGATATGCAGATGACACCATATTACCTGAAGAAAAAAGCAAAGACTTGGAATGACTATTGTTGAAAATTAAGGAAGAAAGTGCAAAAAAGGGTTATAGTTGAAGGGTTATAGTTGAATATGAAGTAGACAAAAATTATGACCATAGGTGATTTACATAACTTTAAAGTATTTGTATAATTTTATATATAAAGTATTTATATAACTTTAAAGTATATAACTTTATATAAAAGTTTATAACTTTAAAGTGGATAGCCAAGATACTGAAACAGTTAAAGATTTCCTGTACTTTGACTCAGCCCTTAACCACATTGGAGAGTGTAGTCAAGAAATCAGAAGAAAAAATTTAGAAGGGCAGCTCTAAAGGAACCAGGTAAGATCCTCAAGTGTAAAGATATATCAGTAGATACCAAAGTCGGAATCATCCATACCATAGGATTTCTCATTTCTGTGAATGGTTGTGAAAGACAGACAGCGAAGACAGCTGACAGGAATAAAATCAATGCATATGAAATGTGGTGCTGGGGGTGAATTCTACAGATACTATAGACTGCTAAGTGGACAAATTAATGTTTGGACATAGTGTGAGACAATGTGACTCACTGAAAAAAACAAAATACTAGGTAAAGTGGAAAACCACTTAAAGATGGATTAATTCAGTCAAGGAAACCATGGCTCTGAGTTTGCAAGACCTGAGGAAGTCAGATGACGACTGAGGCTTTTGGAAGTCTGACACTGATAGGTTGAAGACTTGACAGCAAAAACAACAAACAATTGAGTAAAATGATGATGATGATGATAGTGGTGGCAACAACAACAATAATAAAAATTTCCCTTTTTTCCTAAAGTGGTGTTCTCATTCCACCTTTACAAGACACTTTTCCTACAGAATCCAATTTCTGTCATTTTTTGTCATTCCCTATGATTTCTTTTCCACAGAAACCTCTTTTATATTGATGATGCCCAAACTCTTCTGACCGTACCCCCCAGTTTTTCTCTGCTTCCTCAGTGAAAATTGTCTTGCTACAGCCCTGGTGTCAACTGTGTCATTTCTTTATGATCCATATGTTTCATGGGATAGCCTATGGTCAATGGTCAGCAGTATGGGCTTTTTTGCTGTGCTAGACTTGCTTTCATTTTTGTAATACTGTTGAATTTCCTTAACATTCTAGAGAGCCTTATTCACTCAGGTCCTGTTCAAAGTAGGTTCAAGGGTATACAAAAATAAAACAAAGCCACTGACGATGCAAACTATAGCTTTATTGATTAAAAGCAAATGGAAGAAGGATGCAATAACAAAAATGAAAGCAGAGAAAAGAAAAACACCAAAGAAAATGTTCTTACATCATTTCAGCTAAGTATAGGTACAGTTTTATGTGCCATTGCTCCCTGAATGTGCATAGGATATCACTTCCTTCCTAGGAGCCTCAGTATCACTCAGACAAGGCAACAGTGCTCTGAGACTGAGCCGAAGAAATACTCCAATAGGTGGAGGATATATATCCTAACAGTTCTGGCTTTCTAGAATCTACACAGGCACTTACAAGTTAGAAGAGAATATGATTCTTCTCTCTAGGACTGCAGCGCCCTTATCAGCATGACCTAATATCAGATATTTAGGTTATGATGTCATAGTTGTTTTGCACAGGGTTGTGCTATACAAGGAATATACAAAGCTCAAGCCTTCAACCAGATACAGTCTTTAAGCAAGTTAAAGTATATAGATATGACTGTGTTTTATAACAATAGAATATGATGGATTAGAATCCCAATAAGTACACATTTCAACAGTCTTCTGAAAACAAATCACTGCACTTGACATGGACAATTTTTCTCTAACAGTGGTTTCTTGGAAAAGGCTGAACATTTCAAATTAAGTATCTTAATCCTGAAATACAATAATGATTCTTTAAAAGTAATTTATGTCATGAAAATATTGTAGAAGGATCATTGTTGATCCAGTGGGACAGTGCAAACCCACTACATGAGACTGAGCAACTCATTGGATCCCAGCCATCGCATCCTTAAGGGTTTCCAGTGAGTTAAGTTGTGGGCCTCCACTTAAAAGAAGAAACTCGTAAGACTGTAGTTGTTCCACTATTGCTTTCTCCTTCCCTAGCCACTATCAACTGATTTCCCCTTTCTTCAGACTTTCTGACCAGTTACAGCTGAGATATGTATTCATATATGTGCACATGCAGATTCAGAGCAGCTGAAGAAGACAGACGCTGAAACATCTTACTATGACACTTTAATATTTCTGGGGTTTTTTTTTAGGGGTGTGTGTGTGTGTGTGTGTGTGTGTTGAATACCACTGGCATTTTCAGGGCAACTTAAAAAATGAAAACTGATGATGATGACGATGATGATAAATGATTTGAAAAAGTAGCACTAGAAATATCATTTGAAACAGTGACACTGTGAAAGAACAGTCAAATGAACAGGAAGAAAATAATCAGAGCCTAATAAAAGAATTAACAGTATTTAAAGCCTGGGAGGAAAAGCATTCAAAGCCTGGGGAAAAAAGTATTTAATTGACTTCCAATTGTATGTGCTTTGAGGAACTTTGGGGAGATAAAGGGGGATTAATTACAGATGGGGACAACTGACATGTTCAACACCGCTTCTCCTTCCGTTCATAGTAGACATGTGGATGGAGGGTCTACAAGGCCTTTCTGTTTGGCTTTTCTAAACTCGCTCTTAAATGTATGTTTCTTAGTTAAAAGTTTTAGAGATACTTCTTTGAATTATTGGCAAAGGGGAGTGTGAGAGACAGAAATGTAATGAAAAAGGACAAAGTAAAGAGGAAAGGGAGCACAAGAAAGGATGGGTGGGGACATTAAGAGGCTAACTTTGACAAACAGTAAAAATTAAGTTTTTATTTTGTAATATTAAATACCAGGTACAGGAAAGAATATTTTAGTCTTTTCTTCCTAGCTATAATCTTGCATGGCAATTAGCCATTGTGGAAACGTGGAAAATGACTGCTACCAATGAATATTTCTCCGGCAAATGCTATTTAGCTCCTAGATATAGAATGATGATTTAATTTCACATATAGTTAAGTCTTAAGTGCCTCTGCTAGGTGTGCATGCGGAAGAAGTATATGATGACTGTAGTGTATGGAAAATAGGCAGCTTCATGACAGCACACAATAGACTTTTTCTCACCATCATCAAACAGCACCCAGTTTTTTGTAGGTCATCACTGGTATGGTGTATGTCATAATCTCTTTAAGCATTTGTTGCGCTGAATTCAATAATGCTACTATAACTGCCATATTAGGGTCAATATTTTTCCCAAGATTAACTTTCTGTATTTTTGTCATATGTACTACATGCAAAATAGAAAAAAAATGCATTTTAGTATTAACTAATTCTGAAAGTGCTAAAAATGCATGTACTATGAATTTATAATAAGTTCTTGTTTTTAGAATTTTCACAGGAATTGCCTTTTCTTTTAAGATAGGCAGTGCAGAGGTTTCCTTTTAATTACTGCTGGTGTTTTCTTTCAAGTTTAAAGTAAAAGCAGCTTGTTCTACTGAATTAGTTTTTGTCTGACAGCAAAGTAGACTCTCCCAGCCCTTTCCCTCTGAGGAATAAGCTTTGTAGGCAGAAATACTTCTCTTTCATATGGAAAAATAACCTGCTGCAGATAAAGTGCAATTAAACAGCTCAAGCATTTAATTAGGTAGGGGTATGGAGCTCTGAATAAACAAACTCCAAGGATAAACTTGTCCAGTATAACCTAGTCCAATTCTCCTTCATTGTTGATATAAAGTCATTAACGCCATAGATAAAACCAACATATTCTGGAGAAATACTACCAACAGAGAAAGTGCCAGTCTAAGTAACAATTCCTGGGGATAGCCTGTTTTAATGCAGCAAAAACAGCAAAGTCTTGAGGAATCTTAGAAGACTGACACATGTCATTATGCCACAAGTTTCCATGGATTGCAACCCACTTCAGTAGATTCAGGAAGCATTACTTAAGTTGGTAGAGTTATGTACACATGCTTGAGTGAAAGAGTTGCATACAGTGAGTTAGTGAGAAATGAAATGAAAAAAGTATAGCCCGTGTTAACAGTGTCCGTTAATACAACCCTAACCGGATTGTGATAAAGATAATTTTGCAATCATGACCTGATAAACCAGTTGTTAGTAAATGTATGCTAATCAGTTCCATGAAATGATGTCTATGTTCCTACCAGAGCTTGGAAGTAACTAGACACAAATAAGCTGTAATTCATTCCTTTCTTTGATTACTACTACACTAATATAATGTGTTACAATTCTACACCACTCCTTTTGTGGCTTAACTTTAAATTTAACTTCTTTTATAGTTAAAGGGGGTGACTTCAGTGGATGTGCTGCCTCATGTTTTGTTGTGGACATTGGTGCAAGAGGGAGGTAGACTGGAGGACAGTCTTTTGTACCACAGCTTTTAGCATAGAGATTTTTCCCCCCACAAAAATAACTAGAAAGCTTTTTTATGCCTAAGTGAAATTGATAAGGGTGATTAATTGACAGAAGAATAAATCAATGCTCATTAAATAGTGTCCACATATATTCTTTGTCAGAAAGTTGATCCATAGCAAATTCATTAGGGGCCATGGAAGATTTCTAAAATACTATAAATATTTAATTGGTTTTAGTTGTATGGTAGACGTTCTCCCCAACATTATCTTTAATGATGCTAATATGCCCCTTTATCTTCTTTTTTCATGATATGATTTACTAAGTGTGTAGAATTTGAATTTCCAGGCCTAGGTAGAAGAATAGGTTTTAGCGACCATGAGAAGGGCTTTGGATCTCAATACTGAATTGAACAACTGCTTGAATTGTTGAGTGGTCTGACATGATGATGGAATCAATCCTGGCCTTTCACAAAAAAGTCTTTCCAGTGATTGGAAGTCAATACATAGTTCAATGCACTGTAAACTTTGTGGCACTGGTGAAAGAAGGAATAACCTTTCTCATCTAGATTCATTTTATGCCAGGTATTCACAAGTCTGAAGTCAGTACAGATGGGACATAAGGTAGAGACAGAACTTTTTCTCTAGGTACTGCTGTCATTGACATCTGTAATCTCATTGAGGTTTTTGGATAGAGCACAGTGGCAACAGAATAACCCTTTCTGCCCTGTCCAAAAAGGGGCTTGTGCACACAAAGTCACTGCTCCCCTGAAGTGAGGGATCATAAAGCACTGTCCAAAAAGGTACTTGTGCACATGGATGTCAATAATTCTGCTTTTGGGGAGCAGAGTTATTGACTTCTGTGTGCACAAGTCCTTTATATCCTTTGTTACATGCCCCTAAGTTTTACTCACAGCTTATCCATAAGTCATAGCAAATTCTGTAATTTTGGGCCCAAAACCTGCCCTCAATTTGTCCACGAAATTGACTTATAATTGAGTATATACAGTAAATATCTTTGCCTGCTTTGAAAGAGTCCAAAAACAAATATATGTACACAAATCCCCTAGTCTTGATGGCTTTATAAAGCATTTGAAAAACAGCTTGCTCCATTATACATTGAACTTTTTAGTTCAGTCATAAAAGGTAAAGCAATTCTTACCTTGTTCCAGCTTAATAGAACAATTGGGCAACAGAATTGCAAACAATGATTTTTCACGAGGTTAGTGCCAATTATCCCATTACACTAATTAACAATGACACAAAGTTGATAATGAGATAATTGATCAAAAATTGGGAGAATATAGCCAGATCCTAGATAGACAATGAGAAATGTAGGTTTCTGAATACTAGACAAAAGTCAGATGCCTTAAGAAAACTGTACAATGTAATATAACACAGTAAAGGACCAAATTCCAATTTTTAACCATAGCACTCTTTGATACTACTAAAAGCTTTAGGTAGTCTTGAGTGGCATTTCTTTTTAAAGGTCTGTGAACATACAGTTATGGAACTTGAAATAGTGAGACTTGTTATGGAAACAGTTGACAGGGAAGTATTATGCAAAATCACAGATTTCTGAGTCACAGTTAATTTAATAAAATATGGAAGTCATAGTGCCAACTTAGTTGCCTAAGTTTAACTCTCTTTATAGCAAATCACTACTGCATCTGTTTAAAGAAAAATTGAGACAGTGGAGCAATTAAACATGACCTGGCTCAGTAGTACTGCAGTGGTTAAAATGCCTAAAATATGCTACATATTTCAAATTTAAATTATATTCTCTACTCCCAACTGTCCATAGGGCTAATAGATGCCGTTCTATTGCACTGGCAAAAGATCAGAAGGGCAAAGAATTCTAGATTTATTAGCATAGTTAACTTCCATAAGCAAGATGAGGGAGGTTTGGGTATTCTTAGTATAAAATTGTATCCGGCCTTCCATCTGAGACAGTTCATAAGAATATTAGATGATCAGCGGGCATGTACTTGCTTGCCATTTGATACTGACATGATAGACTTAGGAAATAGAGAAGTTTTCCATTTGAAAGCCTAAAATTCTTTTTAAACATACTGCCAACCCATTCATTAGGAACATCTTTAAGATGTTCCTAATGAAATTTTGTCTGAAAAAATTGGTTATAATTCCATGCCATATAACACTGTTTTTAAATACACCTTTTTTAATAATGCAAAGAAATTACACTTCTAGTATATAAGATTTTGTCTTGTAATTTACTGCTTTCTTTGCTAATTCTAATTATTGTACTTCCAGTATTCTTTTTTTTTTTTTAAAAAAAAGCAACTAAATGGCTAACAGGAAGGCCATTATTACTACTTCCCTGTACCTTGGAACTGTATCTTGTTGCCTTTAAAAAATAACTTTCTAAGCACTAGTTAACATCAATAGAATTCAGTTGATAGCCACTGTTAATGGAGTGATTAACTACCTTTAATTCTTATGTTTTAATTTCCTCTGACCCCACTGTAAACAACCCCACCCCCAACTCCATTGAATATGTATATTCAATGCCTTGTAGGATCGTTAAGACAGACCCCCTTGATTTTTCCACATTTGTTGTGTTACAACTTGTAATTGAAATGGATTTATTTATCCTTGTTGCCACTTGATGTGCACAATATATTCAGCACTGTGAAAGTGCAAAATATTGTTACTGTTAAACAGTCTTTTAAATTAAAACTGAAGGAAGGTTCTTTTGCGCTTTAAAGGTAAGCAGATTTTATTGTGGCATAAATAAATAGCTGGCGTATCAGCTTCAGCTGATACGCCAGCTGCGCCCCTTCCTGGACTTGGAACACCTAAAAACAATGGTACATGCGCTGGTAACTTCACGGCTTGACTTCTGCAATGCGCTCTACATAGGGCTACCCATGTGCTTAGTCCGGAAACTTCAATTAATTCAGAATACGGCAGCCAGGTTGGTCACCGGAAGATCTAAAACTAACCACATAACACCTATTCTGAAGTCTTTACACTGGCTGCCTATTAGTTTCCGGGCACAGTACAAGGTGTTGGTTTTTACCTTTAAAGCCCTTCATGGCTTGGGGCCAGCCTACCTGCGGGATCGCCTTCTCCCATATAATCCGCCCCGCACACTAAGGTCCTCTGGGAGGAATTTACTGCAGTCAATCAGAACTAGGTTGGCTGCGGTTGCCCAGAGGACCTTCTCTTCGGTTGCTCCCAGGTTATGGAATGGCCTGCTTTAAAAAAGCAGTCAAGACTGTTCTCTTCTGACAGGCCTTCCCAGACTAGTGTTCCACCGCCTCTCATCAATTGTCCCTTTGTTTTTAATTTTGTTTTTAATTTGTTTTTAATAGTTAATGTGTTTTAGGGGGATAGAAGGGTTGGTGGGTGGGGAGGATGGGCTACATTTTAATGTTTTAATGTATTTATATGTTCTTGTAATGCCGCCTTGATCCACTGGGAGAGGCGGGATAGAAATAAATATTATTATTATTATTATTATTATTATTATTATTATTATTCATGGAAGCTTAAGCTACAATAAATCAATTAGTCTTTAGGGTGATACAAAATTTTTTTCTTCATATCATCAGATGAACCAAAAGAATTAATCCAAAGGATTGCACAACTAATTCTCTGTTCGTAAGTGTGTGTTGGACATAGAATTCTGTTTGTAGTATGGGATGAGAGTCTCTTTTAGAAAACTTGACATCAGGTATCTCTAAAGGAACTGTTTTGTGGTATACTGCATCATAGTTCAATCATAACAACAGCAGATACATTTACCATGTAAGATTTATGTTTGCATATGAAAGTGACTTGAGTGTATTCTTTTGCAGTCTCTCTCTCTCTCTCTATATATATATATGCACACAGAAAAGTTGAATCCAAGCAGCAGCAATATAACTGTTATTTTATACAACCTATGTTCAATAGAACAGCAACATCTTTAATTCATATATCTCAATTACAGTGATAAGAACAAAAGAAGAACAAAAACAGTAAAGAAAACCTTGGAACCAAAATGGAACCAAACATTCATTTATTCTCCAGTTCATCGGAGGGAATTCAGAGAACGAATGTTGGAAATTACTCTTTGGGACCAAGCTCGAGTTCGTGAGGAGGAAAGTGAATTTTTAGGAGAGGTATTCAATGTTATTTGATTGTTTACAATAAATTTATTTATTTATTTATTTTAAAAACCCCTCACTATTTATGAAAGCTGAGAGAATAAAATTCTGCCTTAATGGACAAGTCAAGCTTGGAGGTTTGCTGATGTTGGCATAATGTAGTGGAGATTCTTTATATACTCTCAAGAGGAAAGCAGAGTTGAGATCAGTGAACAAAAGGATAACAGCAATACAGAAAGGTTCTACTCCAATATCTGCTGTCATTCACCAAGCATTGTATCAGCCATGTGCAAAACAGCCAACGTGTGTTGAGGGTTGAACTGATACTATAAGGGCATCTTGTACAACAGTGATGAGCAACTGCTGAGGCAGTAGGAGCCATTCCTCATTCACCCACTGGGCTGTGCCAACATGCCCAATGCGACCAGGGTGATATCACGTCACTTCCAGTTTTGTTTTTGGCTGAGTTTTTGTTATTTGGGTTTTTTAAATTACAACGTATGTCGGGGCTTGGGAGTTGTAGGGTCAAAACCACTGCATGTTGTGGTATTTTGACCCATCTTGAGTATTGGGGGGGGTGTAAAATCATCCAGTTTGTTTTAAGAAGAATTGGGGACGTCAGGGGATTTTAAGGGCTACAGGCTGGGGTCCCAAGGGCCACACGGGGCTCACATGCTACATTTTACCCACTCTCTTTCTCTAGAGCAAATATACAAAACAAAACTGTCAGCCTCAAAGACCACAGCTTCACCTACAGTTCAAATACTGTGCTAAGCTGAATAATTGATGTTAAGAATAGCTGGTTCTTCCCTTATATATGCTGATATGATACTCTGCTGCCTGTGGTGGAAGACAAGATAGCCCCCCCCCAATTCCTTATTCAGTAGCTAACTGAATTTTATGTCTGTATTGTTGAAGACTAGCCTCTGTTCTAACTGACGGTATCAGGTCTGCTGGAAAAGTGATGGCTTCTCCCCAGCATCTAGTGCAGTGGTTCTCAACCTGTGGGTCCCCAGATGTTAGTGGACTTCAGCTCCCAGAAACCCCAGCCACTATGGTCAATGCTCAGGGCTTCTGGGAGCTGAAGTCCACGAACATCTGGGGACCCACAGGTTGAGAACCACTGATCTAGTGGTAGAGCCTGCCTTTCCTTCCTCCCTGTACAGATAAATTAAAGTACATTGGTGCAGGAGCAGGAAATAGTATATTTGGTTCAGCATAGCCTATCTGGTTCAACCAGATGCCTGTGGGAAACCTATAAGCAGTATATGACCAGCACAGCACAATCTCAATTGTGTTCTCAACTAGCTAATTTTCAGACACAGACTTCCTTTAGTACTGTCCTTCTCATTATGTGAGGAGATGAGCGTCCCAGGACCTGAGATTTCAGGACCAAAACCTGAGACCTTGAGACCCTTATGATATCATTAGGCATGCTGCTTTCAGCATCAACCACATTTGGTCAGAGCAGGTCACTCAAATAAAGCAATGTCTAACAACTGAGAAAATATGTTTCCAGTTGGAAAGTATATCCAACAAGGAGTATATCCAACAGCCTACTCCTATATATAGTTTACAATCCATACAGCTTCCTCACAGAGAAGATTGCCTATAGTTCTGGCTGTCAAAACAAGACGTAAAAACACCTGTGCAAATCAGTTCACAAGTTTTGAGAGCATATGAACAAATTTTTCTTTTTAAAGCTATAGACAGTGTCCTCTGCACAGGAGAACAACAGAATCTCTCCCTATTTTCTGTCTCTCCTACTACACATTTCTATTACAGGATTGTTCTGGGAAGCCTAGAGTACTTCACGTGCCTTAAATTTGTTATAGGGGACCATCAGAAGCTACAGTACATTGTAATATTCTCCATTACCTCCAAAATCCCGTTGTATGCCACTGCAGCGTGGGCACTTAGAGAAGCTACATCCTTGGCGCCTAATCCTGTTGTGCTATTACTTGAGTACAGTGGCTCAGATGACAGCAATTTTATAAATTGTAGAACTGTTGGATGCTAAATTTCAACATGAATTCAGACGATCTTTTAATTCTTCCTGAAAACACTGTATATTCCCATTTTGAGGAAAAAGCAAACCAGTCAAAAACATTCTAGCAGAAGGCATTTCCTCCCTCTCAGTAGAGAGGAGAGGGAGGCAGTGAAGAAGGCTTGCTCTACCTAAATAAAATCTGGCCGTTCAAATGTTGACTTGAAAGGCATAGGGAGATGAGAGGAACCTAAGAGCAGCTTGGAATCAGACAATGGAACATCTGCCTTTATTAGCTATTGGAGAAACAGAGCTGTAGAATGATTGGCATCAGTAACTCCTCTTGTCTCTTCCTCACAACATGAAGATCTAAGCTGAGTTTACTTTCTGAGCCAGAAAATTTCAGAAGAACATGCCAGTCAGTTTGTAATTGAGTGAACTTCATGAGTAGGATAATCTGTTCTAAAGAAGTAAAACACACATATTGGAAACATCTGCAATCATATCCTCAAGTTGGTGGAAACTGAGGACAGTTGCACTGTTAGTTGCATTAACTCTTTGTAACAAGCTCTCTGTATTTTAGTGCATTGTTTAGGACAGTGATCTCTAATAGGCATTTGTTGTGAAACCAGATTGATTGTTAAATTGAGTCTGAATGCCAGCAATATATGAATATAATATAGGGTGTATTTTATAGTTTACAATCTTTAATACAAATGTTTTGCACTTCAATACATCTCTTTGATTCCGTTTTTAGATTCTAATTGAATTAGAGACAGCATTGCTAGACGATGAGCCTCACTGGTACAAACTTCAGACACATGATGTCTCGTCATTGCCACTTCCCCATCCTTCACCATATTTGCCACGCCGACAGCTTCATGGGGAGAGTCCTACAAGAAGGTTGCAAAGTAGGTTATTAATTTTACTAATGGTGTGTTAATTTCTGAGTAGATTGCAAATACAGTGAGAAGCTGCATCTAGATTTTTAAGTTAATATTAATAGTTTAACTGAGCTTTTCAGATATTCAGGAAAGATAGTATTAGGAATTAATGCTACATTAAGAAGTATTTGATTTATGTCTTCAAATTATTTCTTTTTTCATAGCTAGTGATATCATGTATGGATAAGGATGCTTCTTGGACTGCAGCTTTTATAACGCACTGCATCTTATGACCTTTACAACAGTTCATAGTGTTTTCCTTGAGGAATCATCCACAAAAATATGAAGAAGAGTAAAGTGCTTCATATCATAATGTGCTGGTCTTTGACTACCTGAGCTAATCGATCACTGATGGTCATCCTAGCATGTAGTTTTTCTAAACGAAACCTGCTTTTATTTAAGTTGTTCCCATTTCCTCTATTTTTTCAAACCGATATGTTAGTTCTTCCACTAAAATGCTTCCAGTATTTTTATACTTTTAAACATTTAAGTATATGTACTGTTGTAAATATAGCTTCTAACTATTTAAATACTTTTTGATTTTGTTTAACGTACGGTGTGTTCTAATTTTTAATTTAATCTATTGCAGTATCCTTCTCGTTTCATAATAACATTTAGAAACCTGAATGTACATCTAAATGATATATAAAATATTGAAAAAAATATGTTAACAAATCCCATCTGAAATCTAGCATAATTCTGCTTGCTAAAAGTTATTGAAACAGAACAGATTCATTCTCACTTCCATAATACGTGTGGTTTTCAACATTATACAATTCTGTTGGTTGGAAGAATTTCTTGATCATTACGTAACACCAGTTTAAATCCAACTAGTAATCCCAGCTGAAGTAGATCCACTGAATCAATGGTACTTTCATACCATATCCAGTTTCCATTAAATCATTAGGTAGACTCTAGCTGAGTTAACAATTGGATTTTGGCCACTGTGTTTATTTACTTAAAATATTTATATCTTCCATCCCCATGATAGAGCATCCAAGGCAACTTTGAGGTTTTAATCGAATGGTCAAAACGAGATTGCAGAGAGGAATGGGGCCCTTGGGTATGGAAGTCTAAAATGTATTGCATTACCCAGTGTGTGGTGCAAGAATGACCAGCTTTTCTTTTGACTGCGGATTGGGTAGGGATTGTGACCACTTTATCTTCTTCGTAGTATTCTGGGGACTGGAGATGCATTCTGACCATTTCATAGTGGGGCGGACTTTACAAATAAAGTTGACAACTAGCAGTAAGTGGTTCATAATTACAGAGCACAGTCGTTTTATGTAGCTTTCACTTATATGTTCTGAAAATACTGCCACTCAGTTTCTAAATGATCCCATTTCTGGCATTATACCATAAGTAAATAAATGCTTTCTATTTTTGATTGATGGTTTTTAAAATTTTCTTTTCATTCTTTCTTTCACTCCACATTCCCAAACTATTCTGATATATGTATACTAATTGTTTTAAAAAGCAATTAGACAACTATATGGCCTCTCAAGTTTAACCATGATGACTTGGTAGAATCTCTGGCTTAAACCCAATGGCAGTCTGAACAGAGAAGACCCATTTAATTAATGGGAACTTCATAAGTCTAAATGCATAAGGTAAACAGGATAGGTCTTCATGTACTGATTGTAATCGTCTCAAACAGATCAGTATTTGAGTGATGAAGATGATGATATTTATTTCTATCTTGCCTTTTTCCCAGATTGAGATTCAAAGCAGTTTTTAAAAAGAAGTTGTTAAAAATCCACAAAATACAAAAAATTTAAAGGGATTAAGCAATTAAATAAAATTAAAACTAGGGTCAAATATACATCGCACACACACACACACACACACCAGCACACAATTAGGAATGTTCAGTACATTGTGTGAGATGAACTCTATCTAGTTACTCATCAGATGCCTGTTGAAATAGAAAAGACTTTATTTGTCAGCAAAAAGGAAGCAAGGAGGGTGCCAGCCTAACTTCTCTGGGAAAGGAATTCCAGAGCCTGGGAACAGCCACTGAGAAGGCCCTCTCCCATGTTCCTATGAGATATACCTATAGAGGCGTTGGGACAGAGAAAAGAGCCTCCACAGCAGATCTCAAAGTATGGACTGGTTCATACAGCCCTTCAAATAAGATGGACTTGAGCCATGTAGGACTTTAAAAGTCATAACCAGCCCTTTGAATGATGATCTAGCAGGGTTACTCTTCTGTTCTTGTTATATCTTGCAAATTACATCTATCATTTCACACTGATTATTCAAATGTTGATACTTCTGATGTTAATACCCCTGTATGGGTTTCAGGCATGTCCTGCAGCATAGGTTGAGAATCTGATATCCTACAAGTAACTACCAATGATTTGGATTGTAGTCCCATATATCCCATGTATGGTACATACCAGGAACTTTGGAATTCATGACCAAAGACAATTTGAGGGCACCAGGTTGCCTGGCCCTGCCCTGCCATGCCCTGTCCAACAGAACCTGTAGCCCTTCTGATGTTGTTGAACTATGATTCCCATCATCCTCCATCTTCCTCTGGATGAACTGGAGTCTAGCAACGTCAAGAAGGCTACAGTTCACTACCCTCTGCACAGACCTGTTACTGATATGGGATAATATTAAATTTAATACCAGTTAGAGATGATCCATTGAAATCAACAGGACTTGTTATTCACCTCTAATCAATGTTTCATTAATTTCAGTGAGAATTAACTGGAACTAAAAAAACCTGAAGTAATGGCAGACAGTTTATTGTACTCAGACCAGTTTTGACTAGTCTAGTGTAGAATAGTGCATCTGTATATTTACAAAGTGCCCATTGTGAATAATATATTAAATTATGTATAGTTAAGGAACACTCTGTGTTTCTTATTCATGCTATTCCCTATATATATAGATGTGTGTAGGGGGGTATCTTGTATGGAATCAGTTTCTCATTATGATGGTTTGCTTGTTTGAATGGCTTCCACCACAGTGATACAAATATAATGTGTTAATTCATAAATATAATTTTTAACTCATAGATGGTTGGTTATCTGAGGCTGCAGTCCTATAGATACATACTTGGAAAGAAATCTGTTGAACTCAATGAGGCTTGCTTTCAGAAAATTTATAAATCAACTAGTTCAGGGATGTTAAATCATATTATAAGGTGCCTGAAGATAAAAACCAAACTTGACAAAGTAGAAAAAATTAGAGAGCCTGGCTACAGATTTTCAGAATGAATAGTTACACACTCCGAGAATGTAATTAATGTGGCACTGGCATCCTTCAAACATAAAAGGCAGCACATGGTTTGGTTGTCGGGACCTTGACTTAAGTTTGCACGTTCCCTCTTCTTTTGCACATATTTAAACTCACTTTTTGCTTTGGGCAAAAAATACATTCCCATGATATTAGGCAAAAATCGGGGGTTGCAGGTTGCTTCCAAAGCAGAATTGGAAAATATAGTTTGAAGAAGGTCTGCAGTTCTGATTTGGCATAAAATTATGGTTTGTACAAACCAAAGTCAGACATATTTAAGTTTCATGACTAACCATGAAATGACAGCAGGAAATGAAGCAGGGAAGGGAAGTGTACAAGCCCAAGACATGGATGTGAACTTAGCCAATATATCAGCAAGGTTCAGTTTGTAAGACTGCATGAAATAAAAACCAGCTGAATTTCATTTTAACGAAATACCCAAATTTTGAGGCTAAGTGCAATTTTTCATTCCATCTACAGTAGACCCTTTGTATCACTGAGATTATCTTAAGTGTTGAGTCTCTGGTTCCTGTTGATTCAGTATGTCTATTCTATGGCTTATTAATTGGATTTAGTCCCTTTTTTGAACTGATGTAGGAGAATGTGCAAGTTGCAGTAGATTGAGCTCTTCTATTCATGCATCAACTGTCATAATCCTCAGCTGGAAATCTAATGTTATCTTTTTCCTCTGATTTATCTGTATGCAATTACTGCTGCTATCATAATGTAGTGTTATGATGTGCTTCATTCTTGTCTCAACAGAGTGTTAATTTAGGGGTATTAGGTGGATGATAATCTGAACCAGTTAATTAGAGTATCATGGTTAAGTAGAAGACTGAGCCTACATATCCCACATCAAGGGAGTTTTCTTAGTCTGCACACCCCTGAGAAGCTATAGTAACCCATCCATAGTTTATTTAATCTGTAAAGCGCCTTGGCGTACAAAGGGCAGCCAATGGGATATTTGTTGCTTGATTCAACAAGTCCACTGTGCTATTCTCTTATGTCTACATTTAAAATGAAGCCTATAATTATGTGCAGGACTATCCTGTGATCCCACTATGGTGATAGTGTTTGTATTTCTACGTTCTTAAAGCCATCACAAAGCCTAGTAATATTAGTATAACATATTAACAGTGACTCCCACAACCAAAGGGTACTGATATACAGTAATCCTTTTTATTACCTGATGACACAGTCACTTGATTGCTTTAGGAAAAGCATGCTAATGGCCTCATGATAACACCTCCAACTTTTCACACAACCTTCACACTCAGGTCAGCCTGGAAGAGCTGTTAGTGCCTTCTATAGTACTACCTCCACACTTCAGTAAGCACAAAGTCAAGAGCTGGTACTGGTATGTATGGAGTTTGCTAAAGAGCTATCTAAATCCCCTGCCAGCAGGATAGCAGGCTTTAAAAGACAACTCCTTTTTGAGTGGAAAGGCTAGGATCACAGGGGGAAGAAAGGAATGTTGCTTTGATCACAAAGGTCAGCCTAACCTATAATCAGGTATATGAATGTGGGGCCTGGATGAAGAGTCCATTCCCGCTTTAGGGGAAAAAAAGTTCAAGTCCCATCATGACTTTCATGATCATGCATAAATATTATGGACAACTTACAGGATATTTCTGTTGGTGTCTGTGAGAACAGAAAAAAAAAATTCCAGACAAGAGATAGGCAACACTGCAATGACAAGGAGTCTGAAGGAAAAGGGCAATGAAATGCAGAACAAACAAAAATGTAGATATATGTCTTGCCCTCAGGAGTTGTTGAAGTAACCTTGAAGTTAAAGTCTTTTGCAAATTGTATCAAAAATCACAGCTTTCTAACTATAGTCAGAAGACAGATTTGGATGGGGCTCCATTCATGAAACTCAAACAGCACAGTCAAAAAATCAGGCACTAATGTGCCTATCTGTGTTGCTGCAACAAGACATGGCATAGTATTTTTGGCTTTGTTCCTCCAGCATTATAAAACTGACACAGTTTTGTTGTAAGCCACCTTGAGTCCTGTTCTTGGAGAAAGGTAGGAAATAAATAAATATTTTGTGAACTGTTGTGCTGTGGTTTGTACAGATCTTAAAATTCATAGGCTGCAGTCTTAAATTACTAGGGCTAAGGGATGTAAATTTTCACTTATATTCTCATATGAAAAAACAAATAATTTCACATGTTCTATCTGGTAGGTAAGGATACTAGAATTTTTCACTTTTTTTGCACTTTGGGAGATTTTTATGAAATTTTTATTTTTATGCAGTCATTTGAAAACCCTCATTGTTGTTCAGAACCAAGATTTTGAAAGAATAAGCCATAATTTACAAAAAACAAAAACTTCCAAAAATGTTGTTTTTTGCACAAAATCCATGGTTTTTTGCTCAAACATACTTCACCAAAATATCCCAAAGTGCAAAAAAGTCTCAAACAGGTAGGCTGCAGTCATAAATCACTAGGGCTGAAGGGTGTAAATTTTCACTTATTATATTCTCCCATGCCAGAATAAATAATTTTAAGTTTTCCACCCAGTGGAGAGGATACTAGAGTTTTTCACATTTTTTTATTGTTTTTGTACTTTGGGAGATTTTGTGAAACCTTGGCTGATGTTCAGAAATAAATTTTGAAGAAGTAACCCATATTTGCACAAAATCAAAGTTTTTTGCTCAAACAAATTTTCCACAAAAAAGTCCAAAAGTATGCACGTATCAAGGTCTATGGCTATATCTATGTCTGTGTCTACATCTCTATCTCTATCTCTGTCTCTGTCTCTGTCTCTGTCTCTGTCTCTGTCTCTGTCTCTGTCTCTGTCTCTATCTGTCTTTCTTGCAATAGCTGGTCATTTTTTTCATTGTGATGTCTCGATGTTCTGAGATATTCTTTCTTATTAGGAATCATTAAAATTGCTGGTATCCTTTATATTGCAACAAGAGCAAGATTTGATTATTTGTTTAATTTATTTAATGAATTTATATCCTTCCTTTTTCCCAACATGGGACCCAAGACAGTGTACATTTTAAAACCCAATACAATTAAGAAATTCCTAATGTAAAAGTGAAATCACAATGAAAGCAAATTTCTATTTTAAAAACACAAGCTAAAAACAGTATTAAAAACAAGTTAAAACAGCATTAAAAGTTACTTAAAACATAGTAAAATAAAAATGCTGCACACATGCGCCCCCACACCATTAAAAGCTTTGTCTGCCACATACACTAAAACCCCAACCCTTCTTTAAATAAAAAGGTATTTATCTGCCTGCAGAAAGTTGTCCAGGAGGGCATCAACCAGATCTTGTGGGGAAAGGAATTCTATAAATCAGGAGCAGCTACCAAGACCATTTTCTCTCATGTCCTCTCCAGATGGGCCTGGGGTAGTGGTGGGCCTGGGAGAAAGCCTTCCCCTGCAGATCTTAGAGTACAGGCAGGGTCATATAGGAGATATATTTTTTCAAATAGGCTGGATCCAAGCTGTGTAGGCTTTAAAGGTCATAGCCAGCATTTGGAATTCTGCTCAGAAATGGATTAAGAGCCACTGGAGTTGTTTTAGCAAGGACATTATGTGATCCCTATAATCTACCCCCCAGTATTTTGGACCCACTGGGATTTCTGAACAGTTTCCAAAGGCAGTCCCACATACAGTATGTTACAGTAACCCAAATATGATGTAATCAAGGTATGTATCATTGTAGGTAAATCAGATATCTCTAAGAATGGGCATAGCTGGTGCACCATATTTAGCTGTGCAAATGCACTCCTGACCACCACTGAAACCTACGCATCCAGGCTCAGATCTGAGTCCAGGAGCAAGCCAATGCTACAAATCTGAGATTTCAGGGGGAGTGTAGCCCCAGACAGCACAGGTTGAATCCCTTACTCCTGGATCTGTCTTTTGACTGATCAGGAGCGCATCTGTCTTGTCTGAATTAAAGCCATTTCTGCATGACAGGGCTCTGGCAAGTCCTTCTGTTGCAACTCTGGCAGGGATGGCAGCATGCCAGGAAAGCTCCCCTCTGTACCTCGCTGGGTCACTGCAGAGGGGAGTGCACTGGCCCTGCCTCTTCCCTTCCCCAGCTCAGCTGGGCACTTGCCATTGCTGCTCTGGGGAGGGAGCATTGCCAGCGCACTTCTGCCCTTCTGCATGGCCAGGAAGGGCAGCGGCACTACGCGATTATAGGTGTAAAACACTTTTTTTTCCATTTTGCAAATACCACATGTGCGTACACTGCTTGGGAGCAAGATGCAGAAGCACAACCACTGATTGCTGCCATCCTAGCCCCACAACTGCACAGACCCCTTGTGCAGAAAGGGCCTAAGTTTCAATTTGTTCATGAGGTGACTCTGTTGACAAAACAGCTACCATCAACAGAACTAGGAGAAAGGGGTCTCCCTCCTGAAGCTCTTTCCCTTAAGGCACCCTCAGAATAGTGGAGTCAGTTTTCAGGCAGTACAGTGGGCAGGAGGATGTGAGGAAGGGGAAGAAAGTAGTAGAAAGTTGTTTTACTACCAGGCATCCACATTCACTTTGCCTATAGGCCCAGTACTACTAATTAGCAGTTAGATGTAAGCCCCACTGAATGCTGTAGAAGTTACATCTGCACAGAGACGCATAGAATTGTGCTGCCAAGCTTAATTAGGTAATTAATAACTGGTCTTCCGTATAGAAATTATGATTGCAATTGTATATACGTAAGTTTCCAGATTTTATACATCCCTGTTGCGTGTCAAGAGCTCAGTGGGTTTTTTTTTCCTGATGTCACTCCATTTTAACATTTGTTTTCCAGATAAAGGCTTTTATTCATATAATTCAGGTAAATTACAAGCATGCTGTGTATTGTTTGCATACATTACGAGAGTTTATTTTATGTTATTGATGTGCTTTTGCTACTTGTTGTGCCCTATTTCAATTGTTGGTTTGCCCTGTGGATATCTTTTTCTTGCTTTTCAGTAATAGGCCTTTCATCTTAGCATTATTTTTAATCTAGTTGCTTAGCATTATAAGCATTTTGTGAGAAAATATCAATTTATTTACTAACCTCTTTATTTGTTGTGACTCTGTTTGAGGGTGTATATAACAATATTAACATTAATTATAATCTGTGAAAGTTCTGTTAAAAAAAATCTTTATACTGTATTGTGAATTATTAACAATGCTTTCCCAAAACTGTGGAAGGTAAAATATATCCAAGCAATAATGCCTTACTAACATAGTTAATACACAATAAATTGAATTTCCAAACAGAATTTCTCTTTTAGGTTACATTGTGTATCATTTATATGTTCTGTAAACCATTTTGAAACCTTAAATCATGGATGCCTTCTCCCTGTATATCTTATTTCCTTCCATTTAGGTTAGCTTTTGTGGAAATGGTGGTTGTGACGCTATGATAGTAAGTGCGCTATTGTGCTAGAAAATCAGCATAGTTTAATTTAAATGGTTTACCACCAGTAATTAAACTATAAGCATTTCAACTTTCTAGAATGCCCCTCTAAACTAGGAAAGCACCAAATCATGAAGGAGGAGGCATGAATTTCTCAGGAACCCCAGGGTCAGATTCAGTCTCAAGGCCTGAGATTCTCTACCCATGGAATATAGAAAAACACATTAAACTATGCTGGCATTTTTGGTCCCACTCTTTTCTCTTTTGTCCTGCCCAGCACTAAAATTACCATGCCAGAATCACCATCACGGACTCCACCATACTGGAATCACCTCTGCTAATTGAATTTGGACCTTGGGCTGAAAGTGGTTCCTCACTCTTGTTGAAGGGGAATAGCATTAACCTTGTTGGTCCTTTAAGTTACATATTGCCCCTAGAGGAGATGCAAAGGCAGTATATTGGATCTGCAGTATGACCAAAGCATGGAGACTAGGAACTCATCCTCATAACTGTTTTTCAAATCTAATCACGTATAATATCTCTGGCATCTTTGCTACATCTTTGTAGCTTGTCCTCATGCTCCTTATACCATGTTTACCAATAATCAAGCTTTGATTTACATAATAAAAGTATAATATTGTCCCCTCAAGTACTTCTCAGTTTACAAAGAACAAGAAACCTGTGGCTCTTCAGATGATGTCACTATTATCAGCCTTGATCTTTGGCCATGCTGGCTAGAACTGATGGAAGCTGGGGTCCAGCAGAAGATGGAGAGCCACAGGTTCCCAGCTCTGGGAAGCTTACTGACTTTGAATCATTTCAAAACTGTTTTGCTTTGTTTTTGCTGTAGCTTTTTATTGCCAAATTATACTCATATGATTATCTGTATAGCCAAGTGAACTGCTTCATGATGTTGGTCTTTGTCCAATCTCTAATTTCTTGAAAATTCAGTATGGAATATGGCTGTATTGCTGAGCTCTTCTGCAGGAGAAATGCTTCATAATGATAGTCTCTGACCTATTCTGTAAATTTTTGAAAATTCAGTATGCTTAGCACATGTCTTTTCCTTTAAATATTTATCTTTTCCTTTCCAGTTGTTTCCCTGATTCATTACATCTTAACATTTTAATTTTATCTTCAGAAATAGCTGCAGTCTTCCAACTCTACATCATCTGGATATTTTATGCAGAATTCCTTCATCCAGTTCTTCAACAACAATGTTGATCAGCAATAAGATTTAAAAATAATCTGCCTGGAATCTCATTTTATACCATGCTGAATCCAGACTAAGTTAACTGGTGAAACTTTAGTAACTAACTAATAACTAATATATCCATTGATTTCTGTGGGGTTTAAGTGCAACTAACATGATATGAATCCAACCCATTACTTCCTTTTTTAATCAGTAAATTCATATTTCATTGATTGATTTCTATAAATTGTGTTACAACTTAATAATAAGGTCGTCCAGCCAGCATTCTCTAGCTCAGATTAATTAGGTATAACTCTTTGAAAAGCCTTTCTACCTTCAGGGTACATTGCATTTCCCACTTTTATCTATGAAACACATTACACTGTTAAGAAAGAAAATAAAATTGTTTTGACTTTAGTTGTTCCCCTAGCCATTATTTCCTTTTTTCCCTTTAGGTTCTTAAAAAGCTTTGTTTTAAAATAATTCGGAGAATTACAAAACACTGAAATATTTCTGGTAGTTCAGTCAAGTGTTTGTTTTATCACTATCTCTCTTCTTTTTATGCTTTCAAAAAACAAAATGAGATGTTTATGCCTCTGCCATTTTACCTCCTGTTTCTGATCCATGGATGTTTTATCTATTTCTTATTGTCAGTGTAGGTTGTGTAGCTCTACATAACCTAACAGCTGACTTGCATACAAGTTCAAAGACAACACATGAACTCAGTTTTTAAAAGGCAATTGCCTGAAATTGTTCATATTCATTATTTCAATTGCTTATTTTGTACCCTAATTTCTTTCTGTCTTTGACTTCCTTCTTTTATATCAATCAATCAAACTTTATGTTACGGTCTGTAGACCCAACATAGTGAACTATCCAATGGTACGGTATAGGTAAAATATACCTACTAAAAGGATATAAATATATAAATAGGATAGACTATAAACAGGCTATAAAAGCATAAAATGGAACATAAATGCATAAAATATTATAAAATAGTATAAAAATACATGGAGTAAATTAAACTCATAGAAAGTATGGATTATTAGGTAAAATATAAATACACATTCATTAATTCCATCTCATTAAAGCAATAGAATTGGGTTGATCTTAAAGTGCATTGCCAGTATCCTGGCATAGTTTTGATACTTCTCTGTCTCTGATCTTAATAGCTGATGACAGAAATTTAGCAACTGATATGGTTACATTCAGACATATGTTCTCCAACAGGACTTTTACAGAGAATTTTTCCGAATGGCCCAGCATACAGCTCAATAAGGGAGAGATCAAATGATGGCGACTCTGACTATAGAAAATACAGTATAGCAAAATATGCGATATTGATTCAACAACTTGTGACCCATAAGGACAAAGCCTTGAGAAAGTAGGCAACCCAGCAAATCTGCCAAAAAGTAATTCTGAGGGAAAGGCATTGCATCTGGCCTTAGTGAATAATATGCAGTAGTTTGGCATAATCAAGTTATTTAAATAAGTAGCCTGACAGAAGGATCCTACATACTAAATATTTAAAGCACTGGGTGAGCAGGATGAGATGGAATTTGCCCGAAGATTGCAGAAAGCTATATCCCATAGTCTTTGCTTAATAAATTTTAGTGCTATCTCATGACCCAAGTTAAGGAGCAAAGATGGAAAGAGATTGATAGTGACCGCTGTTTGGGTTATGTACTTACACCACATACTGACATAGTTATTCAATGGAAGGTGGGCTACTAGACCTTTGCCACACTTGAAGACAAACAGTTTAAGCCATTGTTTGAACGCTAGCATCCAGGCCTTTGTAGAGGCAGGGCTTTCTCCTGTTTCCAGTAATAAGCTGGCTTGGGGACACATCTAGGAGTATAGAGGAGTTCTCTGAGGAATTTTGCTTGAAAGTTATCTAGTTTTGAGTTGCTAGCTTCAATCCAGATGACCACTGCATAAAGCAATTTGGATGTAATCTTTGCATTAAGTACCTTTATAGCGAAAGGAACAAATTGATTCTTTTTTGTGTGGAAAAACCTTAGAATAGCTGTTTTACAGCCTAAAGAGCCACTCAGTGCTAATGATCTGTGTGACCTCTACGAAACATTGTAATGGAACCTTCTTTTATATATGTTCAGTTTCTTTTTTATTATAAGCTGAACATGGGGACCATGGAGGTCACACTTGCCCTTCTAATTCCTGTTGTACTTCTGTATCCTCATTTTTTGGTGGGAGGGAGGGAATAGACAGTTTTGAGGGTTTCTAGGAGATGGAGTAAGCTCATTTTCCCATTTTCAACCCACCAGCCTTTTTTAGGGCTTGAAGGATTTTTTCTTTTTCAAAAAGTGAAAGCAACTGGATAGGCCTAAAAGAGACTGTTGGGGAGAAATGCAATGAAACTGCCAATTGTGGCTCATAAAGGGTGTATTTAGCATTTTGAGGGCCCTAAATTTGGGAGGAGAGCCACTGTAGTGTAGTGGTTTAAACATTGGTCTATGACCCTTGAGACCAGGGTTCGATTCTCTACTCAGCCATGGAAACCTACTGGGTGATCTTGGATGTATCACACACTCTCAACCCATGAAACCTCATGATAAGTTCACCTTAGGGTGGCCATAAGTTGAAAACAATTTGAAGGCACACAGCAACAACAACAATGAGAATAACAACAATAAGAAATTTGGGGGAGAGGGAGGTTACACTAATGAAGAGGCCTGTGGGTTGCTATGGAAAGACTGGAGCTACAAACAGCTTATGGTTTGCACTTTGCCCACCCCGTTCTACCTACTAGTTCTGGCTCTGTACATCCATACCTCAAGCTATGTCCCTTTTACTTTTAATGTTTGGAATGAGTCTTAAAGCCTGTATCACTCGAGAGTGGTAGGTCTGAGGCATGTGCATGAAAGGAACTATGCTTTTTATTAGCATTTAAAATATATCAGCAGATACCTAAATTAAACATTGTACTGGCAATGCAGCAATAGCAATATGACAGTAATTTCTTCTGATCATCTTTCCTCTGGAATCCTCAGTGCCTTCTGAAAACTATCCTCAAAGGGCTTGCCAAAAGCTTGGAATAAGTTTTTGGAGTAGACAGGTGGCTGCAGCAGGTAGGGGAGAACACCTTCTCCAAATTCTACTGACAGAAGCATTTCTGTCAGCTGATGTTCCCTGCTGATTTCTATCTAGAATTTTCCTGTTGTTCAGTGTGACTTTCCAGGCATCCTCTCATCACCCAAAGAATATGCTTTTATGTCAATTAATCATGGCAAAGGACTAGGTTCAGGTGATCATAACACTGCCGCCAGTCCCAGCTCTTTGCTTCTTTTGTGTTAATACACCTTGCCTTCCACTCCCTCTCATCATAGTTTAGTGATGTGTCTACAACATTAAGAGAGGTTACAGTAATCAAGGTCTATTCCTACTCTAGGATTTGTAGTAGGCTTCAAATCCCAGTTTTAAATGTTGATTTATGCACATATTAAAGCTAACAAGAGCTGTAATTAATGCCAATGTAAATATCACCAAATCATTATAAAGAGATGGATAGATGTTATTAACACTGTTGTGGTTCAGTTCTACTATTTTGTGATGGAGCAGGTTATCTGAAATATCAAAAGATCTATATTAAAAGCAAGGTCTTGGATTCACAATAAATTTATCTGAATTAATGCTATATCTGGGATAAGTAGTGTCATATAGTGGGATTATGACTCTGAAGACCAGAGTTTGAATCCCCACTAAGTCATGGAAATACTCGGTGACCTTGGAGAAGTCATACATTCTCAGCCTTGGAGGAGAGCAAAGTCAAATCCCCTCTGAATATATCTTGCCAAGAAAACTCCATGATAGGTTCTTAGGCTTTAGGGTCACCATAAGTTGGAAACGACTTGAGGGCACAACAGCAACAGGCTTTGGGACCTTTAAGTGTGGTCCCTAAAATTCCCCAAAGCATCCAGAGCCTCCTTTTTTTCTGGCAAAAACTGCCCTCCAATCCCCCACACTACCTTAAGATGTGTTGCTTTACTTCCCCAGCCTCTTAAGGCTCCACACCCCTGAACAGTGGAAAAAAAGGGGAAAGAGGCCTAAAAATGGCCAAAATGTTGTCAGGAAATGACATAGTATCACTTCTACCTGAAACATACCTGTCTGGCCACTGAATGAGCATGTGGAGGAATGGCCCCCACTCTTTTGGCAGTTGCTCAGCCCAATGCTAAATTATGCAGTGAAGAAATTTTAGATTGCAGACTTAACGGTTTTCTGAGGGGACTCCTCTTCATATGGTAGCAAGCATTCTATCAATTACTTTAAAATGTGATATACCAACTTTACTGTGCCTGTGGACTGTCCCTTGTACTGAACGGCTTACTATTCTAAAGTCCAGTAGTATCTCTTGCTATACTGTATTGCAGTCCACGTTGAATAACAGTCACCTTGTTCCTTTCAGGAATGGGAAAAGGGAAAAGACTTACTTTGTTTGACTCTCTTCTGTAACATTTGCACCTACATGCCTGTTGAAGAAGATATGGAAGATGCAGTGTTTTCAATGTCTGTTTCAGTTAACTGATTTACCTAGCTGTAATCTTTACTTATTTTGAATCTTAGCTTGCATTTTCCAAGAAGGCCAAATTGACTCCTTCAGCCTAATAGAAGTCTTGTACTGATAAAATGTACATTAAATGTCCTTGACTGTAAACTCTTGGACGATTTCTTTCTTTTGTTGTGTAGAAAAAGAGAAGAGGGTAAGCATGTTTATATACAATTAAGATGGCAACTGATATTTGATCTAATATTTGCTTTTCCTTACATGACTAGTGTTAAGGTGTTGTAATGAACTTAGAATCTGCTTTTGCTGACTAAGCTCTAGTTATTTTAGTAAGTGCTGTGCTTGCTTCATTAATGTGTAAAATACTATTATTCTTTGTATGTGTTGGCAACTATCATTTGTCTTATAGGAAACAAATGAATATACTAACTGTTATTAATTACTATTAATAAACTTTCATAAATGTAACTTTCATTTTATGTAATAGAAGAATTAATCCTATAATAGTTCTTTTTCTTTTTCTTTTTTTTTTAGGGTCCAAACGAATAAGTGATAGTGAAGTCTCAGACTATGATTGTGATGATGGAATAGGAGTAGTGTCAGGTAAAACACTGTCTTTTTTTAATTCTTGAACAAGTTATTATTAACTTTTTTCTTATCCACAATTGCATTTGAATGAAAAGTCTTTGCTTCTCACTTCAGAAATACCACAATATAACCTGGCTGCCAACAGCAAAAAGCTAAATAGATCTATTGCTACCATTACCAGTAGCTTAGCTTACATAAGTAGAAATATAACCAGGTTCAATTTTCAACCTGCCCCCCACCCCCCACCCCCCACATGCTGTGATTACTGAACTATAGTTTACTATGGGTTCCTTTGAAATTATCATTATGTAATTGTGAATTATTATTTGGAAGCCTCTCCCAATGCAGAATCATGTCACATTGCCAGATACTGAGACTGCTTGAGGGGGAAGAAATATTAGAAAATTCTTACATTCCTTCTCTTCAAGGAGCTATATTCCTGGAGTGAAATGTTCAAGACCTGTTGTGTGTAAGCAAAATAATTTTGGAAATGAACTGTGTATGCTAATCAGGGCCCAACAGAACAGGGGCCCAGGAGCTTACATCAGCATTCAAAGAAAGCAGATATCAGGTGACCCAGAAAAGCTTAATTCCAGAGTAATATGCATTTTTATGTATATGATGCTTGGTATTATATCATTTTTTCTAATAGCAAACTCATTCACTACCAATCAGTTTGGAAACAAAATGGTGCTGTTTATAAATAATATAATAGCTTTCCACACATGCAGGAATATACAAGATACATAAGCCAGTGAATTTTAAAAATAACTTTTTTAAGGAAACAAAATGATCTGGCAGGACTACCAGCATGCTGATGGAAGATGGACTTACGGGGAATGGGTGGTAAGATCTAAAGCAGAGCTGCATACTTCTCTGCTCTCTTTTTGCAACTCCTTTAAGCCTGTATTTCTGCAGTCACTGACATTTCTAACATTTCTGTCACAGCGTTGAATTTCTGTACTATTGTAACAGCAAAGAAGCCACATTTTTCTTTAAAAATAAGGTGTATAAAGAAGCACTGCTCTGTTTTAAAGCAGAACCATACTTCTCTTAAAACAATATGCATGCCTCAGCTACTTTGTTTTTAGTCTTTTCTTCTGCTGCTACACTGCTAAAATTTGAGGACAGTCTTTTCTCAATTGGTGAAGTGCATAGTACAACTCACTTGCCCAGGTATTTGCCCACCTCTTTGTCTGAAAAAAACAGAGAAACAGATTGTGCAGCTCTACTAAGTAAGCCTGTGGCTAAAAGCATTTTGAGAGACAGAATTCATATATTAGTAGAAGAGGGGGTAAAAAGAGAAAATGGGGTATATAGTGGGGACTAGATTGGAGAGAATACATTTCCTCCCCTCCAGAATCTTGTGTCCCTTCCCACTATATTGAAACAAAATGACGTTTCTATAGCATAGGATGGAAAGCATCAGGAGATAGTCAGATCTGTTTTCCCCCCACTACTGAACTGCTTTCTCCTAAAGTGTTTTTCTTCCAAATTGTCAGCAGTTGTGAACAAAAATACTTCTCAAGAAGTAGAGATTTGTTATGGATGCCACTTCTTGTTTATAAAAACTTCTTGCATGCTGGTCTGTTATCACTATAAGCTTTGAGATATGAGATACCTTATAACTTCTAGAATGTTGAATATATCTCTAAGTCGAATGTGAACTGTCACAGTGCTGAATCTAGCTTGGGAATAGGGTCTAGCACCTGGATGTCTCCAGTATAATCCAGAGGAGCTGCTGGAGTCATAGCCATAAAATTGATAGTGGATTTGCTGTGGCAATAAATTCGCCCAACACCTGTATTCCAAGGCAGTTAGGAGAGAGTGCGCGCATCTAACCTGCATACTTGTAGCAATCTGATGCATAAATGTAGCTAAGTTGTGGGAGGACAAGGAGATTTCCTCCAAATAAGATTCCACTTCCCCTCATTCCCTAATTTCTAGCATTGGAGTAACCTAAAACTGAAGTTGAGCATTTGGATATACAGTTTAGGCATCCAAAGAAAAGGGGCTGGCAAAGTTACTAAAGGAATGCAAACAGAGTAAAGATAAAAAGATCTGTATGTGAATAATATTCACATTATTATTTCACTCTCTGCAATGCTAGACATCTAGGGACTGAGAAATTTCCTTGCGGGGACAAGGAATTCTTTTGACGGTGCAGTGTCCTCAGTTTATTCTCCATGTAGCTATACCTCTGGTGTGATTAACTTTTGCCCTGTGAAACCATGGGAGGTATGGTTTGGTGAGTAATTAGAATTCTCTGCTACAAAACTCTAGTGTACTTCCAACAACAATCAGAAGCTGTTACACCAAAGCTGTGGTGACTTCTGCTTTCCTAAGTGGGTGTCCCATTGCAAGAGGTCTGCAAGGTCAGGGGCTGGTCCCAGCCTTCTATATTCATCTCACATGATAGGCTGAACGTGTTGTCTAGGGACCAAGTATCTTCAGCATGACTGCTTCCTACCATCTAGGTCATCAGCTGGCTAGTTTTCCATTTGTGTGACTCACAGAGAGCATGAAGAAAGAGGACAGGTTGCTTACATGTAACTATGGTACTTTGAGTGGTTGTCAGTGAACTCACAACACCCACCCTTCCTCCTCTCCTCTTGGTCCTGCCTTGAGTCTTCCAAATGGTCATACATATGTAGTAAACTGGAACTGAGTGGAATTGAGATGTGGAACTGAGATGATTAGGTGGGAAAAGACCAGAAGCATGCATAGTGGAGGGGTGAAGCCCTTACCTAAAGAGCAGCTTAGCAATAGAAGTTTGTTTATTTTATTTTTTTTTATTTAATTTAAACCCTGCCATAGGACCCAAGGCAACTTATGATAATTTTGAAATAGAAGTTTAACTAAAATGTCATATTCCAAAAGTTAAAAAAATACTTAAAATAATTCTATTAAAAGTACATAGTTAGAAACAGTTTATAATGCATTTGAAACATAATTGAAAAGTACAAGATTTTAAAAAGTACACCACTTTGAAACACCATTCTTCCATGTGATTAAAGATTACAGGTCTGCCTAAATAGAAAGGTCTTAACTTGCCAGCAGAAATAGAGAAGAGGAAGGTAAACTGGACCTCCTGTAGAAGGGAACTCCACAGTTCAGGAGCAGCCACAGAGGAGGCTGTCTCCCACATCCTTAACAGATATGATCATGATGAGATTGAGAGAAAGCCCTCCACTGAAGATCTAAAAACTTGCGGGAACTTGTATAGGATATGGTCTTTAGATAGTCTGGACCCAGGCTGTATAGAGTTTTAAAGATTATAAGCGGTACTTTGAATTCTACCCAGAAATGGACTGGTAGCGGTGAAGTTCTTTCAATAGGAGAGTTATAGGATCCTTGTAACCAGCCCTGGTCAGCTGCCTGGCCATGGTTGTAAACCTGAGATTTCAGGAGGAGCTTAACACCATCCACTCAAGCTGAATCCCTATTTCCTGATTTGCCTTTCATCTTGTCTAGATTAAGTTTCAATATGGTCAACTTCATCCTATCCATTATTGACAGTAGGTGGTGTACCGAAACAGCTTCCTTGGAGTTAGGTGTTAGGTGGGAAGGGGAGATAGAGTTGGATGTCATCTACATATTAGTAACACCAGTCTTCAAAGATCTTGTGGAATCCCATAATCCAGTGGCCAAGGTGATGAGCAGACATTATCCACTGCGATCTTTTGAGTCCATTTCTCCAAGAAGGGCTGGAATCAGTGTAGTACAGTTTCCCCAAGTCTCATCCCAGAGAGGTGACCCAAAAGAATACCATGGCTAATGGTATTAAAGGCTGCTGAGAGGTCCAGTAAAAGCAACAGTGTAGATAATCCATCAAGTTGACAAAGCTGTCTCTATCCCATAGCCACGCATGGAACCAGATTGAAGTGACTCTCAATAATTCATTTCATTTGGGAAACTCCTGGAGCTGAGAGACCAGCACAAGCTGTAGATCTTTGCCCAAGACAGTAGTATTGGAGACTGGCCAATCATTGTCCAGTATGGAGGTTTCAAGGCATTTTTGTTGTTGTTGTTGTTCCATAATGGCCTCCCCACAACCGTTTTTAGACAGGATGGAAACCTTCCTTGCTGTAATGAAGCTTTCACCACTTGATTTACCCATTTGGCCAATCCCCCATTAGCTGCTTTTAAGAGACAGGAAGTGCATGGATCCAGTATGCCCATGGTGGCTCTTACATCTCTGTGGATCCTGTCCACATCCTCAGATTTCACAGAAACATATCCAGTAACCTAGCACAAGTAGGAGCCAAGGTTACATCCATTTGACATCTGTCTACTATAGCAGCCATGTCAGATCAGATCAGAGGAATTTTATCTGCAAAGTGTCTTGAAAATTCTTGACATTGGGCTGCCAATTGTTCTTCATGCTGCTCTTTTGTGGCCAAGCATAAAAAGCTGTGCACATGCAATATTGGCAGAGAAAAAGGATCACATGCTGACAGGAAACTCCCCCAAAGCCATGAGGAATCCACCAGATCGATAAACCTTAACCAGTTATCCACGCATGTGGGGACTCCAACTCTGTCTCCCCTCCCCAGGTAGTGATCTGTCAATGACAATGTCAATGACAATGGAACTATGGAAAGTTTCTGCACAAACAGATCACCATCACCCCACCCAACAGAAAATTAAGCCTAAGAGTGGGTATCCAGCAACATGGGTGGTCCCAGATACTGTCCAGAACTGGTCCCTGGTCATCATAGAAGACGTGATGTTCTGAGCTGCTCCTAATAGAGCAGTTTCAGCATGGATGTCCAAGTCTCCCAGCATAACAATCAGAAAGAAGGGACTCCAAGATTACCACCAAGAGCAACTAAACCAGCTCAGGAGACATAACAACTGAGAAGCAGATAGGCAGTACACCAGCAGAATCTCTATTCTGTCTGAGTCACTATCTTTAAGTACACTGCTTTAAAAAAAAGTATTTGTACTGAAACCCAGTAGACCGTGGGATGGGGCATCTGGCAAGGAAGATAGAATCCTGACCACTGCAGTTCAACGTCCCCACCCCCTGTCTCACCTGCTGTTCCACAGAGAATTAGAGTGAACAAACCTGGGAGAGTCTTCAGCCAGCCAGATCTTTTTAATACCATGTCTCTGACCAGGTTGGTATTGGCATCCAGGACCCTACCATACCATTAACCTACCTAGCAATAAGCACCAGCATTTTCAGCCTGGGGGATCTGTTGCCAAGGCAATCTAGACTATTAAAAATGGAAAACAGCTTGAGGGCAACAAACAACCCGTGACTGTCCTCTGTCCTGCAGTGATAATGCTGTTTCCCCACTCTGTTTCTCCCTCTGCCCATTATTGCTGCAATTGCTGCTGTCTGGGCTGCCTCCCCTCTGCCCTAGTGTGTAACACATATTTCCCCCTTTTTACTGACAGGACAGATTATTTTTCAAAAAAACCCCACAAGTTGCATGAAAGAAAGAAAAAACACCTTCTCCTTTACCAAACAAGGAAGCTGGCCCTCCCCATTGCTCCATCCCTCTCAAGCAGCCAGTTTAAGTCTCCCTTCCAAACGAGAAGTAGTGCTCTTGGCTACTTTGCCAGCTGGCTGAATAGCTGAGGGAACTGGTCCTGAAGGGGAGTAACAGGAAGAAAACTCTCAGGGTGAGAAGCAGAAAGACAGACTAGCAGCGGCAGCAGAAGAAGAAGAAGAAGCAGGGACAACAGGTTCTCTCTCTTCCCTGAGTGACGGTGGTGGGAGTTCCTTCTTTCTCTCTCCTATAGTGTGTTGACTCTTGTTCCCAAAGATGTAGCTGCACAAGAATATGATGATCCCATTTGTGTGAGTTAACAGATGACTGTTTGAATAATGATGTTTACAGGGGAGTAACCTCTCTTTTTCTGCTATAGACTCTAGGGCAATGCCCAGAAAAGCAGCAGGATTGCTCTCTAGCAGAGAATTTTAATTATGTGATAGAGCTATGGATCCCAATATTTTGTAGATGGAGCCATGACAGGTAAAGTGGTATCTAAGTGCCATAACTGTGCTATGAAGATAGAGTCTCAGAGTCAAAGTCACAATGGATTGGGAGAGTAGAGAAGACTATAAAAATACATTAACATTCATATGATTTGATTTTATTAATTATTAAGGTGTTACAGGGAATACTGATTAAAACAGTGTCATTGGCTAATTTTTAGCTTTTCAATAATGTTTTAGAAAGATTTGTTATTTTCCAAGTTATGAATATATATCATTATATATGAATACATGCATCCCACCACCAAACTTACATTTGAGAAGAATAATATATAATTATAAAAATTCTCGTTCCAATGATTAATAATTAAAATTCAATTTTCTGTAACGCCTTCACCCTATTTGTAGCACATATGTTTAGTTAAAAATGCAGCGGCCCATACCAAATCATGCAAGTGTAAAATAGAAGGGAAGTGGGAAGATTTGCACATACAAGCACTTAACAAACTTTTAAGTAATCATCCAGTTGAACAGGAGTTTCAATGTAACTGGGAAAGAATGACTTTAGAAGATTAATTTATTTCATATTTTGTTATACTTTCCTGTTTCTAAAACTTGCTAACAAAATGTATATGCTTTAGAACAGGACCAAAAATATATAACAAATCAGCATCCAGATTTTCAATAATCATATGATGATTCTTTGTTAACACTGTGTCTGAATCACTCACTTGTGCTAATGATGCATCCATCCTTTCTCGTTTCTCATTTATTCTAAAGGCTGCTTGCTGGTATTAATCACTAACAGCAGATCCCTCAATTCATAAACTGGGAATATATCTCATTGATGTTATAGAAACTTTTGCTACACTTTCAGGTTGTAACTCTCTGTTTACCTAAAAGGTTTAAATTCACTTTGAGTATATTCCTGAATTGCATTGAGAAAAGCAGTGATAGCAGTTTCAAGAGGGAGCAGACTATTGAATCTTTGTCCAGTGGCAGCAGGTTCCCACTGGAACCTTTACAGCTGTTGTGTTGTTTCACTTTACTTGGTTAGGAGTCGTCTGCTTGCTTTTCTGTCTAATTTGACTGTTTCTTGTGTGAGACCATTAATGTTTTTGTTTAAGTATCCCGTCATTAATGGTGTTGGAGTCACCTGCTTTTAAGGGAGATAAATGGTCCATTTAATTGAATAGCATTATCCGTGACAAATAGCAGATGTTGAACTAGGTCTTAGATAAGGGACTTCGCCAGCTCTGGAATATGACTCACATATTTTTTGTTTGTTTCACTATTGGGTAGTATGTGAAGCAACTCTGAAACTGCATAATCAGACGTGCTAGAAATTCATATAGAAAATAAATTACCTAAAGAAAGTAGAGGTAACAGTCCCATAAGACTGTTGTGATGTTCCTGTGAGACTGAGGACAAATTCTACTGCTGAGCTGGGTTTTCTGTATAGCTGGCCTGATTATATATTTTTTTCCCCTCAGGAATTCTCTAGAGAGAAAAAGAGGTCAGGAGTGAGGTTCGATTTTTGCATTCTGTCTCCTGGCTTTTCCCTTGCTGTATGAGCAAATTCCCAATGGTTCAATTTGTAATCAGCTCAGTAATTAGAGGCATTTTAACCCCATGGGGGGGGGGGATCCTGGCCTTTTGCAAAGATATGCCAAGACTTATGATGCCATGTCTGAGCCATGTCTTATTTGCTTACCTCTACCACAGTTAACCTGCTTTCAAATTGTTTTTTTTTCTTTTTGAAGAAAAGCGTGGCAGGGGGATTTACTCAAATAGCAACAGAGACATCTTAACAGAAGGCTACTCAAAGAGGGCTTTGGGGTCTAGCCTTCCAGATACAGCAGGTAGAACTTTCTTGCAACAGTTTACAAAAGTTACATGTTTAGGCTGCCTGGTTATTTTGGGTGCAGCAGCCATTTTGTGTATTGCATAAACACAAGACTGCAAGAAGTGGTTTGGCAGCAGCCATTCTAGATATTTTTCTTGCTTTGGGAAGCTAAATTACAGCTAAAGCCTTCAGTGAGGTAAAAGAGACCTTCCTACTTTTTCATAGTTGTATGGCTTCAACATGTTTCTGCCTTCCCTGATCTTTTTTTCTTCTTCTTTAAACATGCATCTCACTTTACATTGGCACTGAGATAGAAATTGTGGCTAGTTCCCATTAACTTTGTGGGAAAGTTAGTTCTTATTATGTAAGAAGAGGATTCCACTACTAAAAGGGAAAGGTTATAACATTTTGCAGGTACAGGCTCCCCCCACCACCTTATTTGACAAGTTAGGGACTGGAGCACTGTCAGAAAAAGAAATTGGTTGAAAAGCAGATCCATGTACAGTACTATAGGGAGCATGAAGGACTTATGAAGGCTCAGTTGGGACTCAGCTGGCTTAGCGCCTTTTCCCCCTCTCAGCTCACTTTGCACATGTGCAAGTGATTCCACGCAAGTCTTTGTAGGCAAGAAGAACTGATGAAAGAGTGAAACTCCTGTTGAATTAATGAAACTTGTCCTTAATTTGGAAGCATCAGAAGAGCAAGTTGTTAGATATTGGGACATCAAAAGATGGGGGCTTCCTGTAGAGAAGTACACTGGATTTTCAAAATATTTCTTGATAGTAGAAATGATGATGATTATTAACAAGCAAACCTAGCACTTAACCTAGTACTTTAAACCACAAAAAATATAGATGTTGGACAGTACACTTCTTGGCAATCATACTAAAAAGGAAGAGAGATTTTTGATGAAGATTATACCCATCAATGCTACTTTTCATGAACACTGGACAAGCTTGAGCAAATGAAATGTCAGAAAGTCTTTCTCAGCTAATACAACAAGAAGGTCTCTCTAGACGGCAATAAACTGTACGTGCACTCAGAAGCATTCCACCAAGAACCATATAATACTTCCACAGAGTGGCACTGTCAGTCCCAAAGCCCAGAACATTTCTCCAAAAACTTCACAGGTAACTTGCTACAACTTTGGGAGGGGACTCATTGCCTTGCCAGAGGTACCATTTGCTAAAATTGTGGGAGAAGAACTGTTGTGCAAGGGTCTGTAGATCACTGCATTTTACATCAAGTATTCATACCCAAGGGCAAAGCCAAAAATTTTTCTTTAGGGTCATCCGCCAGAGGAAGACAATGCAAATGTTTATACAGCGTGTTAATAAGTATTTTTAAACAGAATAATCTGCCATGTCATCACATTTTCACACAGGCATATAAAGGTATAGTTTTAAATGGCATGGGTGTATATGATGGCACCAATTCAGAACACCGAAGTAAAAATACATGCTTACGGAACACCAGGGTCATAAACAGCACTTGGAGTATTTAGAGCCTATTTTTCCTTCAGGGTGTATCCATTATAAGCCAACTGTTTTTGGTTGCTTATGTCAGTGACACACTGCTTAGTTCCCAAGCAGCTAGTGCAGTAGAACTAATTCAGGTAATCCAAAAAATTCATCTTGACAGAATGAGTCAGAGCCTCCAGACTTATGAAGCAATGTTTCAAGGGAATGAAAAGATTTAAAAAAAAAAGTAGGTAAAACTTCATATTGATAACTGCTTTTCAGCTAGTAGCTCTAATATCTGAATCACAAACCGTCAGCTAATCATTTGCTAAACTAAAAACGGAATTTAGTGTCATGGGAGAGGACCTTTAAGATATTTGTGTGGTTATTGCTTGTTCTGTTTGGAACCAGGCAATTGATTTGGTTTGTAAGGGTCATCAGGTCATGGTTGAAACCAAAGCTCTTCTAAGAGAGAAAGTCCATTTCCCTAGGACTTATAACCTTACTAAACACTGTGTGAAATCCTTATTGCTTTTCCAGCCAGTTGTTGCATGGAACCATCCTGCACCACTGCTTATTTCTGCCCGTCTTTTATAATTCTCTGGCATAATGGGATAGTACTTAAACTGGCAACTGGAGTGACAAGTGTAGTCTAATTCTGCATGGTATCTTACTGTTTTTGGTTTTACTATCATTTTAGGAAGTTTTTGATTGATTTAATATTGTTTTGTTTTAGTATCCATACCTATCTTTCAATTATGGCTCTTGAATTCATCATTTCATCATCCTGGTTTAAATATATGTTCTTTACTGCAAGTGCAGTAATACATGGTTATATCTTTTCTGTCTTATTTTGTGTCCTGGTTCTTTTCAATTGGTGTTTGCAGATTTTACTTAATCATTGATTTTCTTCATAAATCTGCATTTGTTCTTTTTTCTTCTTCTTTTCCATGCATAGATATACTGTAGATTTTTTTTTGTCATGATGAAGATGCCAGTTGTCCCAAATTTTGTTTCAAAATCCATCTTAGAGTGTAATACAATTAACAATCCTGCAGTTCCTTTTCAACAGTGCTAGTGTTCTACAAAGTTTCCATTCTGTTAATGCCAAATCCTAGCTATGGTGCCATAGTTTTATGTGTCAACAATAGTGAACAGGAAATGGTAGGGGTGGGATAGTTCTTTTTGGTGGATGGTTGATGGCTGAATATTATATAGCAAAAGGAAATACATCTGAAAGCTTAGAGGAAGGAAATCTTCTAGAAAACAATTAAAAAATAGGACAAGAGGTTTATTAGACCCAATTAGTAGGTATAAACGTTTGCAATTTATTTGTAGTAAACAACCATCTAGTTTGTATCCTGATTTTAGGTGAAAACATCTTATTATCTTTTCAAGAACACTGCAAAGCTAATATTACTTCTTAGGCAGAATTTTTGTCTGCTGCTGCAAACTACATTCATTTCCATATGTCTCATGCCAAGATAGTACTTTGAAGATCAGGGTTTCTTTACATGGATTGTTTTCCAGTGCTGCAATAGTTCCTCTCTTCTTTCTTTCTTTCTTTCTTTCTTTCTTTCTTTCTTTCTTTCTTTCTTTCTTTCCAGAAATTTCTGGCTGTAAATTTCTGGCCTTGAGTGTCCTTTTTAAGCAACAGCTACAGTAGAACAGTGAACTGTGCATTCTGGAGTGGAGAGGATAGTTGCTATTCTAAGCAAAAAGAACTGAAGGTCACAAAAAGCCCACGCATAAGAACAAGAATAAATGTTATGAATTTTTCACATTCTCTCTTTATGTACTATTTAAAAGCATTGAATCAATCAATGGTTTTCCATATCCATGGTTCATAAATTTTTGCTGTGTGGCTGGTACATTGTTTTGGCCACAAACCTGTACCTTGTATGATTGATTGCCATAATTTAACCCAGCCTCCCATGTACATCATTCCAGATTAACCCTTTTTATTTCCTAGACTATTTAAAAAAATAGTGTACTACAAAGGTAATACCACAATTACCTCTTATTAGATAATCATCACATGGCAGGTATTTCCAGGCTGTGTCCAGATTTTAGTAAATGTATGAGTAGAGTGTAGGTTTCAGGGCAGGTTTGGGGAACAGCTAAACGTGGAAAGGGGATACAGTGATTCTTTCTCAGTTTGCTACTTCACTGCTCCAAATTGCCCCTCAAAGTTTCTTTCCTAGCTTAGAACTCTATGCCAAAGAAATTGTCATGGTAAGGCAATATGGACCAGGGAAACATTACTTGTTCCTTTCACTTTGTTCCAAATCAGCTCCCTCTGGAGTTCTTTGTTTGCTTGTTTGTTTGTTTATAGCATCTCATTAAGCTACCGGTTTCCAAAGTCAATCCATATAGCTACTATGAACCCACGAACTTAGTTAAAATTGCTATAAATCTTTACCTTCTACTTAATATGACAAGTATAGTGACTCTTTGGCAAATCCAGCTGATTCTTATACCTGAGAGGTATTAAACTGCTTCCCCCCCTCCCCAGAATAAACCTTTTCAGGTGATCTCACTTGTTTTTGTAACAATTCCTTGTGACCACATTGAATGGCACAGTGAGAAACTCTCTCGCTTTTGAGATTTTTAATGAAGATAATGAATATTGGCACTGCTAAAGGGCTCCACCCAGATACATTAAAGTGCATTATACATTAGATGTAACATATCACAAACTAGTATCTTCCAGATGAGGGCTGCTTTATTTAAAAAGTGATATAATCCAATTTAGCATTTATACTCTAACCTTAAGGAAATTTATTGGTTACATCTCCAAGAGTTTTTTCCCTCATGTTTACTACTGAGTTGTAAAGTTTAACATTCTTGATGTAAAATGTTGTGTATCTACATAGAAATTCAGTTATTCAGAAAAAAAATATTTGGAACAACTTGTATCACCAGAGGTTTAAACAGGGGACTAGGAACTTACCACTCACCCTGCTTACATGATCTTGCTCATAGATTTGGCAGCAGACCTGCAATGCTAAGAATTGTTCGCTTTGTATTTCATTTGCTGATTTGATGAAACTATCAGCAACAGTGGCCAAGATTCTTCTCTGAGAGATATACATATATCACATAGCTGTATCTCCATAGCTACATCTCCTGATGCTAACTCCCCCAGATCCATTATGGAAGCAATCCAGCCCCCTCCCCCAGACGTTTCTTTGTTGTCAGAAAATGGGAGGGATCAGGAGGTACATGTCCAGCTATCTTACAGTAGCAGGACATGCTGTGGCAGGCACTTCTGGGGGTCCTCACGATATCCCTGCAGATTATGTCCTTGTAGTATGTCTAGCTACAGGAAAATAGCTGGTTGTATCCCCACTGACTTCCCTGTTCTCTAACTACATGTGAATGGACATATTGGGGGCTGTGCAGCTTACAGGGTAGACCGAGGGAGATTTTGGTCATTGCATGATTGAATCAGAATTTTCACCTCCACAATGACTAGAAGAGTGAGTTGTGAATCATAATTCACTAACTATTTGAAATAATAAGTTTTATTGATGAATAAATTCAGAAATTCATCAATACAAACTACCTGTAATAGCTTTATAATATATTAAGAAGCAGAAGCAGCATGACTGTGGCCAGTCGCTGTGGAACAAAAGTGGGCAAAGACACTATTGTCTTTGTATTGATCACTAATTAATGTGTGTCATAACTCACTAATAGAATTCTGGTTAGTATGTTTCCAAACACTAAAACTTTGCTTGGGATGAAAATCTCTCAGAGACTTAGGGACAAAAAGAACTTCAAAGAAATGTAAGTAGATAGCGCAAGAAAAAGGGAAGTTAAGGAACAGATACATGGGGTTGGAGGTGGTAATTGAGCATAAAAAATAAGCAGTGAATTGAAGAATCTTGGAAATGGAAGCAAACACAATGCTGGGAAATCCTTGGAAAAAAAGGAGGGCCTAGGAGCCATTTGAAATGAGGTCCCACACAGATCTGTTTTGAGAGAAAAAAACTTCTTCATAGGCCCTTTCCTCACGGGGAGGGCTGAAACGGGGCCGCGCACGCAGGGGCGGAGCTTACCCACGAGCGGGTTGCTCCGTCCCTCCGAAGAGCGCGGATCCGCCATTCCAAATGCCGCCGAATTTCGGCGGCGCTCGATGGCGCCCAGCGGCACCCAAAATGGCGGCCAGCGACTTCCGGCGGCGCTCCGCCAATTAGGACAGTGCGCCAGCCGGAAGCCTGCCCCTGGGCAGATCTGTAGGGACGTGCTACCACGTCTCTGCAGTTCTTGACTGGGGGCTGCTACGGAGCAGCGCGGGTAAGTTTTATAAAACCACTTCTGAAGGTGGTTTTTATAAAACTCACAGCGCCACCCCCGGGGCTGCGCTAGAGCAGTTTGAGGTCTAGAACCTCACTTTTTTTAACTGCTCTAGCGCAGACCCCAGTGAAGAAGACCTCCTGGAGAGGTCGCTCTAGCGTGGGCAATATGCTCGTGTGGAAATGGCCACAGATTATCTGTAGTGGAGGCAGCCAAATTTGTTGATAGCACAAAATTATTGGGGGCAATGAAAACAAAAAGAATTGTAAACAGCAAGGATCTCTTCCAGTGACCAGGGATAAAGTGGCAATGTATTTCTCCATATATAAGTGTGGATTTCCTATACAGACTGATAAGATCTGCGGTGAAAGTGACTGAGTAGGAAAGAGATCTTGGGGTTGTTGTGGATAGTTTAGTGAAAATATCAAAGCATTTTGCAATTGCTGAAAAAATATACATTTCATAATGACCATTAGGAGAGAATAAAAAATAAACTGACCATTTGGAGGTATCTTTGTACAAATTTATGATGTGATTATAGTTGGCATACCATGTACAGTTCTGGCCATTGTATTTCAAAAATTATGTTGTAGAGAAGGAAAATGTGCAGAAAGTGACAAACAAAGTGATTAAGGGGCTGGAATTATTACTCTACAAGTAGTATCTTCATTTTTTTTAATATGAGGAGAATGCAATGAACAAAAAATATATGTTTAAGAAGTTAGGCATGGTAAAGAGAAACTGGATAGGGAGAAGGTTTTGTATGCCAGAAACATGTGAAGCTTACTGAGGGATTCAAGACAGATAAAATGAAGTATTTTTTCACACAGTACATGGTTAAACAATGGTATAAGAAAGAGGGCCACTGATTTAGATAGTGTTAAGAGAGATTAGACAAATTCATCAATGCATACTAGCCATCATTACTTTATACGACAGCAGTGGTTCTCAACCTGTGGGTCCCCAGATGTTTTTGGACATCAGCTCCCAGAAGCCCTGAGCGTGGACCATAGTGGCTGGGGTTTCTGGGAGCTGAAGTCCACAAACATCTGGGGACCCACAGGTTGAGAACCACTGTACTACAGGAATCAGAAGCACCAGTCACTGTGTATTTGGATGAACAGTACATGAAGACACTATTGTCCTCTATGGTATTGATCAGGGACTTTTCATAGGCATACTCTGGGAAACAGTGCTGTCATCTGATTCAGCAGTGTTCATTTTATTGTCTTATGAGTGTTATGCTGCATTGGCAGTAAATAAGAAATGCTTTGAGCAGTTTGAAAAGTAGTATATAAATACTACTTGTAATTATTATTATTATTTATTATTATTATTATTATTATTTGTCTGCATTATACGTTACGACATCATTTCTCCAGCATGCAACATTTCTGCTATCTGTACAAATTTAACAAAATAGGGACACATTTAAAACTAGTCCTTTATATAAATAATCTGCCTGAACTTTTTCTTTAGATTACCGACATAATGGAAGAGACCTTCAAAGCTCAACACTATCAGTGCCAGAACAAGTGATGTCATCCAATCACTGCTCTCGGTCAGGGTCCCCTCACCGTGGAGACAGTATAGGAAGGACTAGGTCGTGGTCTCCCAGTGTTCCTCCACTACAAAGGTAAATTATGGTATCAGTTTAGTTGTGAGGTATGTGTGTGTGTGTTTGGAAAGTAAAGAATTAAGTAGTGACTTTAAAAATGCTAATGTCAACTCACGCATAAAAGGTTTATTTTTATTAAATAAAAATAATTTTAAAAATTCACAATGTTCTTTGCTTCTAATAGTGATTTGCTTTGTAAAAAGAATTTAACTCATATTATTCATACAAAAGAATTTATTCATTCAAAGTTATTGTTCCTTTTTATTTGAGATGCAAAAGTCAACAGGGTGTGGTCAGTCTCTCTCTCTCTCTCTCTCTCTCTTTGAATATAGGCAACTATTTATCTGTATTTATTTCAATGCCCATAATTATGTTTGGGTACTGGATGAATTTTAATATACATTATATTTTTACGTTACCTTAACTGTCTCACGCCATCCCATATGAGCGGCAGATTAACTAATATTTCCTGCTTGAGTACGGTAAACTGCTTAAATTCTGTTCAACCTAAAAGGGCTTGAAGGTGTGTATGAATGACATTTGTCCAATTGCACTGTAATATGGGGCTAAAGCAAAGTCTACAATAGTGCAATTGTAAGAGTGGTACTGATATTAACTTCCATTGTTTTGAACGGCCAATTTGTTCTGTGACAAAAGTGTCTTGTAATTTTTTGTGTTTTTTGACACAGTAATTCAGTTGCAACACAGTAACTTGTTTGTTGGACAATTAGTGCCTGTAGAGGTACCAGTGGTCAGTTTCCTTGATAGACCTTCTGTTTGATCTGAGCATCAGTTGTACCTGTTTAACATTGCAAAATATCATTTGGAAGATTTTTACTAAATAAATAAGCAAGCTAGGAAGGAAGTTACTTTTGAGGACCATAATCACAAGCATTTTTGATGAGTATGTATTATTTAAATAGAATACCAAGCATGACCTTTTTTCTCAATAGTGATAGGAACAGACGTACTGATACTTGTGCACTAGTGAAATATCAAAACTTGTATACCAAAACTAGAAATCTATAAAAACATGCTTAATAAGAGCACATTTGTGACTTACAGAACTTCTTTGATTTCCTCAAGTGATGCTAGGAACTACAATGTATTAATGGCCTAAGAGAATATAGAGTGTTTACCTTATTTATTTATTTAATTTTCAGTCAAGATTGTCTCCTAAAGCAGTTTAAAATCCATATAAAGGTGCTATAAAATCAAGGATGTGTTTATTGGGGGGGGAGTTCTTTTCCAGTCTTTGGAAGAAAATTATAGAGCTGTAATTTGAAATACAGTCATCTTCCTAGCTTCCAAGCAACAAATTCAGGACTACCAACTCTAAACTTTATGTCATATCTCTTTAGAATATATTGTGACACAGCAGCTAAGCCAATGTATGAAGAGGCTTGTACACCTGCCTCTTTGGGTATAGATACCACATGCAGTAGAATCTTATTTTAGTTTAGTTATTTGAATGGAGCTATTTGGATGGAGCCATTTATTACTTATCTGTACTTATCCTCATATAATGTGTTTCTATTTGTGTGTGATTTGGGTGCTATATAGGATACAACATGTCTGTATAGGATACATACAGGATACATACAGTGATTTGGGTGCTATATAGGATACAAAATGTCTGAGTGCTTCGAGGCAGTATCCACAAGAATGAGGATTGGTGGACAGGAATGTTCAAAATTATCATAAAGATAAATATCTCCAGCTGCTAAATGAAATGTTTTATACAGGGGTCTGGCCAGCCTCACACATCAGGCAATGGTCTGAGGGCACAAGTCTAGTTCTGGTCAGTGCTTGGATGGGAAATCACTTAGAAGCCTTCTGTATACAACTTTTAATTCAGGGTGTGGGTGAATAAAGGATATAAATGTACAAAAAATTATAAAATAAACTGGAACTCCGGAGTATACTTTCAGAATATACATTTTTTTCTATTCCACTAATTGCCCTGAGCGTTAAAGAACATCAGAGCAACGCTGTTTGTCAGTCCTGTACCCTAAGCCTTGTATTGAGATATAATGAGGATAGTATAGGGTGGAGATGAGAGTTTTCTTTCTTAAGGCATGCATCTCACAACTCATAATGCTTACTTCCAAAATACCATAAAGAAGGGGTAGACAACTTTTTTCTGTTGAAGCAAGTAATCTGTTAGAGGCTTCATGCTAGCCCTAGACTTGCAGCAAAATGCCCGCAAAAGCCTACCACTCCCAAAAAACCTGAAAAAAAAGCCAAAAGTACAGGAATAGAAAAGCAGAACTTATTTGCTGTCATTCCTGGGTTCCATTGATTGATTTTCAGCTACAAATGCAATGGTTTAAGCTACTTCTGGGGACGTTGGGGTTTTTGGCTAGAATCCTGTTGGTGTCTTACACATGTGCTAGTTCCCCTGTAGAAGTTATTGGGTATTGTTGACTAATGCAGAACTACTGCATTCACTCTAGGTGGTGGAAATGGAATTGCTTGAGTGGTGCTGTTGCAGACAGACACATATCACAGATGAATGATTTGTACATTTGTACATTTGATTGTACATTTGGTTTTAAATTTTGTGTCTTGGTTCAGTTGTGCAATGTTGCCATTCATTACTAGGGCTATTTAGCACAATGACTATGTAACCCTACATGCAGAGATTTATGATCTGCAACTCAAAAAGTACGACTTCAGCCAAACTTGGCTCCAGTAAAGTTGCCAACCTCTGCCTAGAAGTCCCCCATTTCCCCATGCTCTCCTATAGTGGAAGTTAGAGTCACCAATAGAATATGGTGGAGAAATCTAAGATTTGAGTATAGCTGCAGCTGGTCTGAAATGGGTTTGCTGCTCCTTCTCCCACAAGATAAGGGAGGAGCAAATGTAGGCATTCCTGATTATGGCCCTTTCTGCACAACATTCTTATAGCGCTATTATTTCACTTTCAACCTCCTAGGGAATCCTGGGGTTTGCAGCTTCGGGAGGGGCTGGCCGGCCCCTCCCGAAGCTGCAAACCCCAGGATTCCCTAGGAAGTTGAAAGTGGAATAATCATGCTATAAGAGTGTCGTGTGGAAAGGAGCTATGTGTCTACTGGGAACACTGAAGTTCTCTCTTACAACAGCAAGACGGGTTGCCAATATTCTAAAGAGCCTGCACTCCTCATATAATACAAAGAGCCTGGCTTTTCTTTGTTTTGTTTTACTTAATATTGTGTTTCAGAAATGTACTTTTTCTTTTAATTTACAAAAGCAGAAGGAACAGTAAACATCCAATAAAACCTGGTTTACAGGGGAGCTTAAATCCCAAGATGGATATATAAAAAGATTTTATTCCACAAATCAGCCCACCATGTTTCAGCTATCCATGCACCTGATTTGATCTTTTGCTTCTTAATTATTATGTTTACATGTAAGTTAATATGAGATATACTATATAAGCACATATACTTTTTGTTCCTCTTCCATCTATTGTTGTTGTGTGCCTTCAACTCATTTCCAGCTAAAGGCAACAATAAGGTAAACCTATCACAGGGTTTTCTTGCCAAGATTTGTTCGGAAGCAATTTGCCCTTGCCTTCCTCTCAGGCTGAGAAAGTGTAACTTGCTCAAGGTTACCATGGCTGAGTGAGGGTTTGAACCCTGGTCTCTAGAGTCATAAGGTCATAGTCCAATGCTCAAATCACTACACCAAGGTGTACTATCATTCTTTATAATATATATGTCTTGCCCCTCTATTTCTTTTGACATTCACTGAACAAAGCTATACAAATGTTTGTGTGTGCAAGTACCCAAAACATAATGGGTTAATTTGTGAGATAAAATGGTCTCTTATATACCTCTTGTGACTTAATTTTACCTTTACGCTGTCTTTTAAATTTAGACCCATACTTCTACAGGCCTAGAGAGTAACTTGAATACCACCTATGTGTGTGAGTGGCCCTGGTTGTCTTCTAAAGTGATCAGCATACAGCTGCTCCCCTTCATCACCAGAAGGAAAGATAACATGAAGAGCTAAATGTTGTGCAGTTTCTTTAGAAGATGTAAAAACATAAGAAGAAAATGTGTTTTGTAGTATTCAGATAAAATGATCCAATGAGGGCTGGGGCATTTTAATACTGGTAGTCATAATTTTATGTAAGAGATCTGGAATCAACCTCATAATTATACCTTTCTTCCCATAGACTTTCATGGAGTAAATCCTCCATTCTTGACTTAAGCATAGTTAATAAATATGTCAGCCTCAGTGAGAGCTCCTAATAAGATTCATTATGAAACTTAGTTATCTAGGGTTTACTGAAGAAACACAGGTTATTTTGCACAAAAACTCTAAACTCTTTATTTCAAATATTGTTTAGAACTCTGGTTTTGTTCCCAACTAATATTTGTTAACTGTTGGGTAGAGAGTTTGTAAAATACAGTGAAAGGTTATGGGCCATAAAAGAAGGGCATGCAATCAGGATCTGATGTTTCAGCCCTTTAGTACTAATACTTCAAGTCTGTTTTTATTTTTAAATTTCTCTCCTCACCCAAAATGCCCCAAAGTTTTCTTTTTATATTTTATATGGATGCCAGGATTCAGAAGACTTTGTACATTAAAAAAACAAACAAAAAACAAACAAACTCTGAAGCCCATGCTTGCTTTTACATAAGATACCATAGAAGGAAGCTAGGAAGTCTGTTAGCTCTGAACTTACGCCAGAGTCAAGGGCGTTAAAAGTTACAGCTAACATCTTAATCAGTAACGCTCATGGTAGATGCTAACATAAAGGAATTGTTCCTTTCCCCCTCTGTGACATTGATGGTTTTATTTCTTCAGTAGGAATGTGGAACAGGGGTCTCGAGGGCCCCGATTTACTCCTGCACATTACAATACCATGAATCGAATGGATAGACATCGAATAATGGATGACCACAACTCCCCAGACAGAGAGAGGTAGATATTCTGAAGTAACAGAGTAAACTATGAAAGCAACAATAATACACTGCAGACAAAACAGTTTGCTGTTTAAACCTCAACTTCTCTATTTTCAAAAAGGCAACAGTAAATTTAATCTAGTGCTTTTCAAGAAAATATAAATTTCCTATTATTACTGTGTATTATACAGTAGAGATCAGCAACTACATGTTTTGTATTTACCTGTTTATGTTTGAGAAAAGTCTGCAACAAATATGATTAGTTAAAGAGCAGCATTTGTGCTACTTATTTCAGTTTGACTACTTGCATTGTTGGAATAATAACTATGACTTGGGTTTATTTAGGGTTTTCAGTGGTGAGAAATACCCAGGTATTTATAGGTTGGTTTAATTTTGCATATTATATTTATAGAAAATCCCATTCTATATTTTGTTTTGGTGTGAAACCATCCGTGTTCTCAATTGTCCATGTACAAATGGAAGATAAAATCCTTCTACTTCAGCACCACAAATTTCCAAAGTGATGTGTGGTTTTAGCTGCTCCTATAAAAATTTCCAGAACACATGTGCTGGACATGTGACTCATACTCCCATACAGATGCTTTCTTTAGATTGTGGCTGATGCAACAGAATAATTGTCCCCAAACCCCTTTATTCTCTGTAAACTGTGGGGTTTCTGTCAGAGTGCATTTCATTAGGAAATCATAAGCAGTTATGTTTGAAGAATTTTTTAATATGATGAGCTGAGATGTACCAACTTTTTGGAATTTTAATTAAATGACAGGATGGAAAATATTTTTTTTCCTTTATAAATTTTGCCAGTTTGTAGTATGTCAGACTTTTAATGACATGAACATAACTTTCAATTTGCCATCATTTTGAGGGAGTCATAATTGTCAGATTCTTTTTCTTACATTGTGAGTAGATAAATACAATTACTCAAATGTGTCTCTTTTAAAAATGTGCATAAATACAGTTTAATCAATGGAGGATTGCAAAAATGCAACATATTAAGAAATCAATATTTCTTACTAAGAAAATATTAAGAAAAAATTAAGAAAAGTGCATTAAAAATATACACTGGGGAAAGTAGAAACACAATACCTACAAATATTGTGGTAAGTAAAAACTGTGTGTAACAACCCAATACTAATCAAAGGAAGGAAGACGATGTAGGTGGGATTTAAAAAATACAATAAAATCAAGAATGAAATAGCCTTACATCTTTAAATAGAGTGAACCAGAAAATATAGTTAGCTAATGATGCTTATATGGCAACATTATTTTGGTCTTCAGGGGAAAAAAAATTAAGCTTTCATTTTAGTAAGTAGGGCATTTTCTTCCTCATTGATGTGTTTGCTGGTCAGAATTGCAGCCTTATGGTTCCTGAAGCATGCCCACAGGCCTGTTATTGTTTTCACTATGTATTAAACATGGAATTCTGTATATCTGCATTCAATTACATAAATAAGATTTCAGGATTGGCAGGTGATGTTTTGTATAGTAGATCCTGCCATTCACTGTGCTACTAAAAGTGACTATCTTGCTAAGAACTAAGAGCTAAAGTAGCACTTGAAGTCACAAAGGTGCGATCCAGGATTGCTGACAAGAACTTTAAACAATTGTAATATAGATTACCATACATATTTGTGACAGAATGCATTTCACTTTGTATATAAGATCAGATTTTTGTGTGTGTACAACATCAAAGGAGATTCTTAAAAATGAATTTTGAATTGGTTGAAATTCTCAGAGGTAGAAAAATTGACTTTGTTGGCCTACTAAGTTAAATACATTTTAACGCTATTTGCATGTGAAAAAAGTCATAAGAGATTTTTTGAGATCTTTCCCTCTTCTGTTGTTCATATAGAACAATACAGTTGTACATATGCCAGTAGGGTCAATAATGTTCTAGATTGAAAGTACGGTCAATGACACAAATAGCATAGGGACTCTGACTCCATAGTTCGGGGTGGGTGCTATTTCAGTGTGCCAAGCACAGTCCAGGTGTTTCTTAGCTCATTCCTTGGTAAGTGGCATGTTGGTGAAAAATGAGTTTTTATTATTCATATGAAGTCCTGATTCATATGAACTCCTGTCTGGCCTAAATTTTCAGTTAATGGAGCACTTAGATCTCTCTCTCTCTCTCTCTCTTTCTGTCTGTCTATGTAATTATATATATCTGTGCATCATCTTCTCATATATTAACATCATTCTGGCATATGTCAGCATCATAAACACGTACTGTTCTAATACAGCCAGACTAAACTGTCCCTGCTTGGTTTGCGTAGTGTGTACTGGCCTATGGGAGGCAGTATCCACTGAATGACATTAATGCTCATTGGTGGTAACGTTCTTATCTATCCAAAAGCATTATGGGAGACTCTCTCAGTTGGAGACAAAATGACTTCAAAAAGCTGGATTAGTGTGCTTAGCACATAATGTTAGCTTTGATTGAAAAAAAGATCTGGGCAACGAACAAGATTCTAATTGGATTTTTCAAATTAGAGTTTCTAAAGGGGCTTGAAATCCTCTGGGGTAACACTGACTCTTAATACATTTGTGATGTTGTTAATGAGAATGAGAATTTTTTTCTATTAAGAAAATAGAGAAAATTGTGAGGTAGTGGTATTACTCGGCATTACTTGTACACATAAATGAATAGAATAAGTTCCACACTAAACATTTGCAGGAACAAGGAGTAAGTAATACCTTTAACAGCATTTGGCCAGATGAAGCAGACTCTTATTTATTTTTCCTTATTATCTTGAGTTGGGTGACCAGAGGCTTGAGGTATAAAGTGGGGGTTCAGTGCCCACCAGTAATTAATTGCAGTTGTTGTACTTTTTGCAAACCAAATCTTTGGTTTCCTGTCCTTCAAAAATAAGATACTTTTAGATGCTTTAGTTCCTTAAAAAAAAAAACCTGAATGTTTTCCCCACCTTGGCAGTACCTTTCCATCATTGTGGGATTATGTAGTCTTGAGAGGCAAGAGGCTGTACTAATGATAGCAGTGCCACTGGTGAGGTCTCCCAGATCAGACAGACTTCTGCTTAGGAGCCAGGCTAGATGTGCTAAACTAGTAGACAGAAGCAGTAGTGGAGGATGTCATTGATGGAGGATCTCTTAGAGACAATGGCAGTGGTACCATAGCTAACTCTCAAGTAGATGGTACTGCACAGAAGAAGGTGACAGTAAGCCACTCCTGAAGCCTTTTACCTTGAAATTCCCATGATGAGATAATCCAAAATGAAATAGTAGATAATGCCAGAAGATGAGACTCTTATGTCAGAAGACACTCAACCAGCTACTGGAGAAGAGAAGAGGGGAAGGCCAAATAGTACTGTGTCTTATGATGCAACTGATCTCAAGCCAAAAGGATGTTCATCTGCCAACATGCACAGAGGTGAAAGAAAGGTCCAGAGCTGCACAGTGTAGGTAATAGAAGTGTGGAATGTGAGAAGCATGAATAAGGGAAAGCCAGTGTGATTTTAGCATTGGACTACGACTGTGGAGACCAGGGTTTGGTTGCCTACTTGGTCATGGAAACCCATGAGATGACCTTGATGGATAACTCACTCTCAGCCCCAGAAAACCCCATGATAGGTTCTCCTTAAGGTCGCCGTGAGTCAGAAATTACTTGAAGACATGCAACAATAATAAAGATGAAATCATAAAACAAGAAATGGAAGGTGTAGAAAAGGCCATACGGTATGAAGGAGCTAAAATGGACAGGAATAGGGCACATTTGATCAGATAGCTACATAATATTTTATTCCAGAAACACCAATTGAATAAGGTGGCATTAACAATAAGGGAAGATGTAGCAAAAGCAATCAGAGGATATAATGAGGAGTCTATCCAAATAATACCAATAAGTCTCCAGGGAAAACCTCTCAGTATAATTGTGATCCAGGTTTATGCTTCCATCACAGCATAAAGATGGGGGGGGGAATGAAAGATTCTGCACATGTGTCCAGGAAAAAATTGATCACAGACTGAAACAGGATAATGTTGGTAGTAAGAAGTGATTGGAATGCAAAAGTAAGACATAGAGCAAAATCAAATATTATAGGAGAATTCATCTTAGGATCAATGAATGAAGCAGGACTGTGGCCTATTGAAATTTGTGAGGCCAGCCATTTGTTCATTGCAGACATATTCTTCAGGCAACCAGAGAGATAACTATATTGTACCTGTTGGTCAATATAGAAATGAAATAGACTATATAATTGGAAGCAGAAGATGGAGAGACTCCATTCTCTGCAAACAGCAGGAGCAGATTGCATCACAAACCATGATCTGCTAAAAGCAAAAATTAGAGTAAAGCTATAGAAGAACATTAAACCGACCATCATGCCAAAATATAATTGAAGAACATCCTTGTAAAATTTAAAGGCCATGCAAAGAGTAGATGTACACTGCTAGGCTTAGAAAATAGAAGATTTCAGGACTGAAAAGGGACATTGGCAGGGAATAATGCAAAAAGACACTATCTGAGGCCAAAAAGAAAGAAGGAAAAGCCTCAGTGGGTTACAAATGAAACTCTTCAAATGGTTATGGGAAAATAAGAAGCAAAAATAAAGAATGACAGAAACAGGGCCAGAATCCTGAATGCTATTATTCAGAGATTTGTATATAGGAAGGAAACTATTAATAATGTTAAGAAACAGAAAATAACGAAAAGGCAAAACAAGAAGCCTCTTCTACAGGATCAAAGAAATTAAGGGAAAATATATATCAAGAGTATGTATACTTTATAATCAACTAGTGTATTTATCCAGTGTTACCTGGGATTTTATTTTCTCATAGATAATACTTGTTAGAAATATGTTAGGAATTACCTTACCGAATCTTAGGAATTAGATGTGGTTGAAATACACAGATTTCAGCTCCTTTGTGTCTAGTAGGTGTAACTTTTTCCCATATTCACCAATCCAATATGTATTCTGAGCTGCTAGGCCTTGTCTCCATAGCAACTGGCCTATTCAGAGCTCTCTGGCTGAGAATTCTAAATGCCCCTCCCTGATCTGCCAGCACCAGAATTACACAGAATATTCACTTCCAGCCAATCATATGAGGTCTTCACCTGCTGGATGCAGACAAACAGACAAACTCACTCACAAACTTTGACTTTTATATAGTAGATAAGGGAACACATTATACGTTGGGGCAAAAAGAAAGTTGATGGAAGCAGTACACTTAGGAACTAAATAACAGAAATGACATGGTGACAGATTCCTTCAAAGAAGAACTGATAATTTTAGAAAGTGGAAAGGACTCTCAAAACACAGAGAAATAGATCACCAAAAACAAACGGTATACAAGTATTGCTGTAGAGATGCAATCCATATCAATGCTAACAAAAATCTGCCAATAAATATGGAAAACAAAACAGTAGCCCACAGGCTGGAAATGTTCAATATACATTCCAGTTCCCACAAAAGTGGGCAGAATATATATTAAGGAAAGCAGGATTAGACACAGAGGAAGAAGGAATGAAAATTGAGGGAAGGGATATCTACAGTTTAAGATATGCAGATAACACCATTTTAAATGAAGGAAATAGCAAGGCCTTGGAACAATTGCTGTTGAAAAGTAAGGAAGAAAATTGAAAAGTAATATTACGACTGGCTATGAAGACAAGAATAAGACCATAACTGATTTATAAAATTTTAAAGTGGGCAATAAAGACATTGAAATAGTTAAAGATTTCCTCTTTCTTGGCTCAGTTATTAACCAAAATGGAGACTGTAGTTAAGAAATAAAAGAGGCTTGGAGGGGCAGCTATGAGGGAAGCAGATAAAATCCTCAATTGTAAAGACGTATTAGTAAATACCAAAGTCTGAATTATCCATGCTGTCATATTTTGGCCATACTATGAGACAAAATGACTCATTAGAAAAGATGATACTTGTTAGTAAAGTGGGAGGCAGTAGGAAAAGGTAGATAGAGTCAGTCAAGAAGCCACAGTTCTGAGTTTGCTAGACCTGAGCAGGGTTGTTGATGATAACATGTCTTGCCAATCTTTTATTCATAGGGTCACCAGTGATGGCACTTCACAACAACAAACATTGAAGTTGGATATCCAGCTCCAAATGATGATTCTTTTAGATTGTGAAGCTTGGGGTACAGGTGTATGTTTCTGTTTTGGAACAGTTTCTAGCTTGTATTAGGTGCTTTTATAAATAATGCATGGTTGTAATAATCTACAGCAATTACTGGACGAAGACAGAATCATAGAATCTTAGAATCCATAGAAGCCTAGAATTGGAAGACACCACAGGGGCCATTGAGTCCAACTCCCTACTATGCAGGAACATACATCAAAGCACCCCCAACAGATGGCCATCCAGCCTCTGTTTAGAAACCTCCAAAGAAGGAGACTCCACTACACTCTGAGGCAGCATATTCCACTGCTGGACAGCTCTGACCATCAGGAAGTTCTTCTTGAGGTTCAGGTGGAATCCCTTTTCCTGTAGCTTGATATAATAACAACCATTACCTATCACTACAAGAATAAATTCACTTGAATCTGAGCTTCACACATTTTCCCCATATTCCTACACCTGAGATGAGATTGAACATTTTTGCTATCACTTTTGAATAAACTGAAAGTTTTTATTTCAGTATATTTTAACTTGGGAAGCTTTTTTATTCTAATGTGGATGAGTAAAACTAGGATAAAACTATGGCTAAATACCATGGGTTAAATATAGTTCCCTGAGTTTTGACATAATGACAAATTGCAACTTATTGAAAAGCAATATTGGAAGTTTTCAGTCTCTTCTTTGCACATGCAGAGCAGAAATTAGAAAGGAAGAAATGCATGTCAGATGGAGGCAAAAGAACATAAAGTAGTGGAGCATCCCAAATTTTGGAACTATTTCACAGAAGAGACCTGGCTCTTTTGGATGATGACCTTGCATCTGGAAGAGAGGAGCTTTATTAACTTAAAGCTTGAATAATGTAGATGGCTGAGTATGGGAAATAATGTATCAGATACTCTAAAATAATCCCAGACCAGAATAATGATTAGCCTCAAAGCAAGAAAGAAGAAATGAACTAGAAATAAATTGCTAACCATTGCTGAAAATTCGGAATAGTTCTATGATATTTTCCTTAAATTATATCTTAATTCTAAGGTTAATTAAATTACACCTTAATTCTAAAGTCTGCCATTTTACGGCAGTTGCTTTTAGGTATACTGTTCTTGTTAGCGGCCATCAAGTTGACTGTGACTTATGTCGATCCTATGGATGAGAGACTGTCAGGTTACTCTATCCTCAGCTACCTGGCTCAGGTCTTGCAGATTCAGGGGTGTGACTTCCTTGTTTGAGTCTCTTCATCCATAGTGCCATCTTCCTCATTTCCTGCTGCCTTCTACCTTACCAAGCATTATTGTCTTTTCATGTCTTTTCATCATATGTCCAAAGTATGACAGTATCTTGGCTTCTGAGGAGAGTTCAGGCTTGATATGCTCTAGGACCCAGTCATTTATGTTTTTAGCAGTTCAGGATATCCCTATAACTCTTCTCCAGCACCACATTTTAAATAAGTTCGTTTTCTTCCTATCAGCTTTCTTCACTGTCTAGCTTTCACAACCATACAAAGAAATTGGGAATAGGATGGCATGCATAATCCTAACTTTAGCATTCAATGATATATCTTTACACTTGGGGATCTTGTCTAGTTCCTTCATAGCTGCCCTTCCAAGTTCGAGTCTTCTTCTAATTTCTTGTCTGCAGTCTCCATTCTGATTGATGACTGGCTCAAAGTAGGTGAATCCCGAACTATTTCAATGTATTCATTGTCTGCTTTAAGATTATGTAAGTTATCTGTGGTCATTATTTTTATTTTCTTAATGTTCCACTGTAGACTTGCCTTTGCACTTTCTGCCTTGATTTTCCAATTGTTCCAAGTCTTTGCTGTTTTCTCCTGGTAGTATGGTATTATCTGCATATCTTAAACTGTTGCTATTCCTTTCTCTAATTTTCATGCTTCCCTTCTCTGACACTATGTTTGCTCCTTTTCCTAGTTTATTTTGACCCTTCTGTACCCAATGAAACAAAGAAAATGGGGGTGGGTGTTGAACACCCTGGGAGAAATCAGCAGTACTGCCAAAACTCAGTGCGTCGTTGGGGAATCAGTATTATTAACTTTTGATATGACTGTGTGTGGGGATGGGCAAGGTTTCTACAATTAGAAATGGTAATTATTCATAGAAATGTATTAATATTTTGTAGTAGAGTTTCCTTTAAAGAGAAAGAAAGAGAGGGAGAAGGGAGGAAAAATGGCAGAAAAATGTACAGTAGCTGCTTCTTAGCTTTCTTGAAAGAATTTTAATAAGTTCTTCTCATAAAGTCTAAATTAGATTAAAAATCCTGTGTATTATGTTTGAATATATTCATATTAAAAAAAAAACAATGGTAGCTGTTTATTCCAACAATACATACTGGCAATATAATTGTTCTCCAGAATGTTCTCTAAGCCTGATATTCACAATTCACAAAGTTAATCAGAATTAAATCTAAGAAAATAGCAGCAAAAGAGTAGTGAATGTTTTGGGGAAAGTCTCAAATTTATTTGCATGTAGTGAAGAGAAGCTGTTAGGAAAGGAGGAAGAAATCAAATCAGCTATTACTGTCAATACCCTTTTAAGTTTAAGTCATTTTTTTCCTCAGTTGCTAACGTATTATTCTGGTTACTATTGTTACAGAGAGAGTTGAAAAAATGGACAACCTGCAGCAAATCACCTGCACAAATTATGCATTTAATACAGGCCATTGTAATTTTTCAAATAATAGTGGTCTGCAGAAGAGTATGCCCCATCTTGATAAAAGCAGGATATACTGAGTTTGCAATTTCCTGACTGACACAAGCAAAATCCTTGGTATGATATGGCTTAAATCTTTATGCAGACCTTAGCTTTAAATATCTCCTGAGAGCAACAAATCATGCTATGTTGCTATTTAAATTGTGATGAGAGCACTGCCAAAATGAGAAATCCTTGAAATAATAGGTTACATGATCCATGACAATTCATGGTTGTTGTTTTTAGAGAGCTATTAAAGTTCACCTTTATAAAACTCATACTGAACTGAGAAAACTCAGTTTGATGAGTGACTTTCAAAAACTGAAGATGACATTGAAGAACAAGACTTACCTTTTAGTAGGTGGTCACTGGAATGATAATGCAATGAAGTGGTTTGATATCAGAATGCTGATTTAAGTATTCCTGGCCATGTTTGGTTCTAACACTTCTTTTGCTTTCTTACTGTGACTATGGGGAAATTAAACTGAATCTACCAACGTCTTTTCTTTGCCTTGAATATGAAACATTGATATTGGGTTGGCTCTAAATTTAGTCAGAGATAAACCACTGAAATCCATAGTATTAAAATTAGTCATGACTAAGTTAAATCTCATTTATTATAGTGATCTGTCCTGACTATAACCAAGTTAAGATGCAACCCAGTTTATTTTTCCAGATTTTATGGGTAAACACTGAAATTCAGAATGTGTACTATTGAGGGTATTTAATTTACATTATTCTCTAGGAATTTTGCATTGTTCCCTTTACCCGCCCCCGCCCTTTTCTGTTTCTCTTTTTCATAATAGACAAACACTTCTTATACAAGCTAGTACTGCTGTATTTTCTTATATGAACAAAAAACATTCAGTATTTTTTGTCTATTTGCTTTATGTGACCAAAAGAGCATCATAAGAGATTTGAGTGGGGGAACCTAAAACAATCCAAAGGACAAGGCATGCTTAGTGCCATAGAATACTGACTGGAAAACCAGAAGGGCTAATCGATGGATTACCTTTGGCAAGGGCAAGAGCATTCCACACTGCAGTGTGTTGTTGCATGTGCATCTTATTTTTATTTTCTCTCAAATGTAAAGTTTAAAATGTAGTTTAACACATTTTTGGGCAGGAAACTGTATTGGAGTACACAGCATGTGTGCGACCAACTAAACTAAATTTATAATAGTTCAGGGTGTGCTGATCAGATCATTTCAAAACAGAGTATTGCAAAGCCACATCTTTTAACACTTTCTATATATGAAACTTAAGGTCGTGACTGTTGAATTATATTTTCTTGTGCTTTCGACAGATTCTGGAGAAGTGGGCAACATTTTATGTTTAAAATGTAATATCTAAAATATTATGGGTGGGTCCCAGTATCTGTTTGCCCTTGTTCAATTACTTTTAGCTATTACATAACCCAGACTTCTCAGATATATATATATATTCTAGGCTTAACTGTGAAAAAAAGATAGCAGCAAGATTCAGTTTTGTGCATTTTTACAAGCCAGCTAGATGGCTTGGGATGAGATTAGCTAATGATTTAAATAATATGGCTAAGATTATTTATGACCCATTAATTTAGAAGTAATATACAACCTTAATTAATGGATGATAGAAACTAGGGACTGGAAGAATTCTTCTTTACTTCCTCCTTGTGAAACCATTTCTCCTACATGAAGGTTGGGTAAGGAAAACAATGGCATTTAGAGGAAGGGGAACACCATCTTTTGGGGGAATTGAAGATATTTTCTCCTCTTTCTAAAATGTTTTAACTATTTAAACAACTTTTCAGATTAGTCCTGCTGTGTTTCTGAACCAAAATAGTCATGGGCATAACACTACATGGTGATATAGCGTTGTTCTCATAAGCTTTCAGGAAAAAAATCCAGCCCAGGAAGGTATTACAGCAACTTTGAAAAGCTAAGCCACTGCTTGAGTGGCAGCAAGAACCCTATCCCCATTTAAATAAAAATAGCTTTACCTCCATGTCAAAAATTAAGTACACTCCCCCCATCAAGAAATGTAACTTTTCCCCAGTCCCAGTTTATTAGTTCAGTGAGTTGCTCTGGAGAAGGTGATGACACGCCATAAACTAGAACCTCCTCAGATAACATACCATGGATGAATCGGAGACAAAGAACAAAACTAATCAAAACTAAATCTCCTATCTATAATTGCAAATTACAAATTTTTGTCTGTAATTGAAAATATTGGACAAGTATAACATTATATTCACACCAATTCTTCTTTTAACTGTAAGAAATTAATACGTCTAGAGTTATGTGATATGTGGGCGAGTTATTATAGTCATGGGAAAATGTGTCAAAGATGTAGGAATGGAGCTTCTTTTAGTTTCTTCAGCTCAGAAATTCACTTTATAGAGACCACAACAACTTTAGTCATAGAGTTTTCTAACTTTCTCTGTGAGATGACACAATCTTAAAATAATATATGAACTACAGTTATTCTGCCCATATTTATTAATAGTCACATCAAGTACTAAAAGATAAAATGTTATGGTTTCATTGGAAAAATAGGGAAAAAACAATGTTGAAATGAGCGAAAAATTAGCGAAAAATGTTTCGTTGAGCACAATGTAAGATCAATGGTATCTAACTCCATCTAGGATAAACTGCTTTATGTTTATACATTAATTTAAGTATTGGAAATTGCCTGAAGAATTTGTAGACACCCTTCATGTCATTTGGATCAAGATTATAGGATACAAATTTGTGAGGTTACCTTATAGATAAATGAAATTAAATTGAATTTATGTCCTCTGTCTGGGTGTATAATATCTTTCAAGTATTATAGTAAATGCTCATCTAAGGCTTCCTCTAGCAAATCTATTGCTAACTTGTAAGATAGTATGTGTTTGTTACAGAAGAATATCTGTTATGCCTTCAATCAGGAAACTGCTAGTTAAAACTCGTCATAACATTAAGGTATGCATTTACAGAGAAAAGGCAGTAAGATTCTAACACTGGATGGACTGAGAAAAAAATGGACTTTGCTTTTCCTGGAATATACAATCTATAGGTATAAGATGTGTGTCGGGGGTGGGGGTTCTCTGTTTCATAATTTTAGATGTATACTAATTTTGTAACTGGATAAAAACAAAAACAAAAAAATCTGCCATCAGGCATTGTGATCTCAGTTTTACAGGTTCACATTGCCAGTGTGATAGAGATATGGCATCATGTAGCCAGGCTGACTTGGCTACATGGTAACATTACTGAGGGAACATGAAACCCTATCCCATTGCCCTGCTTTTTGCGAGCCAGTGGTTTAGGAATCCTTCTCTTGATGCACTGTGGTCCAGTCCTGAAGACCGATGCGAGGATGAAGATTTCAGCATGACCATCTGAATTCAGCTGAAATTTGGTGCATATCTGGAGTGCAGATGCTGTATATCAAAAGGAAAGTACATTTGGATGTATATTCCAAACTTCAGTGTGAACACTCTAAAGCACAAATAGAGCACATCCTTTTTCATATATGTTTCACTACATATCCCAGTTAAGACTGAACTTCAGATTTTGTAATACATGGTGCTTTGACACATCAATGTTCTTAGTTCAGTTTGGGCATCTCTCTTATGTTGTGAGTGGGATTTAATTGTTCACTAGCAGAATATGCAAGATAAAAGGTGCTAGACCCAGTTGTGTGGCCAACACAACCACTCCTACAAATGCACGCTGTTATTTAAATAGGAGTGCTTTGAAAAGACAAAATATCTTTGTGAAAGATAACCCTCCTTTTTTGCCGAGCTTTTATCTTGACTCAAGACTGAGTTATGTACAATATTGTATAAAATATTTGCATTACAATATACAAACTCTCTCCATATTCCCAAATCAATATTCCTAACCCCAGTTGAGGGGGTATACCAAAAGATAATGAGAGGTGACCCACTTAGAGAAATCATAGCTGTGGGTACTTCTTGAGATTATTAGGTGCAGTGCAACTATGAAGGAAGCAAGTAGTGTTTGGAACCCACAAACTATGCCAACTAATAATTGCATATTTAGGATACATGAATCAGGCCAAGATACTACATGCTCCAGTGGGAAGAACAGATGGCCTTGGATTGCTGTGCCACTGTCATGTGAAGAGCATTATGCCATTTATGTTTGGTGTGACATCTAAAATGGATGTTTCTGAATTTCTGAAGCACAAAAAGTTAATGGCGAATTCTGCAGCTTCATACTATGTGTGTTGCCAGCTGTCTTCTGGGGTCTAGGTGAAAAAAATACAGTGATCCAACCCAAATATCTGTAGATGCCAAAAATTCTGCCCCAAAGCTTGTAAAAGCCAAAACAATATGATGAAAAATTATCTGACTGAATCTCTTTTTGAGGAAGTTACTCTTGGAATGCTGTTGTCTTGCCCTAACACAGGGATGCTTCTTCCTGTATTTGAGGTGAGGAAACTGTGGCCTTGGCAGCTATATCTCTCACGACTTCCACAGCTATTTAAAAAAAAAACAGCCCAAAATTGGCCCCAAAAGGAATAAGAAGTTCTGGAACATCACTTTGTTTTGGCAGCAGGGTTCCAGTTCAGCCTACCTGGGGGCAAACTTGCCCCTCCATGCAGTTGTCTACCCTCAACTATATGAACTCTGGGCTGATTTTGACATGTTATAGATTTTTAAGACTCTAGGGGTTATGGTGAATTACTGCAGTGCACAAATATGCATCTTCAAAGTTCCAAGAGATGTTTGCAGATTGGTCTGGGGATCCGTGATGTGGATGTAAAATCTACAGAAAAGTTTCCGAAATATAAGATTTCCTAGTGCTTAATTTTTCTGTGGAAAAGAAAGTTTCATAAATTTAAACTCTGTTAAGTTTCCTTTAGTTCAAAAAGATAATTTAGTTCAAGTTGTTCCACATCAGATTTGCCTGAATCTGAACAAAGTTGTGGAAGAGATTAAAGACAGTGGCTACGAAACTAGCAGTGATCCAGTGAGCAATATTTTGTTGCAGTTCACTGAATGGATTAATATAAGTGTGTCAATAGTTTATATTGTCTTTCCTTTAATAATTTAATAGTAGTAAAATGTAAAAATCAGAATACAAGTAATACCAATAAAAGTAAGATCCACATAAAAGTTTGAATGTATTTGACTGTAATATTTAAACCATATTTAAATAAAGTGTACTTTATTGTATCTAAATATTTTAGTTCCAATACTTGTGGGTTCTTGGAATCGTTGAAATTTTTATTTAATAAATAAGTCAAATAAGCATGCAAGCTCAAATCTTGCTGTACTTATAGCACTGGAAAAAATTTGAATTCAAAATAATTTGAAAAAAACCTCACATAAATTCTAAGATAACACAGAGTCTTCTGCAGTCTTGTTGCTAATTCATTATTTCAATGTTTTCTGAATATGAGTATGTATTATTGTGAACAAGTTAGTATTCATACAGATGTTCAGAGTTTATGAACTGATGTAGTATTACCTGTGTACTCGATAAGATTCAATACCAAATATGCTTGAGGCTGCCTGGGGCTCAGCTGCTTGCCCTGGATTTAGGGCAAAAGAGGCTCATTAGCAGAATGTACCTGGGCAGAGTTTTTGATTTTGCCTGTAAGTGATAAAACATCATTCACATTTTTATTAGAGTTATTAATACTTTTTATATTTTACAAACCACCTCTTGCTTTGAGATCTGCTAAGGAGGTCCTTCTCTCTGTCTGTTGCATTATCCTCATAGATACATCTATTGGGAACATGGGAGAGGGTCTTCTCAGTAACTGTCCTTAGGCTCTGGAACTCCCTTCTCAGAGAAGTTAGATGGGCACCCTCCCTACTTATTTTCACAGACAAGTGCAGACTTTTGTGATCTGACAAGCATTTGATAAGAGAATGTATAAACCCCATCTCATCTAAGCTGGATCTTGCTAATTATTGTGCTGTGGTATGTGTGTGCGTGTTCGTGTGTGTTTTGATGTACATTTTTATCTGCTTTTAATTTTTGGATTATTTAATCTCATTGTTATTTTTGTATCTTGTGAATTTTTAAGGATTTTTTTTTAAAATTTGTTATAAGCCACTTTGAGTCCCAAACTGGGGAAAGGGGAAAGGCAAGATGGATGGATGGATGGATAGATAGATAGATAGATAGATAGATAGATAATATATTATTGGTCTCTCTTTCTTCCAATGATAAGATTTTAAATGTTCAAAGACGATGTTTCTATAGTGGCTGTCTACTCAGATAATCTGAACGTCAGTCTTCTATTTTGTTATATATGTAATCTGTCTTCATTTCATCATCTTAACATTTTTATTTTTGTTTCTGCTGTGCTTTCAGTCATTATCTCACTCAGCCTTGGTCCCATCACACTCAGTCCATTGACTACCATCATAGAGATGCCAGGTATTTGTTTTCCTGTGTGTAAATAACTCTCTCTCTCTCTCTCTCTCTCTCTCTGTGTGTGTGTGTGTGTGTGTGAGTGTGTGTGTGTGTGCAAATGCATGTCCCTCTTTGAACCTATATTTTTGCTTTATGCTATTCAGGCTGAATAGTTTCAGCCAAGTGTTTTGTAGACAATCATTAGATTGGTAGGTGTTAATGTCTTAAAACCATTCCTCCTTTCCCCAACCAATACAGAGCAAACTGTGCTTGATAACCTTACTGTGCTGTTACCTTTTGGAAAGCTATCTGAAATAAAGCAGTTGGTTTTCAGAAGTTGTATTTGGTGTTCCAGATGTTATGACCATTCCATAAAAATATTTATGGACAATTAGTTCTCAAACAACTTCGTCAGGGAGCAGGTTTTCTATGAATCTCTCTGAGTGGGTTCATTTTGTGGATGGGCAATGTTACATCAGGCCTGACATGGAGAATGGCTTTTGGATGTTACCAGAGAGATATCATTAATCAAATGCTATCTTTACAGTTGGCTGATAATGTTTACTGCAATATTTGAAGGGAAACTTATTATGTGGATACCACATATATTTTTATCTGTTAATTTGCTCACTTTGAAGTGTACCCTACTTTTCTACCACAGGGCAACATATAACAGAATTCATTAAAACAAATGATAGTTAAAACAAGGATGGGCAGATATGGTGGGTCAGAGGCCAATTTTATACTATAGGGCCCAAAAGGGGGTACACAGAAAGCCAAAAATACCAACCAATCAACCAAACAACCAAAAAAACCAAGCCAAAACAACAACAACCCCACCCCTCACAAGAACCAGAAGTCCATTTCTGGTTTTGAAAAATGGTTGTTGTTTGGCATCAAACAGTGCTGGGAGGCCCTGCAACCTGTTGAAAAGGCAAGTTAGGTTTTGCAATTCAGGATAGTCTGTGGGGCTTGCATGCAGCCTCAGGGCCATAGTTTGCTCATGCCAATTTAAAACATAAATAAAAACATGAAAAATAAACAATAAACACAATAATGAAGGAAACAGAAGCATAGTTATACAATTAAAAGCCCTTTCTGTAGCAGTATATATCCTGCTAGTAAATCCTCTTTGTGTAAATTTCCAGTTTATAGTCAGTAAAATCATTTGTTTGGCTCATGCTATTGAGGTAACATCCAGAACTACTTTGAGACTCTCATGTTCTTATACGTGCTATGCTAAATACAAGAGCACTTTAAATTTTACTGTGGCAGAAAATAGCACTAACCATATTTAACATTTTAGCACAGAATACTTTGTGTTCCTAATAAAGGACAGGCAACTTTTGATGAAGTTTTTCACCAAAAAAAAACAACCCTGAAATTTTGAAGTGTTCCTGTTTTAAAACAAACAGTGAGAGAATCTGACATCTTATTTTAATTAATTAATTAATTAATTAATTAATTATCCCAGAAGGTTCCTGAGGATGTGAATCTGCTTTAAAGATAGCCATGCCCTTCCTAGGCACCTTGAATTAGAGGTGCTTTCAAATGCACTTCAAAAATGTTACTGGCATGCTACCAAATTCAGTTCTCCATGTGATAGCACAGTGCGCTTTGCATGGGGTTCAGGGTTGGAACCATGGAAGTTGCTTGCTTCTGTCATCATAAATCTGACTTATCCAGTTTTGTTGCACAGAATTCATATTCATTTGCTTTTGTGAATGATGTTTACCTTTGTTCCTGAAAGGTATTCATTTGTGTATGTGTTCTTACTTTAGCTTCATCTTCATCCCTTATGTTTTGGCAGCAAGGATCACTCAATGTATCCTATCTTTTGTGAAGATGCAGTCAGATTACTTCGATCCCGTACGATGTGCCGTACCTATTCTGAGGGTGCTTACTATGAATTTGAGAGGTATAAATGGAGTGTAGTGTTTTTTTAGTCTCCCATGTCAGACATAAAGAGGCAGTATTCACCTATTCTGAAGGCAGCCATTTCATTTTTAAATGATAAACTGAAATAAGGAAGGAAAGGAAGAATTTTGCAGGAAGGAAGGGGAAGGAGTCCACTAAAGTACATGGAAGGCAATTTATTACCCAACATGTATAAAATATTAAAACCCTTGCTGAGGCATTAACTTTAGTATAAAAATCCATATTTAATCCAATAAAAATTCAATATAGAAAAATCATGTCTTCAAAGTTTAATGTATCATCTGTTTATGCGTACAATATGGAATGGAGTGAAGGAGGAACATGAACCACACAAAACTATAGGTTCTCTGAATTGACAACATTCACTAGCCTGTATACTATCAGAGGAGTCCTGTCCATCTGCTGGGTGCAACTGAGAGTAGGTTTGTGCCCCTGATAATTTTCAGGTTTGCAAATACGCATTTAGTCCCCAGCTGAAATCTTTTTAGAAAGAGGTGGAAGGAGACAAGAAACAAAGTTTCCTGTGATAGGTCAGTTGTAAACTCAAACTGTATTGTGATAAATTGATGGGGTTAAGGACAGGGGTTTGTTAGCAATGTGACAAAGACAAACCAAACTATATCCACAAGATACATCTTCACATATCTGCCACCCACACCTTGAGAACAAAGATTTACCTGTGCCAAACCCTTTCCTTGAAAATACTGGATCAGGTTCCATTTGCACACTATAATTAAAAAGAATGTAAAAAGGTGCAGGATAAGTTGCATATATGTTTCATTTGGTTTGCTTTTTTAATAGTAATATACTCTATACAATGTCAGTGGTTTTTGGCATTTTTGACTTTTTTACAGAAATATTATTTGGTCTCTCAGTATGCATTTCATATTAAATATTAAATATTCATGTACATTTTCCAGGCTACATTAAGCTTTTAAAACATGAGAAGTTTGTATGTGAATCTTATTTTTAGAACTACCATCCCACTCTAGGAAGACTTTGAATATTTGAAACATTCTGAGCTGTAAGTTGTTTTTGGTAGACCTTTGAGGAGTCTTTCCCGTTCTTTAAATATTATACTAGTACTAATATATATTTTTCTGTATTTATGTGACAGATATGCTATTTGTTGATTAATTACATTAAAAGCATAGTTATTAATTTATTTTGAAATTAAGGTATTGGTGGATTATTGGTAGTATCCATGTACAGTAAATCCCGAATATAACTTTCTTTAACTATTCACATTTTTAGGGTAGACTGTGCTTTACATACACATTTTTAATAGTGTTGTTGAAATAGTAAATTTATTATGATAAGAAGTATTTAAGTATAGTATGTTAAAATTTCTGTTCATTGCTGTGACAAAATCAGCTTAGCTGTAAAATTAATGAAATCCGCATTGGAAAACAAGTTAACATTTTAATCATTTTCATAGTGATGTATTATTTTAAACAGAAGATATAAATTATAATGTTCTCATTTTGTGGTCAAGATCCTTCAGTAGCCAATGTCTGCCTTCACTTCCTGATAATCCTGTGGTGCCAAAAACCTGGTCAAATGGGCTGTCCGATTCTCTGCAGCAGGTTTTTAGAAAGTACCAGTCTAGAGGAATGAGGGGAGTTTGTAGAGTGTGATGGAAGGAACAAGATCAATTAACAGTACAAATTTGGATTCTAGTCTATATCTTCTGTTTTGTAAGAAGCACATACATCAAAAAGGATGACAGTTGAGGGAACAATCTAGCCAAATCTAGCCAAAGTTGATCAGTGGCATTGATCTGGTGTGTGAGCTAACAATGCGTCTTTTAATAGTTGAAGTGACAAAACTCATAAAATATTGTAAATTATCTTGCACTGCAGTTGTATATCCACTTGGCTGGAAACCAGGAGGACATGGACTATCATCATCAGCTTAGACATGATGTATTGGGTCTTTTTCCAGTATAAAACCTAAGACAAGATTGGGTCTAGCCTTGACTTTGCTATCATTGGTCATGGTCATGATCTAAGGAAAATTTTGTGCATTTAGCTGAAATATTACCATTTTGCTTCAAGTAGCAGTTTCCAATAGTATACTGCATCCACAGTTTTAAAAAATCAGGTAGAATTGTGATAAAAGATGGGTGTGTGTTTGGCATTCTAAACACACACACACACGTCTTATTTCCATTCCTCTTTAAAAGATTTTGGGAAGATATCCTGTATATAAAGAGAGTGTTGGGGGCTTTTTTTTCTGGTGTGCCTTGAGAAGAAGAGCAGTATTAATTATATAAGTTAAATGCTAGTTATTTCTTTTGGAACCTCTCTATTGTAATTTTTTAAATATTAGAATTGAACTGTATATAGATATATAGATATTTAGACTTCAGTCTTTAAAGCTTTTATATAAATTGCTTTTAATGGGTTGAATCCAAAGGTACTAATTTTTAGAGTAGGCCCATTGAAATAAGTGGCCTTAGGTTAGTTATAACCACTTGGTCATAATTTCAGTGGTTTTGCTCTAAATAAATCTGGATCCTACCTTTTATATTCACCAGTTTTTAGATTAAGCTTCTAAACCTGGTTCTTTAGTTTTCTTTTGTTTTATTCTATGTTACTTCATTATATCCTTTTAAAACTCTGAAACAGGAAAATGATTATATCAAAAGACAAAATTTCAGTAACTATCAAGGTCTCTTTCATGACCTCTGTATATGTCTTTAAATAGGCTCTGTGCCTGGAAAAACAATAACAACAAAAGCAATAAGGTTTATTTATAATGCCCTTTTCATCATACAAAAGTGTATATACTAAATCACAAAAAGATAAATTTTTGGAACATGAGGTGTTTTACTTGACTTGTATGTTATAGAACAATGTATTGCCTTACCTACTCCATTCCTATTACTGCATATGGGGTTACCAAACATTCACCTGAGCTAGAGGGATGGGTATAGTTCAGTGTAGTTTTCTGTTTGTGGTTCATGACCACTCAGGACTATGAGGGAGTCTCAAGTTATCTTGAGAACATTTTGGTGCAACAGGACCTCTTCACGAAGTATGAAGTGTAGGTGCACAGTTCTCCCATTGGATGGTTTTTGCTTTTGCCTAAAGTTTAGTAAATGGTTGGATTGAGAATCAAGTTTTATTACTGGTCAGTGGGAGGAAAGATTGCATGTTTATAGATGCCACCTCTGAACACTTTTCTTCAGTCCCCATTATTGATCACAGTGGCCACAATGGCTGACAGTCTTTAGAAGAAATGGATTCTTTTCTTTAAACAACACATCATTAAAAATGTGTGTGCAAGACTGTCCTAAAATATGGGGGTCTGAAGACATTCTCCAATACTCAGAAATGAAGTAAATAATGAAAACATTTCTAGTCTTCCATCCAGTTGAAATAATTCCTCAGTGGGTACAGTATATTATCAAAGAAAACGCCCACTACCAATTAATCTCCCATTAAAAATCTGCCATAGATTCTGCTAGCCATATCAGATTCAACAAACTTGAACTCCTTCTTCTACAACGAGAATTTGAATGTCAAAGGTCCCAATATCCCTTGTGGGCCTCCTTTCTTCCAGCTGAGACTATAAGGGTAAAAAGTTTTTGTTTGGTTGGTTGGTTTTTTTGTTTTTTTGGCAAGAAGACCACTCCTGCAAGTTTTTCCCCAGTGACGGATGGATTCATGAACTGTAATTTCAAAACTGTGTTACAAGACCACTTTGTAAATTGGTTTACTGGATTGGGAAATTTCCTCTGTTTCATGAAACTGAACTTTTCATTTCTCCGTTATATGAAGATTATTGGCATTACTTTACACTTCAGTGTCTGCAGAAGAGTTAGACCCATCCTTTGAAAGTTAGAAAATTTGAAACTCTTGCTCTAGTAATTCTGTCACTTGTAAAGGGCCTCATGAAGAAATGATGGGACAGCCTTGGTCATTCCACCTCATGAAACTTAGAAACCATGTGTCATTTTAAGCAAAATGTTTTTTCGGGCCCTCCCTAAACTGCAAACCCCAGGATTCCATAGGATGTTGGAAGTGGAATAAAATCACTATAACAGTCTAGTGCAGAAACGGGCCATGATTGAGTCCATCCACCTGTAATGCAGTTTTCCTCTTTTCCTACTACTTTCAGCTGTACCAGGCATTATTATCATTTTTAATGAATACTGTTGTTTTATGATATATCCAAAGTACAGTAGCTTCAGTTTAGTCATGTTGGCTTCAGGATTCTACATTCAGAATTCTGGCACTTTTTCTGTGTCCTTTTACTTTTATCCCTCATCATTTATTAACTGTTTGAAGGGTTTTATCTGTCATCCAATGATGCTTTTCTTTTTAGCTACAGAAAGTGTTTGTCCCCCGCCCCCGTTCTTCCTTGATAATATCCCTCATTTTGGTTCTGGTTTCTTTTAGTTTAGTTTTTTGCTGTCAGTCAATTAGGCTTAGTAATGCAAATCTGTTCTTTATATGGTCTTTAAATTCTACAGAGATCTTTGACTGTATTTTGTCACTATGAAAGATTTATTGTACTTAGTTTATTTTTCTTTTTTTACTTTTTATTAAGATTTTTCCAACATACAATAAACATTTAAACAAAACAACGAACAAAACAAACTAAAAAAGAATTAGGAATAAGAAAAAGAAAACAGAAAAGAAATTAAGTAGAACAACATACAGAAAAAATATGTACATATGTAGATTTAAAGAGAAATACAGATAAATGACTTCTGACCTTGCTGTTCATGGTCTGTGCCACAAAGTGTTTCTGGTCTTGTTGGAAGACTGTTACAGAATGGATTTTTGGAGGGTTGGCCAAGCAGTGATGCCCTGAGAAATATTTTTCTCATTCCATATTGCTATTTTTTTAAACTATGTTTTTAAATCTGTTAAATGCTGCCTTTTGTCCCAAACTGGGGAAAGACAGGATGATGATGATATTATCAATACATACAGTGGTTTCTTTGATTGCCTGAAGAACATGTTTGCAGTGAAGAAAAAGGGTAGCTTCACAAACTTGGATAGATTATTCCCCTGCTTCATTTCTTGATCTCAGGACAAATTCTCCAACAATGTTTAGAATGCAAAAGTAGAAAACAGAGCAGAACTATGATTATCAACATATCCTGTTTTGGTGTGTGGTCAACTTCCTTCTGGATGCCAACACAGACTATATCAATTTCTTTCCCTTCTGACTCTTTAGTTAGAGCATAAACTTGGATTATGGTTAAACTGATAAACTTCCCATGAAGCCTTCTTGATAGTATGTGGTCAGACTTGGCATTAAATGCCTTGACCACTTTTACAGTGTCTCACTTCACAGTTAATGTCACACTATTTCTTCTTAGAACTGTAAACCATTATGTAATGTGATTAAAAAAAGTCCGTGCCTGCATATTTTATCTCACTCATACCAAGTATTGTCATGTTTGTATGTTCAGTTTCTTGTTTTACAGTTTCTAACTTCCCTAATTCATACTTCTCTCAAACATGGTGTTTGGGAAGTTATAGGAGATGACTGAGACTGAAGTTATGGGAGCAGGAATAAGTACAGGAAAGCATGTGTAATAAATCAGCAGGGAAAAGGAGACTAGGCTCCATGTGCTTATGGATGCTCTAGATTTATTGTTTAAAAAGCCTGCTGAGACTGAAGTTATGCCTTTTTAAACTGGAATTTGCAACAGAAATGTACTTTTAAGAACCAGTATAAAATCATTCTCACATCTGCTTATTGCCCCAGCCTACCATGAGAAGATATAGTCCAAGACTTCTTACTTACTGTAACAATATGCATACTGCAGGGTTCTATTCATAATTGATTGCAGACACATCTCAGACCCCTCACCACTGTACACTTCTGGTTGGTGACATCATATCAATAATATCCCCAATATGTGGAGGTACGGCATTGGAACAGTGAGGCAGATGTGATGTATCATACATTATACAGTTTGGCAAGGTAGATAAGCATGTGTCAAATCAGATCCCAGAGTAACACCATGTATTCTAGCTTCAGTGTACCTGGAATTCAGAGGAGTTTCTCCAGATGGTAAAGACACTAAAAAAAAAAACAGTTTGTGTGCTCTTGGGAAAGGATCCAGAACCTGGTTCAGCCCCCAAGAGACAGAAGGAGAGCTCAAACCCAGTAAAGGACTATAAGACTAAAACTGCCTGATTTGTCCTTGATGGATCAAGGCCATCTGCTCCCTTGGTTCTTCTGGTGGAAAATGTAACATATTGACCTTAAGATCCAACATACAACCAGTGAGGGACCTGCCTTGAACTCTGACTGAACATAAGGTTGATGCTACTCATTAACATACAATTTGCATAATAGGTGATTTCAGAAACATCACCATATCGAGTAATTGTAACAAATGAGAACCTCTGCAATTTTATTGTAAGCAAATACAGAGCATAACTAATTCCCTTCGTATCCAAATGATTTGGCATTAATCTGGGTGATAAATGCCGTGCAAAGGGCCGAGGAACTGGCTCCTTTTGGCTTATTCAGTGCCTTATGAAACTTACTTGTAATGAGTGGAGGTAATCTGCTTGAATCTTGGCATTATTATGAAACTTGGGGATGATGTATTCAGTAAAACAAGAAGTCAGTTGCATTGTTTTGTTTTATTTTTACTCATACAAACCTGGCTTTGTTTGTTTGTTTTCATTTAATGTAGATACTGCCTTCCTTCAAGGCAGCTCACAGTATGAATTAAAACAAAGTGCATGAATTAAAGCCTAATCATAAAAAGTTAAAGAACAATTAAGCTACCATATTAAAACATCAATACTTAAAAAATATAAAATCATTTAAAACCAAGGCAACAGCAATAAAAGTATAGCCCACACAACCCGTTAAAAACCTTCCTATATAGCCATTTAGTCAATAAATGCCTATTCAGACAAAAATGTCTTTAGCTTCTGGTAGAAGGACAGCAGGGAGGATGCAGCCTACTGTCCCATGGCAGAGAGTTCCATAACCTAGGAGCACTCATCAAGAAGGCTCTCTCTTCATACATGGTGGGACCAAGAAAATGCTCTCCTGCAAACATCTTAAAACTTGGGCAGGCAGAGGGAGAGAGAGAGAGAGAGAGAGATGGACTTTTAGATAGTCTGTACCTAAGCTGTATAGGGCTTTATAGGTCATGACCCACACTTTGAATTGTCCCTGGAAATTAATTGGCAGCCAGTAATTCTGATTCAGAAAGGGAGTTTGTGTTCTCTGTAACCATTCCTGGTCAGCACTTTCCCTACAGCATTTCATACCTGCTGAGGTCTGTGAAATACTGAGCAAACAGTCACACCAGGTAACAGGGTTAGAAATGGGATAATCTGAGAAAGTATTATTATCCTCTACACTGGTCTTTAAGATTTCATACATCCAAGCATTTATAGACAATTAACAGTATAGCTTCTGCAATAAATTGTCAATGTTTGTAATCAAGTTAATAGAGGTAGAAGCCATCAAGTTAGCTCAAGGGTTATGCACGTGGATGGTCCGAATGCTCTCAAAAGTTTAAGGGAATTCACATAGTACCATATTTACTAGCCCCATTGACTCATTTCCCTCCTCAAGGGCCCAGCAATGTACATGGAGGAGTGAAAAAGACACTGAGTAGTTTAGATCTCTGACAGATCATCCATTCCCCCTGGAAGTAGGACTAATTAGTATTCCTAATAATAATGACTCTGACAGCCTTCTGGCCAGTTGAAATTCTTTTCTTTAGTGAATATTTATGGAAGTGACATAATTTTTCTGTGGGGTATTCTCCTGGACTGCCTTTGTTGGATGGGAGTAGAAGGTACTCTGTTATGGTAGTTCTGCTCCTACCTAAAGGGCTGATTCCAAAGAGTGGCACTGTTCAGTCACATAATAAGACAAGGAGTTCTGCAGAGTTCCATCATATTCCCCATACTGTTTGATATTTATATGAACCCAGTGGATGAAGTAATCAGGAGTTTAGGGGTTGAGTGCCATCAGAATGAACATGATGCACAGTTCTACTTGTCCTTGTCACTGGAGTCCGTTGGGTTTATAAAGATGCTGGAACAGTGCTTTAGTGTTGTAAGGGGAAGGGTGAGGGTCAGAAAACTGAACACGAATCCTTGTAAGATTGAGGGTGCATGGATTGCTGGTTTCTTGAGTAATGGGTAAGCAACCTGCCTTGGATGGGCTTGCACTTTTTCTGAAGTAAAAGGTGCAAAATTGCAGGGTTATCCTACATCCACCTCTGTCACTGGGTGCCAGGTGGATTCCATGACCTGGAGTGTTTCAGGCCAGTTTTGACTACTGCACCACCTACATCCTTGTCAAGTACTTGACAATAGTAGTTAATGGCCTGGTAGTTTTCCAGTTAAGCTATTGCAGTGTGCTCTATACTCAATTGCTCCTTAAATGAAGTTTGGAAGCTGTAGCAGCCTAAACACCCTAAAGGCACCAGATCCTGTCTGATCTTGGAAGCTAAGCAGGATCAGCCCTGGTTAGTACTTGGATGGGAGACCACCAGTGAATATCAGGTGCTGAAGATTATATTTCAGAGGAATGAATCTCCAAAAATCACCTATCAATATTACTTGCCTAATAAAACCCTGTGAAATTAATTAGATCACCATAAATCAATGGGCAACTTGAAGTCACATATACACATAGCTTGTACAAAATGCAGCAGATAAATTGCTGACTGGAACATCTTATAGAAACTGTATCATACAAGAGTTTAAATTGCCCGCTGATATACTTGTGCTCTGAATTCAAGATGCTGATGATATTTAAAGGCATTAATACTTTGAGACCTTGATACTTGAAGGAGTACCTCTTTCATATAAATCTACCCAAGGACTAAGGTCTGCTGGAGGGGTCCTTCTCTGTGTTGCACTAGTGAGAGTAGCACATTGTATGAAGATGTGAGAGAGGGACTTCTGTAATGGCTGATTGTGGAATTCCTTCCCCTTGGAGATCCAGTTGGCTCTGATGTTGGTTTCTTTCTTGGCCCAGGTTAAAACAGAGCTTTTAATCAAAGTCATTGCGGTCTATAAGTTTTGAACAAATTGAATTAAAGTGTGTTGGTTAATAAATTGTTTCACATACAATGGCCCATCTACTTTTGCAAGAGTTTGGGGTGCAAAACCCTCTCAAAAGAGGAAAAACTGCAAATAACTCACCCCTGCACTCTGCCTCCCATTCCCTTCCAGGGTTCCCACTCCCATGTCTTTTGCCCTGGCATGTAAGCCTTCCTTCCGCGCACCTGGGTCAAATGGGAGGGGGAGCACTGCACATTGTGAAGGAAGGCGTGCATGTACCTTCCCCCCAATCCCCTTGCCTTTTGCCTCCATGTGCATTCTTTGTGCCTTTCAAAAGGCAAGGGAATGGGAGGAGGGAGCACCAAAGGCAGAGATGGAGAAAGCACAGGTGCCTTCAGCCCCCTTCTTTTGCCTTTTGCCTTTTGCCTCTGTGCCTTCTCTGTGCTGGGGCCAAAGGCAGGGGAATGGGAGGGGAAATTCTGGAGAAGGAGATGGAGAAGGAAGGCATGCACATGCCTTCCCACAAGTTCCTTTGCCTTTTGCCTTGGCATGTATTCTTCACACTGGGGCCAAAGGCAAGGGGGAGGGGGATCACCAAGGGGAGAGGGGGAGTACCAGAGACAGAGAAGGAAGGTGCGTGCATGCCTCCCCCCCCCGATTCCCTAGCCTTTTGCCTGGACATGCTTGCCTTCCTACTCTGCACACAGCAAAATGCAAGGGAATGGGAGGAGACGAATGGGGGGAAGGCATGCTACACCTCATGAGTAATCAAATTTGCAAAGGTCAGACCTGTGAATGTAGAAAGAGGACTGTATTTTTTAACTGTTTACTCCTCTTTGTTTTAAATTGATTTACTGCACACTGTCTTGAAATATTATTATTAGGATTGGATATAAATATTTTAATAACTGAATAAATAGATCCAACCTCTGTTCACCAGGGATTAGGAGCACCCATGTATTCCCCACTACCACATATAAGTTGTGGAGTCTTGCAGTAATGGAAGAGGAGTAGTGGAAAAACATATTTTAGGTCTGAGTTAAGAAGCAGGGCCTACTCAACCTGAGAAACTGGATGGGAATCTGCAGGCATCCCTCACTATTCCTTACCAAAAAAATCATCAAATTTGGATGCAGATTTTTTACAGAATACTTTTTTTTTCACAAATGTTGCTGACAGTTGTCATTAGATTGCACATTTCAAGGGTGAATGCCTCAGTACTGTGTTGGATAATTGGCTTCTTACTATTGTATACATTAGCTATGAAACAGTATTTCAGTGCTTCCTTTCACCAGTCCTTCAGCTGCCCCTGCCCAAGCTGACCTTATCACCAGTAAAGGAACAGAGTGTCTTTTGAATGAGGTACTTGGCATCAAAATACATTAGTTCAGTAATGGGAAATGAACACCTCATTCTCCAAAAACTTTAGAAGTTTCTAAAAATTTCCCAGCCTAGGTACAGATCTTATATAATGGACTGTTCAGAGAGAGGTAAGTACAAAACTGTTTATACTGTTTATAATGTTCTAATTTCACTATGATGTGTATTTTTCTATTCCTGTTCTGCTGCCAGTAGAGAAACACACCATAGTGGTATAAAAACATTTCACACGCATACACACACACACACTTGAATTGAAAACCCATCCTCCCACTTCTGCTGCAAATCATGCTAGAGGTACGTTGCATATTTGCACTTTAGATAGACAACACCCAAGGATGAGCCTTACGTGCATATATTGGAGGAGTCCTTTTATAAGTTTCCAGCATGAATGGCCAGCAAATGCATTGCCAGAAAGAAGGCAAGGCTAGCTAATGACATCTTATGATCACCTTGCATATTTTCAACTCCTGGGAAGCATGTGTGAACCCCCTTAATGACATCAGAACATGGGATAATTTAACTAAATGAAAGGGACAAGGGGAAAACAGCTGTTTTCAGCACAGCACATGCTGTTTGGGTTTCATTGTTCTTCCTTCAGGTGTTGGACTGTATAAGGCGGCAGTAAAGGGATTGATCAATGTTACATAATTGTCATTATCTTCTGTAATAAAGTGAGAAAAAGCGTAAAGCAAATCTGAAGTGTCTGAAATATCTTTGCTGTTTATTTTATGTTCAGGAGGAGTAGGAAGGAAGGAAGAGTGCCTAATGCATATTTTGATGACACTGATATTTCCCCTACTCCTGAAAGGTATTATCATGTATATATGTTAGATTTAGATAAGCATTTGTATATTATTTTGTGAACACCATGCTGTAAAGTTTGGAAAAAGTTAAGAATGATGATACTTAGATTTCCTATGCTCTTTGTGCAGTGTGTTATTTCAAACCATCTGCTTTAATAGCTTGAACCAGCAATTATCAATTTGGTATTTCATGAACTGCACTATGTTTTTTCAACAAGAAAGATATTAATTTTGTGAATATTTTCAGTGCAGCTAAGCAAGAAATCATGGAAAAATATTTATATTTAGAATTTGTGCAACAGGGATTGGAGACAGAACCAAAAATCATGGGAAAATATATATGCCCATATTTCTTCTCATAAGGAACAATACCACAGATCTCTGTTATTTTAGAGAATTTCCCCCCAGATTACCAAATATATATCTTCTTATTCTTTTAGGGGCATTGGCACGTTGAGGAAAAGTACAAAAAACTGTAGTATTCTAAAAGTTCTGACATGAGACTATAAAAGCATAGGGGATGCACTGTTTTATTATTTATTACATTTTGACACTATACAATAGCTGAAGGCTGCTGGGTGATTCACAGAATGGAAGCAAAACCATAATATTTTTACCAAAGAATAAAAACTAATCATCAGAATCATCATCATCATAACTTAAAAAGCAACTAAGAGTACACCATCTTGAAAAAAAAAAAGAACACATTCAAAAACAACAGCAACAAATAAGGAGTAAAAATTGTGTTGGAGTTCAACTGCCTATGCGTAAGTTTTCTATGCATATTGAGAGTTCCATATCCTCAGTGATGCATTTGGATTGTGGACCTTCTTTGTACTGATAGGTACCAGTGTTGTGCAAGTATTGTCAAGGGATTGTTAGCTGTTATGGATGCAAACCCCCACAAACTATGATGTCCTTAGTTAGATGGCAGAAGTGGAGAAAGGATGATGAAGGGGGTTTGAATCTATACCCTTTCAGCTTAATATATCTGGACTTCTATCTTTCCTGCTCCTTTTGATATGCATATTTGTTTTTGTTTTGGATACCTAAAACTAATATACAACTACAAGAACCAGAGCAGTTTCCCAGTTTCCTGCTTGATAGTTTTAATGGATGTTGATGTTTTTAGTCATTGCTGGAGATGTTAGGTAGAGGATGCAAAAGTATAATGTTTCCCACAGAGCATACACAGCTCCCTGTCTATTGATGCTGTTTCTTTGTATGTGTATGTGCCCTTAAATCGCCTGTTGACTTATGGCGACCCCATGGATTTCATGGGATTTTCTTAAGAAAGGAATACTCAGAAGTGGCTTTGCCACTTCCTTCCCTTGAAATATAATCTATAGTGCCTGGTATTCATTGGCTGTCTCCCATAGTTTTGTTACCGTGATATAATTTCTTTGATACCTAGACATTTCAATGATTAAATGCTGTTCACATTTTCCTTGTTGTTGCTATAGTTATTTAATAAAGCCTATATTCAGCTGCAAGAGTAACACTTCAGTTTATATATTTGGCAGCTTTGAAGATTTGCAGGCAAAAATAGAAATGTCTTGGCCTCCAACATGATCATGATCTTGAGTGTTTTAAGAAATGTAAATCATAAAAGTGTAATGTAAACCAACCCTCACCCATGATTTTTGTCCTATTAATTAAAAGCTATTGAGAGTTTCAAATGCTATCAGTAAACTAATATAGTTAATTTCAGTGCATATTTTATTTCTTCACAACAATAAATATTTTTAAATCCATTATATTTGAACCATCTCTTTATTTGCTTAAAAGTTGTTTTTATCATAGAAGGCACATGCTTCTCATTTTGTAAAACACCCAATAAGAAGAGTGTTTTAAGTTCAAATTCTAGTTACATTTGACATAACAAAGCTCATGCTATTGTATATTCTGATCATTCCTTTATTTCTACATTTCTCTGATAACAAATCTACAATCTATATGCTTCAGTTTGATATGGTAAATCAACTAATAAAATTATACTACTACTACTAATGCTTCAAGATATAACTTCACACAGTGAGACTTCTCTGTTCTCTCCTTCCCCTGCATTCCTTCACTCCCATCCAAATGGCATCTCTCAGAACAAATATTGAAGGTGTGTTGGCGGGGGGTGAGGCTGTAATGTGGAAGGAAGAACTCCCCTTCCCTCCTTGTTCTGCTGATGGAAGCCATTATGTCAGTAGTAATGATTAATTAAATATACCACTTTTTCCAGCCATATGTATCATATATTACATGGCACAGATAACTGGGAGTGGTTATTTATGACTTCCTACTGTATGTGTAGAAGATGACAAACAGAGTTGTTGTGTAATGGAGTGTGAAGAAAGTCAGTAAGATTGGAATGATGGATTAGTCATGTATATTTTATTTGAAAAATTACTGGTATTTGTGCTCCTCTGAATATATGCCATAAATACATACTTTCTGTCAAAAACAGTCTCACACAGAAAAACAAAAAACAAAAAAATGAGCTGAATATTAAAAGATAATAGATTAAATGTCCTGACAGTGATTGAATACTCTGAGATGTAAAAAGAAAATACTTATAAATCTATTCTTCAGAAAAAGTCTAGTTTCCCAAATGTGTTCATTGAAAATAATTGATGGAAAACACTGTAAATAATTGCCAGACCAGTAAAATGAACATGTATCATGAAAAATGTTATTATGAAATTAGCATCATCTTTATAACATGTCTTTATTTTAACTGCATTGCAAAGGTATTACAATGGTGCAAGTTCATGGGCAGATCATGTAGTCAATGGTTCAGCCGAAAACTATGGGTAAGTAAAGAGTGTAGTGTTACAATTTTGTAAAGACATATAATACTCATACTTTCAATATAGTGTTATTTTATTTCATTAATGAGGTTTATGCCCAATGAGAGGTTATTCTTCAATTCTCTTTTCACAAAACCCTATGGAGGTTACTTTTTTATATTATATTTCTATTATTTTCTTTTTCCTCATATGGTCACACTATAGGTCATAATCTATATGTATAATTCTATGTTAGTGTTAAAGAATAGCTGTTGCAAGTAAGCAAACCTGTTTTTTTCTTTGAGTGGTTTCCCATACTCATATATGTACATCTGTAGATGGTGACCTCTACGTATATTTCTGTCTGAACTTCTCTTGAGGATTATGTTATGGTAATCAGTAATTTTTTATTCCAAAAGTACCCACAAACAACTAAAGAAGGGCTGATATTGCATTTAAATGACTTATTAAGGCTTTTTTTTTTTTTTACCACATATGTATTTCCAGGGATACTTTCAACTTTCAATACTGTTTGGAGGTAGTAAAACTGAAGAAGTGTAGAACTTCTTAAAGCAAAATTATCCATTTCCAATTATGTATATTCATTGTCCTGGCATCTGAAACAGGATTTATCAACAGCAAAAGCCTTAGAAATGTTCTCATGAGCAGCAATCTGTTGGAAAGACAGCCTTGAGACATGAAGTCATAAACAAGAAGGAAGTTGTTTATTATAAAATTAACTTAATTGAGTTGTTTAATTGAGATGTTAATTTCTTGAACAGTTTTTTTTTAGTTGCAATTTATTATGTTGTAGGAATGATGTGATCTATTCTTTCTCCATTTGTTTGTTTGTTTTCCCATTATTATTTATTTATTTCATATTTTCTATTACAGACAGGTTCCAAACAATTTGGGGACTAATTTTAATTTTAAGCTTTGTACCTTCTGTGTACAGGCTACCAAATACAGCAAAGAATAATACATTCATGTATATTAATTACATAATATGTATATTTTCTGGTGTTCAGGGTTTTAATTTTCCTGAAGCAGCTTACAATATAAAATATGTAATATTGCACTGAATATTCTCTACAAACAGAACATTTGTAAAATGTAAAATAATAAATCAATTTTGAACAAATTTCAGGATAACAAGTTAAATGCAAGCCTGAAATAATAGTCAAAAGCAGAAAATATTTTACGACAACACACTTTAAAACAGGCTAAATACAACCCTGAAATAATAATCAAAAGCAGGATATATAACAAAAACATTAAAATCCAAAGAAGAGTACATTTTTCAAATTCTCTTAAAAGCAACAATAAATCAAACCTTCCCTTAGAAGGGAATCCCACATATAAACATGTGGAAGCTTAAAAGTCCACTCTTGCAGTTACTTGCAGACTGCTTGATAGCAGGAACATTCAAAAACTATTGAGAAAGCAATGGTGGAAACCTACTTGTCTTCTTTTTAGTTTTGTTTTAGCAAATAAGTATGTCATGCAAATAAATTGCTTCAGAAGAAGGAAAAAAAGAGCAACAAAAAGATACTGTCTGGCTGGTTTCATTTTATATACCCCAGATAGCATACACAGCATTTAATGAAGCCAAAATAATGTTGGATATTGTGAGATTCAGCTTCGTCCCTCCCCCACTTGGCATCGGACTAAACGGTTTTATTGTTCCTGAGGAATGAAATGCAGGCCTAAATTTAAAAACATATATGGCTGTGTCCAGAATAAGAGCTAAAACCTATGTTGCTGTGCTGCTACAGCACTTGTGCAAGAGAACTACTATCCTTTCGCTTCCCTTTTCTTCCCCAGGAAACCCCCAGAGCTTTCTGGCTGTAGAAGTTTCCCAGCTCTGTGAAGTAGGTTTTTGGGATACATGGGAAATTTGCAGCAGGAAAGGGAGATTCCTCTCTCCTGCTTCTGCTAGATTTTACTTTTTTCAACCTTGTTTTAATACAAAACTACTACTACTTCTGGAAGCTTTCAGGAGAAATTGAGAGACTTTTTTTGGATAAAAATAAATATTTTGGTAAGGATGAACTAGGAGGGATCTGAAAGGTCCAGGACGCAGAAAAATGATCTTGAGGAGTGAGACTAAATCATGACTGCTACTGGAAGTTCATCTGAGGAATCATATTTCTTATCCTGGGGGGATGAGGAAAGAAGTCATGATCAGAAGGCAAAAGCAGGAGCAAAACAGAAGAGAAGAAAGTGGGGGAATGTTGCAGGGAAGAATATGCCAGGCCCAAGGAAAGTGGAATACAAGCCTGAGCACAGTCATTTCCAGTGTAGGAATATTCTTATTCATTTGCGCAATTGTATTCATCAAGCTTTCTTCTTCCTTCTTTCTAGCCCAATCCCTTGTGTCTCATTTTTTTCTTTGTAAGCCTGAGGGCAGAGACTTTGATTTTTGTAAGCAATTCTAGGTGATGTTTTTGGTGTGAGAACAGGGTAAAAATTGTTTAAAATAAATATGTATCCTGTCATTGATTTCAGAAAGATGTAAGTGGAACTATGTTCACACCATATATCAGGAAAGGAACTCTCATGTTCTTCATTCCCTAAATACTGTTCTTTAATAATTTAATAATAGGAATAAGTATTACATAGAGTGATGTTAAACTGAATAATATATACAGATTGGCAAGGTCAGCATAATTTCTCCATTTTCTGTCACACCTTTATGTCAGGAGAATTGCTTTTGTTATAAGGAGCCCTCAAAAACAGATTACACATGCTCTACTTACAGAACATTTCTTCAGTAGCAACATACAACAATCTGATTGGATATCTGAACCCATTTGTGAGCTATGATATATGAAAGATAGGTGGAAATTACTGTATGTGGTTTCTGCACTGGTTGTTGAATGCTATAGGTTGTTGAATGCTTATATTGAATGCAATCCTCTTGCCTTGGGTGATTTACAGTGTCATCCTGTCTCTGTTTACTGAAAAAAAACCCTTTGCCCACCTTAGTCTCCTCTTCTCCTGCCGAAGAAAGCTAAAGAGGGGAGGGGGTATTTGAGTGTTTCTGATGGCTGGAAAAGAGGAGAGAGAGAGAGAGAGAGAGAGAGAAGAGCAAATGCTGGCTGGCTGGCTGGCTGGCTCTATGTGTTGCAACCACTCCAGCCTTAAACTGGTGCAAAGAAGCGAGAGAAAAGTCTTCCCTTCCAGTGCCCCTCAGGGAAGTGTGCATTTACTTATTTCTTCCTTCTCTCCCAATTTGAAAACCCTTGATGGGCAATTTTAAATAAATATCTGCTGCGCTTCAGGGTTTTAACTCATGAGTTATGTCTTGGAGGTCTATGGGAACAAAAGATATTTAAAGAGGGTCCCTAGTAAAGAAACTGGCATGTACCATTTATAGAACACAGTGAGATGGGATATATTTCCTTCCTTTCTAGGATCTTCCTTTCAGCCTAATTTTGGGGAGGTACATGATGAGTGAATGTGCCATTTTAAGAAAATATCTTATGGATGGTACTGAAAGTAAATGGTTGACTGTACTTGCTTGACAGTTGAAGTAAATTGTGAAATATTTTACATAATTTTCAAAATCTTACAAAATTTTATCACAGTTTCTTCCTGTGTTGTTGGCAGCTTGGATTTTAACAGTATGTTGGGGTTTTAACTTTATAGGAAGAGAAGTTAGCGAAGTACCATAGAAATGATTAATGTCCACAAAATTGCTATGATATACTTTATAGAATGAGAATTAACTTTTGGTACTGGTCATTTGGGGGCAGGTATAATGCTTAGCAGCAGTCACATGCTCATGCCAGTGGATGCACATCTGTTGATGGATACAGCTTCATTGAAATTATATTTTGATATTTTATATTTTATAGTCTGATATAAGAATGTTAGAATATATGTAAGAATATATGTTTGTGTATGTATAATAATAGGACTATAAGAGTAAGTAGTGGTAGTAGTAGTAGTAATAATAATAATAATAATATAAAATATTTATAGTTTGATATACCATCAGGCATTCTTCATATGTGGGCTCTCTCAAATATATTATCTTAGGATTGATATTTTATAACAATTATTTTATAATTAATATCATCAGTGTATACTTCTGCTTGTGAAATATCTGTTATCTAGTGTTGCATTCTTTAAACAGTCTTATTTTTGTAGGTTAGTACTTGGAATTTTAATCTTGTTAACAAATAGAATTTTTTTGTAGAAGTAATTTTGGATAGCATGCTAACAAAGGATTTTATGTCTGTGACCAAACAGCAAAATACCAGTAGGTAGTAGAAGAATAGTTTGTCCAAGGATTGAAATCCAACAACCTTCCACAGATACTGACAGGTATTCTCAGTGAGAAGAAACTGATATAAACTTATAATTGTGCCTCTTAGGCATTTGTTTATTTGTACCCCTCTTGCAATGTGGTCAGTGTCTCTAGAAGTAGAATAAATTGTATATGGTCATAAAAATGCACTATACTTTGGTTGCATTTTCATGTTTTCATTTCTTCAAACAGACATATTCATTGCTTTGAGTGGTTTTATTGTTGTAAAACTGATTTTTGCCATTGTTTATGAGGTGTCATGTATAGGAAAGGAAATACTGCTTATGATAAAGCAGGTATACAGTACTAAGAGGTATACTAGGAAGCAATGAATTGTCTGTGTTCATGCATCTCCATGTGACCTAATTTGCTTACTGTTAGCAGTAGTCTGTATTTTAATTGATGTATTGTCCCAGATCCATTTTGTACCGATTTTAAAACATTGTGTGAATTTAATCACCTTGAGGTGTATATAAATATTTTGTTTAAACTAACAAAATGATTGTATTATAACACAGAGAACTGAATTGTTATTATGACACAATTTAACATGTCAGGTTACAGTAGATTACATAATTTAAATCCTGGTTTTGAAATGTTGAAGGATTTGTAGATTCTGTATTAATGACCAAGCCCAGTAAAGCTTTACAGAATTTATATGCTCGATAAAGAAATGCAGGTCTGGATGCATTTTCTTATTAGCATGTGCTCAGATCTCCAATAAATTGTCAAGAAATTTCAGTGACTGTTCCTTGCTAGTAAAGTATAATAAAATATTCATATAGTAAAATGTACAAAACATTTTTGTAATGCAAAAAAGTTTTCTAGAAAACTTTTAAGAAAGATTTTCTGCATTATTTCAGCATTATTGGCTATTTTTATTTTTACATGGCTTTCAGTCTTTAGAGAAACAGTGGTTGTTAATTAACATCATTGGGACGATTCAAATTCAATTATATGTGCTTGTGAAGCTTAATAATACATAGGAAAGCAAGAATTTTCCACTGAAAGTCCCTTATTGTTTAGGGAGCTAGAGACCATGCCCAACTTCTAGTGCCAACAATTGCATGATTAAGGCAAGGCTGGTTTCAGCTGAAGAAAGGTCATAACATTCTTATTTGATCCACTTATCCCTCCTGCTGACAGTTAGTGGCATCTCCTTTTATAAATGCAGCAAGTTCGTAAACAGATTAATAAATAGATCTTTGTATTCTATTTGTAGTCCTGGAGATGAAGAAAGAAAGCCTTTGGCTACTGGGCCTTTCTTTCATTATCTTTGCAGCATGGGAGATGGTGCAGTGTAGTTGCTTTTCATACATTAAAATAACATTAGAAGATCCAGATTTTGAAGGAGGTCTCTACACAAGATATTTTCTGTACATGAGACTTGCTGATTCTAGACCTAAAACCTCAGCTTCCCTTTATGGCCCCGGGGGCTTTGAACTACACTGAAGCAGCTCCTGTGCTGTGAAAACAATTTGAAAAGGAGACTTGAATTTCATGTGGTTGTAAAACATTATGTTGCAGGAGAAACCTTTTCTCAAAGGCAGCATATTTCCTTTCTGCCACATGAATATGAACATCCCTTTCAAATATAGCATTGGACCCCTCCTTATATTCTGTCTCTCCTAAGTATAGGAATTGCAAGCTAAGGTGACTTTTTTTTGTCTATCCTTGATATTAAAGAAGTGAAACAATGGATGTATTGGCAGATCAAGCTTCCTATTCAGAAAGTGAACATGTAGATCCAGAAGAAAACATGAGGTAATCTTTGTGGGTTCTCTTAGGCTAGCTATGGCTCCTCCCTGATAAGTAGTATTTCCTGCTGGTCATGTGTCCCAGTGCAACGTGTCTGCTTATTAGGTGCTTTAAACTAAGGCTGCTGGTGGCTGGTATTATTCTGAAACTGTCTGTGGGGCTTACTACTACTTATTACAAGGAAGGCATATATCAGCCAGTATTCCATTGCTTTTCCCAAAGAAATCAATTATTGTATCCAAGAAGGTTGGCAAGCTCTCAAATTTCTCCAAGACAAACCCAACTGAAATTAATGGAGAATGGGCAGTATTCTTGGCCAGTTTCTGTTCATATCAATAGGATCCCACAGGATGAGGTTGTGGAACTTGAGTCCAAATTGCCGTAAATTGTGTAAGGGCTTAAGAATATAATTATGTTTGTTCTTCTGCACCCTTTAATATTTATTCAGATCTTGTTTTATGTGATATTTACTGTAGTCATTTCACTTCCTAAATGAATGGTTTTTAAATAAGAAAAAGAAACTACATGAATAAGTACACAATCAGGCAGTTGTGGTGGCATTTTATGGTTCAACTGAAGATAGATCACGAGGCAAAAAATGTAAAAAGTTTTTTTTTAAAAGAGTTTTGTTAGCCAGTAAGTTACTCTGTGTTCACTAGAGTGTTTGTACTATAGCATATCTGGATAACTTTTTGGAAACTTTTAATGTTCTTTCCTTTTTTTCCCCCATGGGTTCCTACGTGTTCTCTCATTACAGTGTCATGCTAGCACTTTTCATCTGATATAATCTATATTTTTCCCTCAGAAATGCAGCTAGTATTATTGTATAAGCCTTATAAATTGTTCAATAGCAGATAACTTTGATCTGCCTTTTTTTTAAAAAAAATATGCCCATCTGAGGTTAACACAAGCATATTACAAATGGAAAATAATGTTTGTCTATATTTTATGGTAGTTTAATATTGAAAACAAAGGTAATCCTGGTAATGACTACCTTGCTGACTGAGAATGCAAAATGTGACTTTGTTTCTATGTTAACTTGACTTGATATTACTAGTCAGCTCAGACTTTTGAAAATATTGGCAGAGTTTTCATAAAATAGTAACCACTTCATTTTAATGAAGTATATGCTAGTGAACAAACAATATTTAATTCATTTATTGAATTGTTTAAAATGCTTTCATTGTACCAAATTTTTGTGTACAAGACCACACACACACAAGGAAACTGAAAAAAGATTGTTAGAAATGTGCTTAATGTTGCTCATCTCCAAAACCAGTATGATGCAGCATAATCCATAACTACAGATGAAGGTCAATTGAGCTGCTTTTTGACTAACATTACAGGAATTGGGAACCTAGACTACCATATCAAAGATCCAGATCAACAGAACAGCGTCCTGTGCTAGAACGGCCCAGCCCCCGCTCCCGATCCACTGAACGTCCTGACTCAAACCTCATGAGATCGATGCCTTCATTAATGACTGGAAGATCTGCCCCTCCCTCACCTGCCTTATCAAGGTGAAACAGACAATCCACTCAGACTAATCCCGCCCCACCAGCTCACTCTTTTATTTTCCCAAAAGCTGAATTCTGTTGCCTTTCATCATTGGCTGATCACTAGTAGCTGTAGATACTAACCTTGCCAATGTCTACACACTATTTATATTCCATTGGGGATATAATGGTGTGGCTGTCATTGTAATTTGTTTACTAACAATAATTAATGACACAATTAACTACATTTGTTTTGTGATTTCTCATTTATCAGGAATCCTGGGTGATTTCTTACACTAAAGCACCTCATAACTACCACGTACTTCTCTTTCAGAATGAGAAATTGTATGTGGTCATCAGACATCGCTTATGGAATAACCATCATAACATCAAATGAAACTTTTTTTCTTTAGAAAACAGTTTCCTAAATTATATTATACTTTATATTCATTAAGTAGTCTTTTAACCAATATTTTCTCTGATTTTCTGTGTGCATGTTTTGCATTGTTCCTGTTTGAGTAACGTACTGTATTCATAATCAAGTTGAATTTAAATAAGTAAGTTGTTTTTGCAAATGAACTGGGAAGATGGTGAAGATGTGTGTGGAGCTAATTTTGTCCAACTTAAATTATTTTCTGAATGCTTTGTTTTGTCTCTAGTATGTTAATATAATTAAGAACAATGGTGTATGATTCCATTTCACACATTGAAATTTACCTCTATTTTATTGTCTCTCATTGATTTCATAGCAGAGTTTTATGTTTCGATTTAATGTTAGCTGAATTCTGAAATCATATTATCTTTATGTGTAACATGAAAATGTGAATCATATAAATACACGCAATTTCCTGTGTATATCTTTCTATATGTTGTAATGCATCTGTGTACATCAATACCTACATACATTTCCATAGATAGTTAGCAGATGCAATTACACAAACATACTCTGTTTCATCATTTTGCATAATTTTGGCTTTTTTTCCCCAGACAAACCTTTTTTCAAATTAATAACTGTCTTTATAAATGTATAGGGTTGAGCTATCACAATGTCAGTGTCAACAAAGGTTAAAAATACAGAAAAGCCTTCATCATATACTTATGCTTCAAAGAATAAATGTGTTTTACAGTTGATGGTTTCTCTTGATGTGTCTGTAGGTCACATGCTCGTATGGGGTCTGTCCAAACAAGCCCATCAGGTACTCCAGTAGCAGGACGCAGGGGTAGACAGTTGCCACAACTCCCACCAAAGGGGACACTGGAGAGAAGTAAGTGAGCTTTCTAAAATTTAAAGATGTTCTTGCTGAAGTAAAAAGGAGGAGTAATATTTGCAGTAGCCTTGAATAAAGAGCTTTGAACATTAAGGTCATGAACTGGTTGTTATCAAGATATGTTTTTATATTGTCTGCCATTTTGAAACAGTTTTTAAAACTTACTGCCAACTTTTATAATCACTATCATGATTGAAGAAATAATATAGGAATCACAATCTGTTCTATCTCCATTCAAGTCAAAATTTAGGTTGGAATTTTTGCCTTTTAAGTTTTATAATGAACATGTTAAAAATTTCCTAGTGTGAAAGAGTTGCAAGTGCTTATTATTTCCAAGCATTACAAAGGAATTTAGAATTGTGCAGTAGCATAACATATGACACAACTGTCACATGAAATATACTTCTTAATGAGAATAATGAAAGTAATGGGATAGTATGGAGGTTCAAACATGGAATGTAGGTATATATCTGTTCATAAAAATTATTAAGAATAAAAGGTGTGCACTGCTGTTATGGGTGGCTACCTATTTTATATCTCGTATTGTAACATTTAATTTATACTCTTGGTTTTCCCATTCTGCCTAAATGCTTTGGAGGGAGTGTTTATTGGTGGGTATTGGAAAATAAGTACTTCTACTGGTATTATTAACTGTAAATGGGTCATGGGGTGGGCAGTACAACAGAATTCCTAATCTGTTCTTGCCAGCCACTTTCCATACACATACTCAAAGCCAGGAAATTGTGGGGCAGAATGACTGATCAGAGGGTGGAACTTCAATAAACCATGGTAACTCCACCTCCCCACCAAAGGTGTCACCTATTTTACAGAGAATCCAGTTGGGCAAAAGTGAGAGAGATTAGCCCTTCCAGCATTACGCAACCTGGTATCTGTGTCACATGTCCAGTTAGCATGCTTGTTCAGAATGACGTCCTGAATGACATGTTTTTGGGCTTTTTGACTATTCACTGATCTGGCATTCCTCAGTGGCATTTTTAACCTAGTTGATTATTGGCAAGGCTGCGTAGGTTATTTGAGCTGATGATGGTTTGTGAGTGAGTAGCACCTTGTTGCTGTTTTCTCTCCTATTAATGTACAACTATCTCCTCTTTCCATATCTTCCTCTGCCTTGCACAATTGTAATGGCTACTCCTTGGAAAACAGTTATCTCCCATCCTTTTTTGAAATCATCTTTCCTATTGTAGACTAGAAGTGCCCCCCCCCGCAAGGTGGTAAATGCAGGCAGTCCCACAAGAAGTTTGAAAGTACAGACTCTTTCCTCTTCTCCTGAGCAGCAGGACAGGCCCTTTCCCTGGTGATCCCACAAAGTGGCTGCCCCCTTTGGCAGCAATCCCTCCCTCAGTGGAATCCTGCTGGTATCTTCTTCTTTATCTTCTTTTATCTTCCTCGCTCTGTAGAACTACAAAAATTCAGAAAAAAATGCAAAAAACAGACCAGAAGAATTTAGATTTATTGACATAAAGTCCTACCTCGGTCCCCCATAGCTGTGTACACAAAAAACTATCAAAGTGCATCAGCACCTGTGTACAATTTGATATGGTACAATTTGATAACAATACATTTCCTGCAAATCTGTGTTGGAGAAGTTTCAACAGTGCTTAACTCCAAGGAAATAGAAAGGGGTAATAGTTTGGTTATTTCCCCCTCCCCAAATAATCACTAGAGTAGGAACAATTTTTTTATAAAGCATGGTAGAAATTTAAAGAATTTCAAGATCTGCATTAAATTAAATATGCTGAAAAAGAAATGAAAGAAAAAGGATAAATGTAAATTGGTGGGTCAGTGAGCATGCTTGGGTCAAAATTGTAGATAATATCAAATCCCCTTTAGTATAAACCATGATTGACACTTGTGCTGATGTAAGCATTAAATACATTAAGTTGAGCACTGAGAATTAACATTAAAGAAGGGTCATGGGAAAAGATTGAGGTCATTTCCTCTTGTAGGCTCTATGAATTAAGGAACAAGCCTTCTGTCCCAGTAAGAAGGAACCAATAGACCAAGTCATGCTGGAAGAATTAGAAGTCAGCTCATCTGGATCCTGGCCTGAGCAGGTGAATCAGCAACATCTGAGAAAGGGCAGGGCAAGAGTCAGTGACTCATAAAAGCTAGCCAGAAAAGTGGGGGATGGGAGAGAGAGGTGGTTCAATTTACCAGCAAACTGGTAAGGCAGGGTGAGTCCCTAGCCAGGAGGCATTTGGGCCAGAAACTATGCAAGGCTGCTAAGTAGATAAACTGGACAATGCAGCAGTCTCAAATGCCTTCTAGATCCAGGCAAGTGCAGTGGTGACTAGCCTTCTATCAACCCTTCTGAGGTAGCCAACCTGTGTCTGCAGGAATTTCCAAGCCTCTACAAGTGAAAAACAATCAATGGTAAAGTGAAGGTGTTTATAAGTTCCTGGGGATTGCAGAAGCCTGAGGAAGGGGCTACCAGAAGGGGCTACTAGAAGAGGCTACCAAAGTGGTTCTTTGCTTTGAGCTGATGAAGGAGAGAGAGTAGTTCTGTGCCTGTAATGTATTGAGGCTCTGGTGTATTAACATAGAGCCTTTCCGCACCATACCTGGATACCATGACATCCTGGCATCATCCCTGCAGTGCCATTGCCAGGATAGGAGTGTCCCAAACTCTCCCCTCCAAACCAGCCAGCTGCCAGTGGATGATAGTATTTGGGACACACTTCTTCCTTTCACAGTGCAGCTGGCCTCTTCCGGCACTGCACTGAGGAATGAAGCGCTTTGATAGCGTTTCCGCTCTTCCCGCATAACCCTAGTCAGCGCAGTCATCATGAGAAAGGGGCCTGTGACCAGACTTTTTCCCATGATAGTATGGTATGTGATGACAATGGTGGGGGACATGACAGGTGGGACCGCGATGACATCGTGCAGTGGCATGCATCGTGGACCAGCTTTAATGCATGCCAAGATGGGGCCATAGTGCGGAAATGGTCATAGTCTGCAACTGTCAGTAAATAATTTCTGAATTGCATCTTATAGTTGTAGTGTATGGAGTTCAAAAAACAAGGGGTATTTAGTGTTTCCCTCTCAGAGGAGGCCATTATATCTAGTTACTAGGCTATTTTATTTACTTTATAAGTTCCATGATCTTAATGAATGGTGAGGTACTTTGAGTCTCATTATTGGGAAGATAGTGGGATGTAAATAATAATATTGTTTTGTTCTGAGGACATAATTAAATCACACAGTATTACATAGAAAAAGTCTTTTCATTCCATTTAGCCCTGTCAGTGGCAAAACCATGGGAGAGATGGGTTCTCATATGACTGGATGACCCTCCCATGAAGATAGGAGAGATTGCCTCACAGGCTGTTTATAATAATGCAGAGAGCTCTAAAACATATTCTCTGTTTTCTGATGGGGGCATGCTGGGAGAAATGGAGTACACTTCTGTCTTGCTTGCTTCAGCCTGTCCCCCTTTTAGGAGCATAAAGGAGTGATACTACACAACAGAAGAGGGGAGAACCCAGGGCCTGTTTTCCATATCCAGTAAAATATAGTTCTTTTCAGACAATGGGATCTGTATAGTCTTTGTACGGAATTGATGCTTTTTTAGTGTAATCAAAGCTGGTGCTGGTTCTGGATTTTGGTGGAATGAGAACGCTAATCCTCAATGATAAGCACACACACACACACACACACAAAGGTTCATTATAGGTGACTTTTGGAAAGATTGCCCCAGGAGACATGGCCTCAGGGACATGTGCTGTTCAGGACCTATAAAACTGAGAGACACGTTGTGATACTTCTCTTGCCTGCATATAAATAACTGCTTTGGATTGTAGCCCTTATAGTTAATTCATGATTATTTACCTTTTTTTGATATAGCCATTAGCTCATATAGGTGTTAAATACTAGTAAAACTGCGTTGTACTTCTAGATAGTTACTGCTTTTTGTATTTGCACTTTACATTTGCCTCTCTGTGTTGAACTTTGGTCTTATTTAAACATAAGACATATTTAGAACTATTAGCACTATTACTGAGTTATTTGTCTTAGTTTTATTTATAATGTAAAGATTATGAGGAAAAACACCCCATACCAGTTAGTGGATGAAAGAGCAAGTTTGTGCTGAAACTACTTGATTATGTCTGTATAGTACTTAGCAAACTTGCAGTGGTTGCAAATTAACAATAACAACTTTCTGTTATTTTCGTTAAACTGAATTCAGTGCAGAAACATTTAATTATTGTGTGCCAAGTCAGTTAGTCCTGAGCTGAAGCAGGACTTGCTGATCAACTTTCTTTCAGATGTAGCCAAGTAGCATGTGCATCATGTTCAAGAAAAGCACTCCGTTCTCATGGAGTTACAGAGTGTGGTAGGATTGTAGGAGAAGTGGAAAAACATGGCCTTGCAATGTGTTTAGGTGTAGAAAATAACTTGAAAAAATGGGTCCAGGGTTCTGTTGAATTTTGAAAAGCATCTAAACAAAACAAAAAGAAAAGACTTTAATGTATGTGTTCCATTATGTTGTAGAAAAATCAGGTTCAGAGGAAGCTGGGGAAAAGAGTAGGCTGATACATTTCTAGGCATGATCAGTACAGAAGAAAAGGGGAGGAACTAAAGGAGAAGAAAAGGGGTCTTGCATCCTTACTCAGGTAACTTTCTTTGGGAGGATAGAGGTCCTTGCCACACAGTAGTCTTAATTACTTATATAACATATCTATACTTTTTTACACTCAAAAGTTCTTGAAAAAGTTGCTCAGTCTTTCTTTAATGGCATACAAAGCAAAGGTATTTTCCTGAAAAGGTAGAAGCTAGATAATTGTGTTACTCAATTTTCTTGCAGCCTGTACATAGGCAATAAAATTAGGCATATGAGTCCCTCTGCTAAACATAACTTGTCTGAATGTATTAAGCTCACACATGCAGACACACACATGATTTTGCCAGCCAGCTGTTTGGCAGAGAAGTAGATTAGTAAATTCAAATAGTGATTTTAACTTCTGTGGGTTTTTACAGCTACATGCTCACACCCCTGGTCAGTGTATTATACTTGGGAGTAACACTCCTCAGGCCTTCAGTCCTGAAAAACTGGGCTATCAAAATCTACAGAGAAATAATATATATCTATATGACACAAAAGAAGAGATTAGCATAACAATTAAATAATTTTAGTAAAATAAGGGCATTGGTGTAAAAAATATTTTTAAAGTAATATTATTTAAGTTTGTAGTTTACTGTCCAAATTATTTATAAGTGAACTGCTTTATTAATTTTTTAAATATCTAAAGTCCCTGTTTTAAGATCATCAAATAAACAATTATTAACTTTGAAAACAGTAGGTACAATGTAGCAGGCAATTTTGTAATTTATATCTGGAAATTCCATCCACAACACTCAGATACAGTATTATATAGTACATTAATGATATATTAAGATGTTCACTAAAATACGATATTGTGGGAGCAGCAATCAGTTGCTACCATCCTGTTTTCTGTACATGAAGTGTAATTCTTAATTTTAACTTCTTAATTAATTAAAATATGTTAGAGAATCCCATCATGTTTATGCTTCCTAAAAATTCAGTAAGGACAGATTTCAACTATTTCAGCAAGCAGTTCTTACCACATTTTCTTGGTCAGAGTATCAATTCCCTGCATTTTCCATTCCCTCTGTCCAGGAAACACGTTTGAGCAATATCAGTAAAATGAGCTCATACAAAAAAAAATAAAAAAAAATACTACAATTTTCAGATGCCAAACACAGTACCATTGCACTATTCTTCTGTGACAATGCATGTGAAATATGTAAGATAATCTTTGAATCAATTTCTTCTTGATTGAATGGTTCATACAAAAAGGTTCATTCTTCTATAACTCAGTAACATACTACAAATTATTTCTTTCATTCCAAAATAGATGATACTTTGCTTTCTTGGAATTAATGATGACATTCTTTACTTATTTCTTCTTCATAGATTAAAAAAACAATAACTCTGTACTTTGCTGGGTTTCTGTTTTATTCTCTTGGGTTTCCTACTTTGCAGCCTTCCAGAACACCTGACAATATGTGAGACAATACAATGTTCATAATGCTTTCCGTGATATTCACAAATGTTAGTATCAATCCAAAATGTCAGAGCAATAGAATATGGTGGGGTGTAAATTGCTCCCTGTGAGGAGTTTTTCTTCCAGCATTTCAGCAACTTTTTGTTTCTTATGTTCTTATGTATGGTCTTGCAGAATAGCTAAAATGGAGGCTTGTCAGTGAACACAAATTTGAAACGTTCTTCTTTGTCTTTATTATACAGTACACTTGATAATGTGTGGAGGTGTGCAAAATATGTAGAGGTGTGCAATATGTAGAGTATTTGCAAAAGGAAAAAATACGTTACAAATATTACTACTTGAAATGTGATACGATTAAAAATCTACATTGTAGTGCATGTTAATATTTCTCTGATATAAAATGATATGGTTACTATGTCACACTATATTAACATTTAATTAAAATTAGTTAAGTATCTATATAATGTTGTACCTTAAGGCCTTTTTCCCCCTCTCCATAAATATGGCAGCGTTGGCTATTTAACAACCAAAGACAGGTTCATGTGGCTAATTTAACATGGAAATTTGTGTTGAGTACTCTAGATTTTGTGACAAATTACCTACATTCACAACTCAAATGACCTATGGCTCTGTTTTTCTCTATCCAAATATGGTTGCATAAGTTATTACTGACAAATCTAAAATTTAGATACAGTACTCCCATATCTTTATAACACTAGATAGGTTGAACTAACACAAAACTGAAAGTGACCAATCAAGCTCAGATTTTTACCTGTACTACAGGTTCACTAGTATTGGAAATCCTCCCCTTAAGGCTGAATCAAACGTGAGAAAGGCAGTATCTGACATTTCTTCTTATAAGAGACTGTGCTAACAGCTGCATTCTTGGGTATACATTTTACCTTCTGTATTTTGATTGTTAGTTGTGAAAAAGACACATTTTTAGCTTTGTCTAGAAATTGAGTATTTTAAGCTACATATTATCGTACATTAATATTCTAGATAATATGTTAGCACAGCATTTTTGGTGTGTGCAATTTTAGATTTCTCCGTTACCCTGAAGTATTTTAATTGCATTAGCAACTACAGGTTTGAACAGCTGAATGAGTTAGTCAGTCAGTAACAAAGTCCAAAATTCTGTTTTTATATATAACAACATATGTCTATTCTTACCTAATTATTTGCCTGGATTGTGGCCCAATAAAAATATTTATTTAACAGACTGTCTGTAGATTCTAATAGAGTTTTAAAAGGCTATTTGAGTAGTTTAATTCATTCTAGTATTGCTTAAGAGGAAATTAGGCAATAATTCCCCTGAGAGCTGAGCATCCATCCTAGATTTATCGAGCTTAAACAAAGGAGAGTCCACTGCCTTCTGTGGTAGAATAGAGATTCTACTGTTAAAAATTTACTATCAGGAATAGGGAAGTAAATATTCAGCTATTTCTTTCTCACAAGTGAAGAGTAGCAATTTCTGCAGCATTCTTCCCACTGCAGGAGAAAGCAGATGTTTCTGTGAAGTTCTTGGCTAGTATTCACACATTCTGAAGTGCTTTGGGAAAGTGGTTCTGCACAGAAATACAGAAATTCCCCCTTTTTTACGGAAATTGTGGGTTTTTGAGCAAAAGAGGCTTTGTTTGCATAAACCACTGTTTTGAGAGAGCCATACGGTTTCTTTGTGCAAAATTGCCCTGTTTTGTGCAAATGCACTAGCAACCTTTCACATAAAATAGCCCCCATGCAGCCATCTAGAAACAGACTTTCTTTTGCCTGGAAGCATTTTGTGTGTGTCGAAAAAAGAAATACTTTCCATAAACCCACAAGATACTTTTTCTTCTGAAGTATTATTATTAGTATGAATAACCTGTTTTTTGCCACCTGATGCCCATATTTCTAGCTAGCCAAATGGGGCATTTATTAAAAGCTTGCTATTTTTGCACCAAAAGAAGCAATTTTTCATGCACAAAAATGTGGCTGTCTGGAAATAGTCTTTTATATGGAAATATATATGTGTCTTGCGCACAAAACCCCACAATTTTCGTGAACCCCCCCCCACAGGTATTTCTGCTCAGAAAACTTCCTGAAATACTTTGGATTTGCAAACACTGGGCCAAAGCAACACACAGTTCTCACTACTGAATTCTTCTTCTTGAGATTGGGAAGCCTTTTTTTGTTTTGTTTTTGTTTTTGTTTTTTTAGCCAGAAAGAATAGCACATACCTTTTCCATCCCTTTTTTGTAATTTGAATTCATTGGTTTGGATCCTATGCCCTGGGACAGGAGAAGACAAGTTTGCTCCATCTTCCACATGGCATTCTTTCTGATATTTAACAATGGCTATAATTTCATCTTTCAGTCTTCCTTGTCCAAGCTAAATGTACCCAACTCCTTCCACCATCTCTCATAGAGCTTAGTTTCCAGACTCTTTGCTATCTTCATTGCTTTCTTCTGGAAAGTTTCCTTTATTAAACTTCACTGCTAGGATCTGGATATGGTACTTCAGACCAAAGAAGAGGAGAGGACACTATAGTTATGGATCTGGACACTATAGTTCTCTTATGTAGTCATGTAGGCTAGAAATGTAAGGCCTCTGCAGTCTGTAGAGGCAAAATGCTTTCCCCATACTCAACAAGGAAAAACAGACTCGCTAACTTGACCCGTCAGCTTGTCAACAATGGCCATTTCCACACAGGGTATTCAAAACGGTGCAGTGTGTCCTCCACGGAGGACGTCTGCACCTTGGAGAGGACTGGGTTCAGATTACTTACTGTAGATCCACACCTCTATCCACTCTGGAATGACCCCAAGTGGTCCTCCAGAGTGTGTTTGAAAGACCTGGTTTTTCTGGTCTTTCAAAAGCACGGAGTGCACCAATGCGAGCCTGCAATCTGCCGAGGGCAGGCTTTAGGCTGGCGAGCTTCACCGGTTGGTCGAGACCCACGACCAACCGGAAGCCGCCATTTTGGATGCCGGAGCAGTGCGGAACGATGACCACGCACTGCTTCTCCTCACCCTGGTCCGGACTGCCAGAAGATCTGGTAAGTAGAGGCGCAGGGCAATTCCCTCGCCCCATGCGGAAATGGCCAATATCAGCAAAGGTTCCTGAACAGATCATTAAATGTTCTGTGAACATGTAGAAAACAATTTTTAAAAAAGTGCTGTGATTACCAGGAACCAGCATAGGCCCAACACGAAGAGATTACCATTCTTTACTCATCATCCTGGAGAAAATTACAAGTGGTGTCCACAGCATACCAGTCAAGTTTTATTCAAAATTTTATAAGCGACTTGGATGAAGGAAAAGAGGGCATGCACATCAGATCTCATGATGACACTAACTGTGGGATAGTTAACACCTCAAAAAACACAATCAGGATTCAATAACTCATCAGAATGAATTTCAATATAGACAAATAGATACAATGTTTAGGCATGTAAAATTAGACAGCAAGCGCGGGATATACGGCACCTGCCTCAACAGCAGTATGTGTGTGTGAAAAGGATTTAAAAGTCTTGACAGGCTACAAGCTAAAGGCAAGTAAAATCTAATGTGAGTGAAAAAAAAAAGAAGCTCATGCATTTTCTTCAGCTGTTCACAAAGATTGTCCATAAGGCTCTGAGATTACATCTTCAAGTTCCTTGGCGCAGTTCACTTGCCTTTGGAGATCTGAACTGATTTAAAGTAGGTAGGTGTTTTTGTACCACTTCCTTATTTATTTGGTATGCAGCCTTACAGATATTGTCAGGACGCAATTCCCAGCAACCGTAGCCAGCATAGCTCATGGTAAAGAATGCTGGGAGCTTTAGTCCAACAACATCAGAAAGGCTGCACAGTTCCTATCACAGCATAGAAGCTGTGACTTTCCCTTCTGCTTATTATGTTTGAAGTCACTGCATAATGGTACATAGCACTTTAAAGTATGTTGTCATTTAATGCATTCATAAAGTAAGAAAAACTGGTGAGCATGGTCAGCAATTTCTTTTCTTATGAGTTGATTGGTTATGTCTGGAAACAACATGTGGATGAACGACTGAAGGAAATCCCAGCTATTGAGAAAACAACAATTGGTTTCATGGAGTAAACCATCCATTGGTTGCAGTGAATAGTCTTCCCTATTTACCTTTCTCAGAGATTTACAAAACTTTCTTTAGACGCAGGAAATCAGTTAGAAAAGTAGCATCATTAGATGTCCAAGACCCAAGATTATATATTAAGAATTTTATAAAATTACTAACTCCAGAAGAGAAAAGGTACTTCTCTCTCTACCTTTCTCATGCTATTAGAACTTGAGCTGATATATTTTCACTGTATTCACCATGATTCTGAATGAAATACTCTATTACAAAATATAGTGGTGGATTATTATTTTTTTATCCTACCTTTCTCCCAAGGAGAGAGCCAATCAATATTCATGGTTAAGTCTATGAAAATAAAGCTATAAACTAAGAGAATTAAACTGTAAGTCACTTCCAATTTATGACGACCCTAAGGCAGCCCTATCGTGGGGTTTTCTTGACAAAATTTGTTCGGAAAGGATTTCTTTGCCTTCCTCTGAGGCTGAGAGAGTGTGATTGGCCCAAGTTCACCCAGTGGGTTTCCATGGCCAAGCCAGAATTCAGAGCCTTGTCTCCAAGAGTCCTAGGCCAGTACTCAAACCACAACATTACTCTAGTGTATTTTAAATATATCATTTCCTTTGAATCTTTGATGTGGGACACGGAACAATTTCAAATAAAAGAAAAATAAATAAATAATTTTACTGTAACTAACCCAACATATGCATAACTGAAATAAATGTATATGCCAATGTTTTATCCCAGAATCTATAAATCTTCCTTTCCTCTGTTACTTCCCCTTTGTCAAATTTTAGATAGTAAACTGCTCTGGGTAGGAATCTGTCAGTAAAACACCATGCCTTTAAATAGTTTTATTAGTTGACTTATGTTTGATTCCCATATTTGTAATTATCATTGGCTGTGTTGTATTGGCTATGTTATATTGTAATGCTAAATACAAGCTAAATATATTTACATACTTGTAAATCCCGTGTGCACAATGAATAACAAAGGAGTTATACATGCGACATAATATCCTTGCAATTTACTTACTTAGAGAATCAAAAATGATATATTATGTCCTTGCTATTAACTAGGAAAGGTCCCAACATTACAGCTTGGTGCATAGCAAACTAAAGGAGAGTATATGTAGAGCAATAATACAATAGGTGTTAGGCCATACCTTTGTAGCAAGTGCAGTTTTCATCCTAATTGTAAGAAGGTTCAAACATTTATAGATATAGCTGGAGGGGTATCTTGAGATGTGAAGGATTTTTTTTTTACTTGCAGTACTAAGGGAAACATATGTGTTGTCCTTTTCAATCATCAATAAACATAATTTGGCACTGCAAGTGATTATATAATACTTGTCAGTATATTGCATCAAATTATGATAGGTATCATACATAAATTACATAACGTTTCTGACAAGTTCTGATTTCTTTTGGTTTATGCTAGAAGTTACATGGGAAGACCAGCAGGAAAAGGTGAATGGTACAATAACTGATGACAAATCATTGCCGAAAAAGAAACATCATACTCAGCCAGGTTGGTCAGGGTTTGGAAAACCACCTGAAAGCATGAGACTATAAAATTGTTACATTCCATGCTTTTGTAATGAGTGTGTGCTTAATGTATTTTTTTTTAGTTTGTGACTTTTTTTAGTATGTAGAAATTATTTAGATTAGTCATGTGGCACAGTTTCTTTTGTTTTCTTTTTTAGAGTAGCAACAATAGAGCCACTTGTGTTAGATTGCACATTAATTAGAAAAAGTGCTTGGCTTAAATAAGATATTAACCTTCCATTTTTAAAGTGTTCCATTCTTATTTGCCTTAATTTATACATCTGAAAAAAACAGGAATTCAGACATGTGCAAGGTTGTTATATGACCTAAGCCATGTAATTATTATTATTGTTATTGTTATTTTGAACTTGGGCATAGGTTATTTGGGGAAAATGGGGCATATTATGGTTGTTCAAGAAGGAAAAAATAGAAAGGGAATCATTGAGAACAACAATCAGAAGAAATAGGGGGGAAAGATTTTGTAGGGAGGGTTTATTAAGAAAGCAAAATAAACAAGGAGGAATGTTTAGAAGCAAGTAGATTGTTAGATTCATTCTGAAGAGGGATCATATTTCCTTAATAGGATGGGAATGTAGAATGCAATGAATAGGAAATCTATGTGGCTAGAGGTCAGCTATTTTGCTACCAGAAAGTTGTGCAATTAGGATTTTGAGTATCCAGGTTACTTATGGCAAACGTATGAATAAGAAGCCTCTAAGAACCCTGTTCATCAACTGCCGTTGATATCTTGCACACTCAAAGCAGTGCTTCCTTGATTGAGCCGATCCAACTGTAGTGTGGTTTTCCTCTTGTCTTCTTGCCTTCCCCAATTAGTCATGTTGTCTCATGAGACATCCGAAGTAGACAGCCTCAGTTTAATCATCTTGGCTTCTAGGGAAGGTTAAGGCCTGATTTGCACAAGGATTTGTCTTGTTAACAGTTCCTGACCTCTGTAGAACTCACTTCCAGCAAAACATTTTAAAAGAGTTGATTTTCTTTCAGTTTGCTTTCTCCACTGTCTACCTTTCGCATCCATACATAAAAAATCAGAAATATTTTCCATGGATAATTCTGATTTTGGTGTTTACTTATATATTTTTACACTTGAAAATCTTATCTAATGCGTTCATAGCTGGTTCATAGACTCCATATCATATCTGCTGCAGGAAAATGAAGATTTCACAAGTGTTATATATTAAGATTTAATGATACTCCATAGGTAGGTTTAGGCCTGAATTTTCCTTACCTGGGGACTGGGACTGGATTAAAAAAATTAATAAAATGTTGAAGTGAACAGACCCATGGTAATCTTTTCTGCTTCTTCCCTCAAATTAAATTATATTGAGTAAGTAAGCAGTAGTTTACAGTGGAAGCATTGTTCTGATTGGAAAGTAATATTTCCATTCCATTTCTTGCCTCTGTAGTTTGATCATCCCCATTTTGAAACTCTGAAAAGGGCTATTGCGTAAAGTCTATGGGGATGCATATTAGGCTCCACTCACATATGACTCAGAATTCTTCTCTTTGGGAATTCTATTTGCATGAAATATATTTTATTGACTGATATTTTATTAAAGACTTGTGAGATTCTTTGAGCCCTGGTGTTAGGAAAAAGGTATTATTAACAACTCCTACTACAATATCAACTCTGTTTTAGTAAGAATATATCCCACTCTCATAAGTTATGCTCGTTATTACTTCTTTTAAGATGTTCTTGGTTGACCATGTGTAGCCCTGTTGTGTGTACTGTAAACATTTAGTTGGGAGGTGTGCTACCCCTGCCCTTCACTATTAACCTTCTATATGTAGAGAGTGATTTGCTAAAGAGGAGACCCTCCATGAGTATAGAAGAGGATGTGTAGTGTCATCCTCACAGTTCTACAGCCTGTTGTAGATCATAAATGCTTCAATAGAACTACAGTGGCCTAGAAGGAGTGGCACCTGAAATAAACCTTGATTATTCAGTGAGGCTTACTTTAGAGTAAATATTCACTTTTTCCAGGAAATGTATTGTTCTGCTCAAAACAATAGCATTCTGCATAAAATAATAAAGGTTTCACTATACAGTTCTTTATACTGTTCCTCAAATTAAGGTAGCAATATTTTATTTCTTTTAATTAAACACTGGATAAAGAATCCAATCTGTCAAGAATTTCTTCCCACATCATGTAGCTTAATTGTTGAAGGACTAGCTTTCGAGAAAAGGACAAGCAGACCTTTGGTAAACAGATAACGCAGAAATTGGATAAACTATGGGCAGATAAAACTGATCAATGCTGATTTTTGTATATATGAATAATTGTCAAGACTCACAGATATTTGGCAGTATATTCTTACTTTCCTATGGATGTGGAAATGTTCCTAGGACAAAAATATTTATGTAAGTGAAGATTACATTTTGAAGACTTATATTCTATGAGTGCTTGGCTTATATTAATTGCTTGTTTATTACATCTGATATACTGTGTCCCTGAGTAAAAGAAATACAATTTTCTGTTAAAATGTCAAGCTAGATCAGTATTATTCCAAAAGGAGGATGAGGTGGGCAGTGCCCTGTACATGAAGTGGAGATGTCTAAGAAAGGAGCGAGATGATCCTTGTGTGAGCTGAAGGGTGTGTGCACAGAAATTCACACAAGAATACTAGCCTCCCCCTGTTGCTCTGGCCACCAGATGCTCTAAGTCACAATGTAGAGGTTCTGCATATTACCTGTTTTGACTTATTCTTATTTTGCAGTCTTGCTTAATTTAACTAATATTTTTAAAAATGTGTAGTGATTTAATGAGTACTCATCAGACTTGAACATTCTAGAAAACACTGGCATTGTTTCTTCTTTTAGAAAAAAAATGACTTTTTCTGCCTTCCTGTTGGGCTAAATTGGTTATCTACAATGAAAAATACTGTTAAAAGATTGTGAACTAATTAACATGGGTGAGGAAAGATTTCAGGACTAATTTTTAACTTTACGTCAAGTAAATGTTTGAGCAAGCTGAATATTCCTGGACTAAACTGAATCCATTAGTAAATACATCTCTTTTTTTCCCCAGAAGTCTTCTCTTGCTGCTCTGGCCAGACAAATATAACAGTGCTTTTCTTTCTCTTGGTTACTAACCTTATCTTTCTTTTCCTTTATGGTTTAAATGGATAATTTATTCCTTTTAGTGTTTGCTGTCTTTTCTTTTTCTCATTGACTGACTGTGCACTACAGGTTTCTTTCTCAAACAATTGTAGCCCTTTCCCTCAGTGTCAGTTTTTACCTTCTGAGTACATCCACTCACGTCCATCTTCTTTGTGTCTCTGTCTGTCCATTACACGATGTGATAACAGAAGAAGTGGACTCACCACGGAGGAGAAACCCAGGTCTGTCTCTTCTACTGGTTTTTCTTTGTTCTCTTTCCTTCTAACTCAGTGGTTCTCAACCTGTGGGTCCCCAGATGTTCGTGGACTTCAGCTCCCACAAGCCCCAGCCACTATGGTCAATGCTCAGGGCTTCTGGGAGCTGAAGTCCAAAAACATCTGGGAACCCACAGGTTGAGAACCACTGTTCTAACTTGTCCTGCAATTTTTGTCATTACATTTCTCTTTTCTCTCATATATGTCTATATACATAATTTTCTTCTGTTTTTTCATTCTCTGTCTGTCTGTCCCTCTTTCCCTTTCCACCTCCCTCACTCCCTGTCTCTTTTGTTAGGAATTTAAACTTTTAGAAGGCAAACTACCAGGTTGCAGAATAGGAACAGCATTTTATAAAAAGTTTTCAACAAATAAGCTGATAATTGGAATTAAAAAAAAACCTGATTCCCCTGAATTGGAAAGTAATCCCCCCCCCCAATTCCTAACCTGTTTTGAACAGAATCACATCTCTAATGATATAAGTGTGTTTGTGATCCAGTCTCTCCCCCAGCCTCATGTGGGAATCAAGAGTACTTTCCATGGAGGGAAGCATTACAAGTGTTCCTGGATTCTTCTGAACTATGTCCAGATAATATTGAGAGCCACCACTAGTTTTGATCAGATCATCTTTAGCATACCACAAGAAATATGCTCCTTATACTTACTGATGGCAACATTACCTTTGTAGAATGTTATTTAATACTCTGGATAAATAACTTTTTCTGTTTTTGCATCCATTTCATTTCTTCACTGATTGACTGTGTTACATATGCAATTTTGTTATTTTATTTAATATAATACTGTCCCATTGTTTCTTCAGAACACCCACAGCAGTGTACAGGAAGTTAAAAAAATAAGTAAGATAAGATGCATAAAGAAATTATTCTGTAAAGAGAGTGCCATGGTTTAGGAATATATATCCAGCTACAGTTTGGCTGTAGTGAACAGATTTTGTGCTCCAGAGCTTTCTCCTTGCTTGTCTCATTTCAGCTTTCTGAGTTTGAACTTTGTTTCCAGTTCGAGTTGAGAGGCAAGAAATAGTTTACATAAAGCATGGTTTATCTTCTACAGATGTTATAACAGCCACTACTGTTATCATTATTATCTGCTTAATGGCAGGTTGGTGAATGATCAAACAATTGCCATTCAGGATCCTGGATGAACATGCCAACCTCACATATATTACAGAGACCTGGTTGGATGAGGCTGGGGTAGGGGTAGACTCTTTAATCTTTGGCTGCCAGGATTCTCTGTGCAGCAGCAAGTGAGACTTGGGAGACAGGAAGGTGGAGTTGTAGTGGCCTGTCGGGATAATATCAGGAATGCTATCTCAGTCTTCAGGATTTGAGTGTGTTTATTTAAAGGTGGGTAGCCAGGACAGATTAAGGATTCTGTTGGTGTACAGCCCTTTCTACTGTTTGACACTCTCCCTTCCTTAGCCAGCTGTGGTGGTCTTTGGGGTGATGTTGGAGTCTCCATGGCTTGTGATGCTTAGGGGACTTCAATATCCATGCTAAGGCTATCCTGTCAGGAGTGGCTCAGGACTTCATGACAACCATGGATCTGACTCAAATCCTATCTGGCCCCACTCATGCTGCTAGGAATACTCTAGATTTTGTTTTTTGTACAGGATGGTGGTGGGTTGGATGGGTGGGTGGAGGAGCTTTCTACTGTTCTATTGTAATGGACAGATCACTTCTTGATCAGGTTCAGACTTGCTGGGACTCAGCCTCTGCAGGGATAGGGGAATCCATTAAGATAGTCTACCCCAGGAGGCTTCTGACTCCAAATGGATTTCTGATGGCTCTTGAGGAGTTTCCTGCTGTCTTGGTGAGTGATCTTGTTGAAGCCCTGGTTGATCTCAGGAATGGAGAAATGACCAGAGTGGTAGACATGATCGCTGCTAAGTGTCTATTCTCATAGAGTGGAGCAAAACCAGCTGTCTGATTTTCTAATGAGCTGGCAGCAATCGAATGAGTGAGACAAAGATTAGAATGACAATGGTAGAAAACTCAGTGAGTCTAACCAGAAACAAGCTAAAATCTATCTGAAGGCCTATGGTGGGGCAATAAAGGTTGCACAAAAGGATTTTCTGGCTAACACTATTGTATCTTCAAAGAACCATTCAGCAGAGCTGCTTCAAGTGTCCCAGCTCAGTTACAGTGTTACAGTCTGACCTAAAGGAGAATGTAGACCATTCAACAGCCAACTATGAAGAATTTGTCTACTGTTTTGCGGATGACAATCATTTGGATTTGGTTTAACTTAGACACCAGATCTGTTCAGTGTTGATGGTTACTTTTCAATTTGTGCATCCTGAGGATGTGGACAGGATCCTTGGAGAGGAGAGAGCCACCACATTTCTACTAGACCCTTGCCCTTCCTGGTTAATTAAACAAGCCAGAGGAGGACTAGCTGAGTGGGTAAAGGAGGTGATTAATATTTCTTTACAACAAGGCAGGGTCCCAACATTCCTGAAGGTGGCTGTGGTAAGATCTCTTCTGAAATATCCTTTCCTGGATCCTACTATGCCAGTTAACTATAGGCCAGTCTCCAACGTCCCATTTGTGGGCAAAGTTCTAGAGTATGTGATGGCTTCTGAGCTCCAAGAGGTCATGGATGTTGTCAATGTCGGGCGGCGGCAAGCAGACACAGAGGCCGGAGCTGAGTTTTACGGCTTTAGTAATAAATAAAACAAGAGGTTACGTCACCAAAACAAACATTCAGGGGCAGCAAACTCAAACAGCATGGTTTAGCCTGGAACAGAGAGTACAGGACGCAAATTCCTGGTTGGTAGACGGTTGTTGCCCCATGCCCAACTCCAACAGCGTCTGTCTTAACTACACAGTCTTTAGCCCAGCTGGGGCTGATCAAATGTCCGTTGGCCCAGCTCACAGCTGGAGCCCCTCAAGACTTCAGGGCCGATTCATCAGACGCTTCTCCTGCAGCTGCTGAGACCTCTGAACCGCTCCCTTCTTCAGCCACCTCTGAAGGAACGTGGGGGGAGGGTCTGCTGCAAACTCCAGGCTGGAGCCAGAAACACCAGCCTCCGTCGGGTCAGAAGCACCAGCCTCGGCCTCTGGAGCACAAACATCTGCTGCAGGTACTGGCTCAGGATCTGTGCCCGGGACAACTGTGGGGTCACTGGCAAACTCCTCCCTAGCCTCTGAAGGAGCCCCCTCTCCCGAAAGCCCCTCCAAGGAAACCTCCCCCGGCTGGGAGTCCAAGTCTAGATCGGGGTCCAAGTCTGAATTGGCAGCATGCTCAGCCTGGCTCATTACAGATGTGGTGTATGATCTAGATCCATTTCTGTTTGGTTTCAGATCTGTTTATGGGATGGAGACAGCTTTAGTCATCTTGATGGATGACCTATGCAGGTAACTGGACAGGGGAAGTGTGTCTCTGTTGGTTCTGCTGAACCTCTCAGTGGCTTTCAATATTATCAACCATGTTTTCCTTCTGAGTCACCTCTCTGGGATGGAGCTTGGAGGTACTGTTACCCTAAAAGATGAGGCACCTTGAGGTCCACCAGCAGTGCAAGCAACTCCTTAGGATCTTTTTACCTGGGTATCCCAATACTAGAGATGACTCCAGTTAAAAGTTAAAACAGTGTATTTTATTTGGAAATTAATAGAGACACACAAGAAATCCAGAAATCTCACAAGCCATACAAGGCTGTTGAAGGAAAAGGCAAGAAAGGTTGATTAGAGAGAATTGGGTGGGAGGGGTTATATTTAATGGTCCTGAACCAGAAGACTGAAGTGGAGTGGCTCAAACTAGAGTTTAAAGATAGCATGGAGGAATGGGAGTTTGGGGTGCAGCATGACACCCAATATACTACATACTATGTACTGTGAATTACCTGGGCTGGAGATGGGGTTTTTATACCCTGTTTCCTCCCTTGAAGGAGTGTGCATGGACAAAGCAATAAGTGCTTTCCTATAAACAGAAAAAGGGGTCTGGAATGGGCCGCTTGTCTCAACTTGAAGTGACAAAGCATTGGTGGGAGTCATGACAATTTCTTAATGTCTTGTTTGGACAAAGTAAAGAGGAAAAGTCTCTGTAGGATATGCTCACAGCAGGGTGCTTGACTGCTTCACCTGGGCAGTTTCATCTTTTATTGTATTTGAAGGTTAGGTTGTTGAGAGGATTATCCCAAAACCATTAATGTCAGTGGTTTCTGTCTAATCCTCTTGAAGTTATGACCTGGCCATGCTGAGGTCATCTTGACCTACCACACACTTGTGACTAGTGCCCTTCTACCATATGTTTGCCAGCCATGAGTGGCTAGTATTATAAGAAAAAGATACTCCTCACCAATTTTGCTATCCAGCAGGGTGGGAGGAGGTGTAAGGTGTCATAACAGTGCTGTTCTATAGAGGATCCGTTTTTTTCCTGGAAGAGACTCTCAGAAGGTGGTACTGAAGATACTTGCGTGACTCCCTGACCATTGGCCTGTGGAGTCCATTAGGGCAGTCATGTCCCCTATGCTATTTAACATCTACCTGAAACAACTGGGAGGTGTTGTCTGGAATTTGGGGGTCAGATGTCACCAATATGCTGATGATGCCCAGTTCTATTACACCTTTCCATCTAATTCCAAGGAAGCTGGCAGCTGTAATGAATTGGATGAGGGCAAACAAATTGAAACTCAATCTGGACAACAGTTGGTTAGTTGATAGAGATAGGGATTGAGCCAGTGTTAGATGCTACCTGAAAAGCAGGTTGTTTCAGCAGTGACCAGGAGTGCTTTTGCACAGTTAAAACTAGTGTGTCAACTGTACCCATTCCTGGAGAAACTGGATCTAGCTATGGTGGTACATGCCTTGGTTACATCCACTTTGGCTTACTATAATGAGTTCTACATGGACCTGCCTTTGAAAAGTGCTCAGAAACTTCACTTGGCCCAAAGACCTGCAGTCAAGTTCTTAACTGGGAATGGCTATAGGAAGCATCCTTGTTGGCTGCTGGTCCTTTTCTAGGCATAATTCAAAGTGCTTGTTTTGACCTATAAAGCCATATGCAACTTAGGCCCAAGTTATTTGAAGGATCGTATTTCCCTTTATGAGCCCTTTAGGATTGTCTGGAGAGGCCCTTCCCTCTGTCCCACCACCTCCTCAGGCTTATTTGCTGGGAACAAGGGAGAGGGCCTTCTTGGTCATTGCTACCAGATTTTGTAACTCCCTCCCTAGAGAGGCCAAGATGGCCCCATCCTTGCTCACCTGTCAACAGGTCAAAACATTTTTGTACCATCAGACTTTTACAAAATGACTAGGGTTGGGATATGTTTGTGTGTGTGTGTGTATATATATATGAATGAATGAATATATACATATATATGAATGAATATAGGCAATCTCTTCTGTGGATTGATGTTTAGGATTTGAATCTTTTTGTTTGTTCCACTTATTACAAAGGGTTTTTTTAATTAGTTTGTCTAATCTTGTTAAAATTCAGGTATACTGAATTGCAAATTCCTGCTTAAATTGATAGATGGAGATGTATTTGTTCTCTTATTTGAAATCCAATTTTTCCATAATGAAGAGAGTAGTTCATGGCAAAACTAGTGTGAGAGGGACCTCTATATTTTTAAAAATGTTCACTGATGGAGAGCCAGAAAAAGATCAGCATGATTGCTCTAAGTTGATGGGAAATGGCTAAATTTTCAAAGAATCTAGTTCCTCTATATCATTGAGTCCTCTCGAGGAGAAAAGTGGAGCGGAAATAAAGAAAATAATAATAATAATAATGATGATGATGATGATGATGATGATGATGATGATGATATTTCCACTATAGAATAGTAGAGAAATAAAGAGGTTGTGAAATAAAGAGGTTGTGAACATGCGTTATTTAGCTATACGATGCCGTAATAGATTAGATTGGGGAAGAACAGGAAGGCTGGGGATCTTAAATACCAAGAGCACTTCTAATTGCTGCAGGAGTATGAAGAACAAATTGGTTAAGAGTATGCCATATACCTCCTGTCTCCCAGCAAGCCACCTCATGCCACACTCTCAGTGAGTTTCTACACCTCACATTGAACAATATGCAGCTACTTCTCGTATAATTTCCTGCACATGATGGTGCTTCTGCCAAAGTGGTCTTGTTTATATTTGCTTCTTTCATACTAAATTATAGTGATTTGGGGAGACATACATAATTCTATTTTTAATGGAAAAAAAAAATTTCTTTAATTTTTAAACAATTACATATATTAAAATGAAATAACCAGATGAGTAAACCCATAACACTGCCTTAATGCTGGTATAGTTATGGACTTTGCCATTCTGTAATTTATACAGGTAATGTTTAACTGGTGGTGCATGGCTGAATCCACCATGTTAAGCAATAGTATCAAATATTTCCCTAATTGGAGTTTTAATGAAAGGCGAAATTACTTTCAAAGTTTTTTAGATTCTTACTTTAAAGTTGCAAGTTTAATTTAGCATTGAATATAATACTCCTTGTTAGATGCTGTAAATGTTATTATAAAGCCTTGTGACCAAGTTGTATTATGTGAGAAAATAGATAGTGAAATAGTCTTGGAAATATAATAGTCAGCTGTTCCTACACTGGTTTACCATCCAGTGTTACATTTACGTAACAAACTGATATTAGGGTGACATACATTTTACACTGCAGTCTGAAGATGGAAGTATTTTGTTTTTAATTTCTTTGCAATGTTGGAGTTGGTAGCAGGGATCATGAAATCTCCATCCTTGCCTGGATGTTTGTTGTATTTGTGGTATACTACTTATGAATTTGGGTATTTCCCATTCACATGGGCAATTCAGTTTAGCTGGTGATGACGTATATTAAGATAAAGCTAATTTGTTAGATTTTTGAGTTCAATAAAATGGTTATGTGACCCCAACACACTTTTATTATATTAAATAAAATCCACTAAGATGATACATTCTGCCTTTGAAAACAAATTTGTGGAATGTCTTCAATATATGTAGTATCCTTCTTTCAAAATATGTATTACTAATTTGGAAATCTCTTGCCTCTTTGAGAGATTAATGGGATGTTTTAATTAATTAGCTCCTTTAATTTGATCATTCCCTCAACCCACCTGAATATTTCAGCTGCTCTCCCCGCTCCTCCTCTTGCTTCTCCTCCTCCATGGTCTCTGTGACTTAAACATGTAGATTGTTCTGTGCCTGTGTAGAGCTAATCAGAACCTTCCAGAGCTGAGTGAAGTGTTTGGTTGGAGCCTTATCCATTGCACTGTGAATGTCCACATGTGTTCCTGCCTTTTCTTTCAGTTCCTTTCTGTCTATTAGAGCAGCAACACCAGCTTGATTAGAAGTTTCTGTATCTACAATATTGTTGAGATTTTTTCTTCTTCCTTGTTCTTTCTTCATCCTGTTTTTGTTGTCTAGCATTGCTGATTCTTCTATCATTGTTGATGTTCATCTGAAATTGTCTTTTCCCTTTATTCCGCATCATTGTCCTCTCATAGTCCTTCTATTCTATCCTGTTCTAGCTATCCTTCTGTATTTATACTCTGCCTCTACTCCAAAGCTGGGACTCAGTCCTTGATGTCCTATGGCCTTGAGGTCATTCTTCAAACAAATGACCCCACTGCAGGAATAAGATCCTAATTACTGACAAGCATTGTGGATATCTTTTTGGCCAGGGTTAGATCTATATCATTGGGAAGTGCAGGCGTTTTATGAGTTTTACCGAATAGGCTATGTAAAACTGAGCAGCCCTGCCCAGAAGTGCTTGCCTTAGCAGAGCTTATTAAGGTTTCAGATTCAGTGAAATCTTCCCATTCCATCAATGTGTTCGAAGTTTCTTCTGTAATTGCTTTCTTTTTCCCGAATGCACTGATGTGAAAGGATCCTGAAAATCAACTAACCAGAATCTTTTTTATACTGGTGTTGATACCACCCACAGTTCTAAGTCAGTGCTGAAGAACCTCCTCCAATACCTGGTAGATCAATCTTGGATAAAGCCTAGCATCAGAGAAGAAAAGAAAGGCCTGACATAATCAAGCTGATCTTTCTGACTAATCCTGGCTTCTTATTAGATGTTATAAAGAATCATAAATTGTTTTAGAAAAAGATGGCAAATTATGCCAGCATATAAGCAAGAAAAGGAATAGAGTACAACAATAAAGAACTAAGCACAACAGCCAACATTTTTTGCCATGTAAAGTACATCAGATTGGCGTGAGTTCACTACAGGAAAATCATCCTAAGATAGCAAAGTTGCTTGAATCTGCCTCTCCAGTTGTGAACGCAGTTTTTAAGAATACAGAAACACAATCTTCAATGCCAGTTGCTTTGCCTATGATAGCTTATTTTACATGTGGCCAGTGGTAGAAAATCAACTATCATGCCAACTTTGACACACACAATATTTTTCAGGCGGATGTTGATAAGTTGGCTGGGCAATAAATAGCCAACTGTGGGGCTAAGGTAATGGCAGAAGCAATCACCCTTCTGATCCATCCTTAATCAGGCTCCCAAGGTTAGGCAGTGTTATTAAGTCTCTGCTAGAGCACCTTCCATCTGATGGGCACAGATAGCTTAATGCCAAGATAGATGATAAATTAGATTATGCAGAAAAGATGTGTATTTAGGAGAAAAAGATGGACATGTCTCCTTTGACAAGTCCCTGGGCAAGGTCTTATCAGTCCTGGTACTGGCCACTCTTCTCATTTTAACAACAGTGTGAGGCTTTTCCCACTTATCTGACAGATTAGGGACTGGAGCACTGTCAGAAAGTAGAAGTGGTTGAAAGCGGAACCCATGTATTGTACTGTAGGGAGCATGAAGGACTCACGGAGGGCCACTTGTGACTGACCCTGCAGTGCTTGCAAAGTCTCTCAGCCAGCTTAGCACCTTTCCCCCCTCTCAGCTTGATGTATGAGCAGTGCGTGCATGCGAGTGATTCCAAGTGAACCTCCATAGGTGAAAAGAGCTGATGAAAGAATGGAGCCACCATCGACTTATGGAGTTGGCCTTAATTTGGAAGCATCAAAACAGCAAGTCATTAGATATTGGTGGGGGTTTCCTTCATCATGATTGTCAACACCAGCCTCTCAAGCTTCATCTTGGAAGAGATGAAACAACCTTGCAGAGCAGATTCTTCTAGATGGCATCTTTGACACCAGGGTTTGCTTACCTGGTACTGCTCCACACTTTAGCTCAATCAGTTCTACTATTAGTTCAGATGTTTGTGTCTTGACTATAGTATGCATAGGCTAGGCAATAGAATTTTATATGATGCCTTGTACTTTTAGATTCATAACTACCACTGTCTCAGAACTTGGAGCTCAGGTTCCTTACTGTTCTTGAGAAAAAGGCTATAGAAAGAATGTCTGTCTCTCAGATCTACAAACATTTCTATTCTAGGTACATAACAGTACCATGGGCCAATGGCAGTATCCAACCAGTCTCAGATATGAGATGTGAACACTTATATTGTCCCATGGTCACAGCTTATTTATGGATTCCCATAGAGTATCCTTATTTGGATTACTGGCTACTGGTTTCCCATTCTGAACCTACCTATGCTGAGATATCCACATCACTCTGTGGATGTTTTAAAAGTTTGATTCTCAAACCAACACAAGCCTCTGAAACTCAACTCTGAAACAAACACAGAACGATCTTTTCACTGAGGCCGGGTCTGTTTCAGAGTAAGAAAAGCTTTTCCTCCAACAGAACAAAATGAATTGCAACTTGGACCTTTCCTCAACAATTCCATCACTATTCAACTTCAAGTACTCACTGAGTTCATGGCATTCATGACATTTGTGACCCCGTCTCTTGGCTCCCAACATAGATTCTACAGTTGTGTTTCATAGTCAACTTTAATTCAGAAGTGACCAAGCCCTCAGGAAGACTCTTCTAATAATGGTTTAGATCCAGATTTAGTCTTAATCTCCCCTGCCACATCTCTAAGTAGACATGCATAGAATTACACTGCAAAAAGATCATGTAGCACTTTTGAAAGTAACTGAGAGAAAGAAGTTGGTATCATAAGCTTTTGTAGATTTTAGACTACATCAGATGCATGGAGTGAAGTGTCTAGGAACAGCCCTTTGTAGCTATTAATGAACAGATTCTATGTGTGAACAGCAATAGAAATGCAAAATCTGTGGGTACACTACACATATTATAACACCAGTTAACACTCTTGTCTCATGAGGGCTCCCTTGCCAGTTTATCACATGTCCTTTCTAGTATCAGTATAAATTTATTGATTAGTCAGTTCAATATCAAAAGATATAACATCAAATATTATAGAATGCAGTAAAATGAGATAGGTAAAATACCATGAAGTAAAATAAAATAAGGTAAAATAAGGTAAAATATGATAAAATGTGATAAGATAGAATAAAAAGAATAATGTAAAGGGCTATAAGAAAATACCAAAACTTGTACTAATAGATTATCATCTATTATTCATCACCCTTGCATGCAACCACAATGTGTTCTATGAATTGTTTTCTCAGTTGGACAGCCCTATCTATAAGTTTAGCAGTTCTGAGAACTACATATGTGTTAGTGCCCTGAAGGAAATATGATAATCGTTTGAGTCCCAGTATTTTGTTCTGTCAAGCAATGTCTATACACATGTCCTTTCTAGTTCCTAGCCAGCATAACACTACATTCCAATAAATCTCCCCACCATTCATATGATTATCTACTCACTTTGGCTTTAGGCAACATCTTTCATCCTCCTCTCCCCAATGACCATCTTTGTAACTGAACTTGTGACCTTATCACCATGCCCACAAGTTTTGCATTTCTGTTGCTTTTCACACATACAACCTACTCATTCATAGTTATAAAGGTCTCTTCTTAGACACTTCATTCCATGCATCTGGTGAAATATTACTTAAGTCTATGAATGAACTTTATCAACTTCTTTCAGTTAATCTCAAGGGTGCTACAAGGTTCCTTTGCATACAGATCCAGACTAACATGGCTATGTCTTTAAACAGAATTATACTCTAAGTCATAATTAATACTTTTAATGGTAAGATGATTAATTGATTGATTGCTGTTTGTATATTTTGTATTGAATGAGTGATATCGATTACATTTGGATGAAATTTCAGCATTTGGCAGGAACGTTTTGCCTTACATACAGATTGTGCACCACATGGTGTCATTCTGAAAGTATATGTGAAAAATAAACTTAGTTATATGTAAATATTTACTTATTCCCATTATTCACGAACATCATGTTTAATGACATTATTAGTTGAATTGTATTAGGACATGTAGTTTGTGTCTTAGAACTGTAGATGCAAAATTAATTCTGTCAGTTCATTATGTGTGATTTTTTGATGGATGAATAACTGAACCTATGTTGTACACTGAATGAGGTAGCATCTGATGAGAGAGAGAAAAATACCCATGTTAATTTTTCCCCAGTTAGATGCTGACTCAGTTGTACTGCATACACAGACAGGGCCAGGGTAATGGATAAAAACTGTTGAGTACTAATATTTTTTGTAATGGACATAGAAAAGAAGCAGAAGAATATTGAATGTTATTGAAAGAACAATAAAGATTCTGCTTTTAAGAAATACGTAAGAATTTTAATCTATAGATAGTTATAGACTGTAAAATATTTACTCTTCTGGCTATGTATTCACAACAATTTAAGAGGATTAGAATCTTGATTTCACTGAAGTAGCATTAAAAGGATTGGGAAAAGATATCCATAGACAATCTTGCTTTGAGTTTAACAGGGTGGTAAGGGGTATCTTATCTTCACTAAACAATCTTGAGTGTACCTTTGTAAGAAGATAATAGATAATAATGTGTTAGTTATCCTTAAAAATCTCCAAGGCTTTTGGAGATTATTCAGGAGAAATACCTGGTGATTTAATTAGTAGTAACACTTTTATAAGGAGCCAGTATGGTATAATGGTTTGAACACTGGACTGTAACCCAGGAGAGCAGGGTTTGATTCCCTGCGCATCCATGGAAACCCATTGGGTAACACCCCATGATAGGTTTGCATTAGGATCAGAAACAACTTGAAGGCATACAACAACTAGACATTTGTACAATGATTATTACTGAGTTATACAGTTCAGTATGACATACTTATTTTACATTTTTGTTTTTGAGTTTCTATTCATATGCTTTATTTTCATAGTTACATGTGGAGAAGGATTTTATTTATTCATATATTTAAGATGGAACCTGACACTAGGGATGGGTGGATTGATCCATTTCTGTTTCATGTCACTTCCAAATGTTAAAACAACACAAAATTGTGTAACTTTAAACTCATTTGTTTTATTTATTATGGTAGAAACTTTTATGAACCAGAGCCTTTCTTATCAATCATCTGAAATGTCTTCCTGAGTAAAATGACAGTAGTGAGGTCAAAAATTGACGAAATGTGAGAAATAGAACAGAGATAATTATGCCAAAGGCTAAGTGTGTTTAAAATACTATCAGTGACTACAGAGCTATCTGAAAAGAATTGGAAATTAAGAGACTACAAATTAAAAGAAATAGTTTTAAGCTCAAAGCCTTTACAGACAACCTTTGCTTGTAAGACAACACAATTCAAAGTTTGGGAAAACTGACTCAAACGCTAACAGAATTTGGTGAAGTTACTGGCATCAATGTTAATAAGGACAAAACGGCAATGTTAACCAAAAACATATGAAAACAAGAAGTAGTAGTATTAGTGGAAAAATCAGGCTTCAAGATAGAAGAAAAGGTCAAATACCTCAGGATCTGGATTTCTAAACAAAATATCCACCTCTTTGACAATAACTATGATAGAATTTAGAAGGAAATCAGGAGAGATCTCCAGAAGTTGTCCAACTTTCATCTATTATTATTGGGGAGATTTGCTGCATTGAAAATGAATGGCCTTCCAAAAATGAACTTTTTATTCCAAAATCTCCCCGTGATTGTCAATGATAAACTTTTTCAAAATTGGAAAGAGACATGACCAACTTTATATGGAATGGTCAGAAACCAAGAATCAGACGGAAAACCCTTACTGATTTGAAAGCTGGAGGTGGACATGATGTTCCTGACTTTAAACTGTATGATCAGGCAAGTTGCCTGACTTGGCTAGCTAACTGGACAATGTTTTGTAATGAAAGAATACTCACTCTGGAAGGAGCAGAGCTAAGATTCAACTGCCACGCTTACATTTGATACAGGAAAGAAAAGATAAAGAATTCATGAATTATTTTATTCGGAAAGCACTATTGCATACTTGGTATTAAAATTAGGATTTATACTAAAATCCCCCTCTGGATCTCACTGCAGAAAGCTTTCTTTCGCAGGTGGAAAGATATGTCTGAAAAATGGCTAAGATATGAAGATATTTTAGTCTGTCTCACCATGAAAAAATTAGATTAAAAATAAGAGAAGACCAGGAAACAGAGGGGATGAAGTGCAATTGGTTTTCATACAAGCAACTAAGCAAGAGGATCAAGATGGACCTAAACTGAGAAGGCTTTGAGACAAAGAAAGAGAAGAACAATTTAGAAAAACTTTTTTTTGACAATCCAAATTATATGATGTCAAAATATATAAAATCTTGCTTTTGTGGGAATGAGAAACAGGCATTATAAAAGACTCGATGACCAAATGGTAATAGAAACTTGATGAATCAGTTTTACTTGAGCATTGAGAGCAGCTGGGAAAGAACTCAAAAATCTTCTGCTGAACAATATCTATGTGAGAACTACCTCAAGATGTTTCATTGTTGGTACCTTAATCCAGTGAAACTAAGTAAAATCTACAAAGCTGATGCTGGCTCATGTTGGAAATATTGAGAAGGAACTGGATACTTTTTCCATATATGGTGGTGCTGTCTGAAATCGAAAGCTTGCTGGATGCATGTACACAATAGGCTCCAAGAGACTATTATGTATATGCATTTCTCTGTCTACAGTAGGCTCCAAGAGAGTATTGTGTACGTGCATTCTCTTTGTCACTAAAATTGTATCTCCTGAGCGTGACTCACAAACTCGATTCAGTCTTTTATAGAAAATACTGGAGAACCTTACTCTATGTAGTGATGGCTACTAGGATAGATTTCGTGAAAACCTGGAAGAGAAAAGATACCCCAGAGTTGGAGGAATGGTTTCACAACCTTTTTGAAATGAAGAACATGACATTTTAACACATAGAATCAATGGAAGAGCAGAAGCAGAAATTCAGAAAGAATGGGCCCCTATAATGAATGGAGAGACTAGTAAATACTGCCTCCTAACAGTTTAAATGAGTTTGAATGAGGGGTGGAAAATTGAGCACTCTCATATACTTCTTGAGAATCTCTGAAGGCATGATTATTTAACACTCTGATTTATCAATTAAGTATTAATAAGTTAAGATATTTTTGTTAAAGTCAGGAATAGTCATAACAAGATATTCTTGAGTGTAGAAGAACTTAAAGTGAAATATTGTCACCACAATCCAGAAAGGGATTTCCATATTTGAAGTTGTCACATGTATCTGGTATGAGTATATATCTTTTAATATGGATGGGAATGTCTATTCAATAGTCAATGACACTTGTGCATGAATACAGCTGAATTGGAACTTGTATATGTTGTTGTTTTTGTTGTTGTTGTTGTTGTTGTGTGCCTTCAAGCTGTTTCCAACTTATGGTGACCCTGAGGTGACCTATCATGGGGTTTTCTGGGGTTGAGACTGCATGTGGGTTTCCATGGCTGGGTGGAAAATCGAACTCTGGTCTCCAGGGTCATAGTCTAATGCTCAAACCACTACACCATACTGAGTCTCACCTCATCTTTCCTCATGTCATATCTCATTTTATTCCGTTAAGTTAACATTTATGATAGTAACATAATAACAGAAAAGTTTTTTAAAAATACCTTTATATGTTCTTTCAAATGTTTACATGGAGTCATCACCCATTACATTTCAAAGCACTTATCACACTTACATCATTCCAAGACCCAAATGCATATTTGTATACTTGTGAATTGAGGAAATTCTTAGTAACACATATGTCTCTCAAAATGCATTCATAAGGACTGCTTCTTATCATGGACAAATCTATCCTCTCTCTCCTTTTAGCAATGCATAAATTGTTTTTGTGTGCTTAGTAGTAAATGGGAATTTTTTTTCTGGGTAGGGTTAGAGTCCTCTATCATATGTTTACAAGTATATGTGTTCCTTGGATACTGTGTGTCATAACAACTGCATGAAAGTGTGGCTTGCTTCAGCATTCAGGGCTTTATCACACAAGGTAGGTAGATTGCCAGTTACAGCAGGATAATAAAAGCATATTTGCCTGGGACTCCTCACATGACATTCCTCTTCTGTTGCTCTCCCAGTGGGAGATCATTTGGAAAGTGTTTCTTTTAGAAAGGAGGTCATTAACAGATTAATCTGTTAGTGACCTCTGCTGTAAAAGAAACGCTTTCCAAATGGTCACTGACTGGGAGAACAACAGATGAGTATGAGGTAATGTGATAAGTCCCAGCCAAAGGTGCTGTTATCCTGCTGTAAGTGAGATCTACCTGCCTTGCGTGGTAAAGTCCTCAGTCTAAGCAGCGCAGCTCAATGATTTCCTAATAAAGTTGAAGCAGTCACAAGCTGAAGCTCTTATGTGAGATGGATACTAGAATGACTTTGGCAGAAGACTCAAAGTGAGTCTGATAGAACACGAGTTAGAGACTATTTGATGGCCTACTCCATGGCAGTGCATCTGCAAGGAGCCGTCCAGCAGAGCTATTTAAAGTGGTCGGAGATCTATTACACATTGGTCCTCAAGTAGAAAATATAGACCACTCGACAGCAGGCTGTGAAGAATTTGCACAACACTTTGCAGATAAAATTGCTCATTTGCTTCACCTTAGATGCTGTAGTTGGTACAGTTCAAGTGGATGTAACTTTGACTCCTGCTTGTCCAGTGTTATTGGATACTTTTCAATTTGTGCAGCCTGAGGATGTGGACAGGATCCATGGAGAGGTAAAAAGCCACTAAATGCATGCTAGATCTTTTCTCTTCCTGGCTTATCAAACAGGCCAGGGAGAGACTGGCTGAGTGGGTGAAGGGGACAGTCAACACCTCCTTACAACAAGGCAGTATTCCAGCTTGCCTAAAGGAGGCAGTTGTGAGACCAGTGTCCAGCCTACCATTTCTGGGGAAGGTACTGGAGTGTGTGGTGGCCTCCCAACTCCAGGAGTTTCTGGATGAAATGGATTACCTAGATCCATTTCAATCTGATTTCAGGCCTGGCTATGGGACTGACTGCTGTGGTCACTATGGTGGATGACCTACCTATGGAACTGGAGAGGGAGAGTGTGTCGCTGATGGTTCTAATGGACTTCTCATCAACTTTCAGTACCACCAACCATAGTATTCTTCTGAGCTGCCTTGCTGATACGTGGGACTTAGAGGCGCTGTTTTACAAGTGTCTCCATTCCAACCTGGAGGAGCAAACCCAGAAGTGGTGCAGTTGGCCTCCAGGATCCCTCTGGATTCTGTTTTGTCTCTCATCCTATTTAACATATACATGAAACTGCTGGAAGAGATTGTCTAGAGTTTTGGGGTGTGGTGCCATCAATATACAGATGACAGCCATCTGTACTACTACTTTCCACTCCGATCCAAGGAAGCTGTTCTGGTCCTAAACCAGTGTCTCTCATCAGTAATGGACTGGATGGGGGCAAACAAACTGAAACTTAATCCAGAGAAGTCAAAGGTACTCCTGACCAGTTGAAAGGCAGATAAGGGAATAGGGATTCACCCTGTGCTAGATGGGGTTACACTCCCCCTGAAGGCATAGATTTGCAGTTTGGCTATACTAGTGGACTCAGCTTTGAACCTGGAGGCCCAGTTTGCTTCAGTGGCTAGGGGTGCTTTTGCACATTTAAAGCTTGTGCTCTGGCTGTGCCTATTCCTTGAGATGTCAGATCAGGCCACAGTGGTACATGACTTAGTTACAGCCTGTATGGATTACTGTAACATGCTCTACTTGGGGCCACCTTTGAAGAGTGGTTGGAAACTTCAGCTCATTCAAGAGCTGCAGTCAGACAGTTAGTTGGGGCTGGTTATAGAGGCCATACCACATCCCTGTTGAAACAACTCCACTGGCTGCCAGTTTGTTTCCAGGCACAATTCAAAGTGCTGGTTATGACCTATAAGGCTGTATATGGCTCAGGTCCAGGCTACTTGACAGACCTTATCTCTCTGTATGAACTGGCCCAGGCTCAAAAATCGTCAGGAGAGGCCCTTCTCTCATTCCCCCCACCATTGCAAGCAAGGCTAGTGGGGATGTGAGAGAGGGCTTTCTCAGCGGCTGTCTCTATAGTCTGGAACTCACTTCCCAGGGAGACCAGAATACCCCCTCCTTCTTTTCTTTCTAGTGGCAGGTAAAGATTTTTTTGTCCAAGCAGGCATTTTAATACAGAAAGTTTTTAAAGAATAGACTAAGAAGTGTACTGTTTTAATTTGAATTGCTTCTTTTCCTCTCCTTTTAGCTGTTTTAATTCTTTTCTAGTTTATGTCTATTTTAATATATACTATTTATATTTTTAAAAATTTGACTGTTTTAATGAGTAAGCTGCTTTGAGGCCCTGTGTTGGGCAAAAAGCAGGATACAGATGATGATTATGATGATTCAGATGTTGCCTGCATCTCATACAAATTGAGAATGTGCTCTAAAATCTATATATGTCAAATGGAATCCTGGGCAGACTCTCCACTAATGGGTGGGGAATGTCTCTAATGAACATATATAATTCACTCTCCAACTTTACCCCAGATTTCACTATGCATTCCCAAATCCCTACTGAGCTGGCTTTTCTGGTTAGGCAGCATAATCAGTATCATAGTGGTTCCCTTGTGGTCTCCACTGAATATTTGGGTTGCCCTCAGATACACTCAAATACACTCACTGTTTTCAAAATTATTCAATTGTTTTGTTAAGGATCACACCCCATCGACACTCAAGGTAAAGCCTTATTGCAAATGAAATCAATGACAATTATGCTTAAAATAACTGTTGTAAGTAATGCTGGTTCTTTTAGTTTTCTGCTGGTACCATATAGCATATTGTGAAGATTATGCTAAAAATTCAGCATGCATATTTCAGTTTAATTCATCTGTCATTCTACACAAGGGAAACATATGCTAATTATATTTGACAACTGCTGTGCTCCTTTTCGAGTAGACACTGTTAATGATTCTAGAAGTCCAGGGGGTTCATCAGAGAAGTCTGTACCATAGAACCACGAAACATTGGCAATTAAGTGGATATATTTGTAGGAACAGAACATTAGTTGTAGTTGACAAGCCATGGAAAAATTATTTTGGTTAATTTTATTCATTCATTCATATTTTATTTTCTATAACTATGATTTCTGGGTCTCATTTTCATTTTTATTTTTGCATTTTGTCTCCTCCCCTCCCCTTTTTTTGTACAGTGCCAGAGAATGGGGATGAAGGTAGGGCAGTTTATTGAATGCTTCATCATTTCATTTGTATTAGTAGATGTCATAGATCGTGGTGTGTGCATTTACTGCGTGGCTTGGGCTGAAACTATTGCATTTAAATTATTTCCTCAAGTAGCCTTGTTTGTATTCATAACCTTCCAGTATTCTGTAGACTCTTCAAGCAACTGTTGTTTGCACAGTTTCTCTTGATGGGTCACAACTAACTTACTGACAACAAAAACCAGGGAATTCTAACTTTTGTTCCTTTCTGCTCTTCTACTGTCTCAATCAAAAGACTCAGATCCATAAGCAGCCTCTGTAGCTGTACTGGAAATTACCTTTTTCCCCCTTTTAATATGTTTTGAGGGTCTCCAAACTGTCTCTTTTCATTACTAATTCCCTTCCCTACACTTGAAAAAATAAAAACAAAGATCTTCTCTTTACTTTAGATCATACAAATAAACACTTAGCTAAATTCAGCTGAAGATACAACCCCAACACATAAACCATTTTTTCACCATCACATCCTGACCAGGTAGCTTGCATCTTTATCATTGTTTCCAAAAGAAAATAAAAATATTAACTCCCTGTATTCCATTCTACTTTTGATTGATCACCTACTCTTGGACATTATAAGGTCTACAATGTGACAATATTCTATAGCTTATGGGCCTTGAAAGACACCCCCCCCCATACTCAATACTAGTAAGTGCATCCTTGGTAGAAGAAGACCTTATCACTGTCTTGAAATTTCAGTGGATATGTAAAATTATACAGTTTTTCTCATTCTCAACCAAATGAGACAAGCCATCAAGAAAATAGTCAACCGTTGTGAGATTTTCCTCACTTTTTAGGCCTTTTAGTGAAAAAAAAGTGTTTGTGCAAAGCCTTACATTTTTGCACAGCATTTTGCATAAACCAACATTTTTGTGTAAAAAGCAGTATTTTGAACACAGGTGCACAAAAATATTGATGTATGCAAAACCCAAAGGTTGTTGCACAAATAGTGTTTTTGCAAAACAGTCTCAAAATGGGAAGAAAAATCATTGAAAGAATGTAAAAAAAATTCTTGTAATATTCCCTGGTAGGAGAAGACTTTTGAAACTTTATTTATTTATTGAATTTATATCAATAAATCTCTAAATGGAATTCAAGAATTATTCATTCTTGCATGCAAAAATGAGATTATTAACAGTTTATATCTTTAAATTTCAGTTGGTGCTTACCTATAAAGACTGGCTTTGCCACAGTTGCTAGATACTCTAGGGCCATTTCCACACTAGATTGTTATAGCACTGTTATTCCACTTTCATCATCCTATGGAATCTTGGGGTTTGCAGTGTAGGGAGGGGTCTTTGACGTCCAGTGTAGGGAGGGGCCTTTGAGGTCCTTTGAGGCCCTTCCCTAAACTGCAAGCCCCAGGATTCCATAGGATGTTGAAAGTGGAATAACAGTGGTATAACAATCTAGTGCAGAAATGGCCTAGGACTCACAGAGCTCCAGTGTCTTCCTGACTTCCATTATCTTCAGGATTTATTCAGGTTGTTAGCAGTAGTCCGAAAGGGGAACACCTTGGGTCCTGTGTACATCAAAAACCACCAGTTCTCATAACTGTGATCACATTCTTGAGCATCAGTTGAAAACTCCTTATTAGTTATGCAGCCACAGCTCTGTATTTAAACAGGCAAGGTCCAGAGACCATCATTCTTTGTGGCTGCCCCATTAGTGTGGAGCTCACTCCCCATGATACTAAGTGGAAACATATCAAAATGAATGAGAATATCTTTACACATCCTTGCATGAAATATACTTGTTTTTAAATCATTGTTGCAAAGATAGTTTTAAAGTGATACTGATATTTTGGGGATTCTATTATTCTTGAAAGCACAAACACATTATGGAGTAAGTTCTCCCTAGATGGTAAGGATAAGGATTTCTGATGCAAAAAACAAAACAAAACACACCTTGATTTTGGAAAACTTTTCAGAAAATATATATAAAAATAATAAGAAAGAAGTATTTATTGTATGGAAGGTGACCCTTTGAAAGGAAATAACCTTACTAGCTTTCAAGCCAAAGAATCATAAGGTCATTCAGAGGCGTGGGTGTTTTTTGTTTGTCTGTTTGTTTTTTGTTTTTGTTACAACTACTTAATTATGCTGATCATGCTAATAATTAGGCTTCTTGTATTGGTATGAAACTGACATCTCCCATCAGGCATGTCATTAGTTTTAGCATCTAATCACTATCCTGAGCAAGACAAACATGAACAGTTCAAGTTGTCATTTGGCATAGCAGTATTTTTAGCCTGGTCAATGAATCATGCTGGTGTGCTGTAGAGTCCCGCCCAGCGTCACAGGGATGCTGAGGCACATGGGATCCTAGAGAGGGCCCCGTGTTCCTTTGTAACATTGCAGGCGTGCTGCAGCACGGTAATCTGACTGGAGGCAGCAAAAGGCTTGCTTTGTCATCAACCAAACGCACAGGAAGAGGCAGACTGAATCTAACATTTGTGCAAAGTCACAATATGTGGAACTATGCCAGCATTATGCTTGCTTTATAAGTAGATTCACATGCACAGATTTTTAGGTTCTGTCCATTCCAAACCCTCCACTATCTATATCTATGCTTTTTAAATACGTGCCATATATTTGAAATCAACACGTTCAGTATTCTTGTTCATTGTTTTTGTTCAGTACTCAATATTGTGCTCAAATATCAGAGATTTTCATTAGCTTTGGGCAAGTAGAATACAAAAGAGTTCCCCTAAAGTGCTAGACAGACAGACATTTACTGTTTTCTATATTGTTATGTCAGTAGTATTGGTTACCAACTCAGGTAATGATAATTGACAGATCACAGAAAGTAACAGAATTATATGAAACAGTCATGACTGCAATTCAGATGCTGAACCTTGCAGAAAGGAGGTTTTTGCCCCCTCTCCCATTCAATAAGCATTTTGCAGCTCTAGAACAGACTCAAAAATAACTGTTTGCAACAAAAATGGCAGTGGTACATTTCAGCAGCTGCTATTTCCAAAAATAGTGGAGTTGGCTGCTTTCAGGGAAACTGCTTTGGGGGAAGCAGTACAAATGACATCTGTCCTGTCACCGTATCGTCCATGTTAAAAAAGAAAAGAAAAGATACTAATCACGAACATGGAGATTTGTCTTGGAAAACACAGTGCAGGCACAATCCTATGGAATGAGTAGGGTTTTTTTCTTCTAAACAGCTTGCACTTTTGATATTATAGACATTATTGGTATCCAAAAGCAATGTGTACAAAACAACAACGATCAGTCTATTTTGCACACTCGTTAGATTTGAACATTTGGAAGTCATAAGTGAATTTGCATCTGTATTTTTTTTCCTTGTTGCAGGAAAAAGCATTCAAAACTTGTATTGCAAAAATATAATTTGTCTGCAGCATATTTAAATGCTACATCTAAAATATTTTTTTCTGAATTCTATTGCCGTTTAGTTTTGACTTGTGTATTTTCAAATTGTTGTGCTCAATTCATTTGTAATTTATGTACAAGGAGATCAGGCCTCTTAAATGGACAATTACTAAGCAATTGCTATAGTCCGTGAAAATTCACAGTACAATCCTATACATAACTACTCAAAAAAAAAAAAAAAGTTACATTGAAGTAAAAAAAAATAATACTGCTTGGTAAGGTACAGAATTATAGCCTAAGTGCACTGATATCTACCAATCTCTTATTTTTTTTGTGTTTTTATTAAGACCCCTTTAGGAAGTTTACCTGTAACCCTGCTGTTTTAAAAAAGCTTTCTCAACTCCTTCCATTCATGCTCTCATTCTCTCCATCTCATAAATCCTCTGTTCTGGTATTCATTTGTATATTTCCCAAGGGTGATTGTGGAGTACCGTTTTAGATTATAACTGCAAAAATGCTATTTCTTATATCCTGGAAGTCTAAGTTTCCAGTTTACATGAATGTATTGCACAATATTTTCAATTACTGTTTCACACATGTTGGTGAAGTGATTATCAGGACATGAATACACAGCAGCCAGTAATGGGAGAGGTTTGGGGTTTTTTTTTGTTACCTATACTCTCACATATTACTTACCAATTTATATCCCCATTTGTCCTATGATTTAGTCCCAAATATAGCTAAGGAAAAGCTTCCTTTTACTCTTAACAGAGCAATTAGTGACATTTGTCATTCTAAAGGCCCAAAATGAAATTTTGCAATATATTTTGCAATATGTTTTCACAGTTTTTTTTAAATGAATGCTACAAACTGATGGTCTGTAGCACAAGACACTCCTAAATAGTGTGAGGCTATATGCATTCATTAACTATAACACAATTAAGTTATGCCTCAGAAGAAATGAAATATATCTCAGGTTATTTATAATCAAAATGTAATTTGGATATACCTTAATTAATAAAAGTAATTAATTATAAGTCAATAATTATTTGTACTGAGCTAATCCAAGCTTTTGTTTTCTGATACATGGATTTATCTTTTAAGGTGCTCTTCTGTGCCAATTGACGCCAATATCATAGTAGTATGCCCCATGCTCTTTTATTCTTCATATGTTATTCTTCATATGTTAACTTTGGGTGTTTTAACATATGCTATCTAACAGCTATGCCTGTGAGTTAAACTGCTCCACAGACATAATACATACATATGCCGTTTTAATGCAGAAAAGTCACCTGAAATGTCTATGTCAAATAAAGTTAAAGGTAGTTTCAGTACATTAAGACCGAGGGAATATCTATGTTGTTTGGTCATGTAAAATCAGCCTTCATTGTTAACATGTTAAATGAAAAAGGGAAAAGAAGTAGTAAATATCACATATTAATCACTTCAAAAATTTGTATGATCCATGTGTTATGAAAGTGAATGAAAATCTTATTTTGGAACCATGTTTATCACATACATGGTTAAAATTAAATCATTTGACTTCACAGGGATGAGTTTTGTTTCCTTGTATGTGTTTTTGCCTTTTTAGCTGTCTCTTTAATCAATACATGTTATTTTTATATTGAAGTATATACATAATTATTTCAGTGAATATCCAATTATGGCTGAAAATTCTTATACTGATCTTTTTTAAAAACTGAATTGCAAATAACTGATTATTTCATTTTGAACTTGGCAGGTGCTATGGATATAGAAGAAAGAAATCGCCAAATGAAAATGAACAAGTACAAACAGGTAGCAGGATCAGACTCCAGGCTGGAGCAAGATTATCATTCTAAGGCAAGGGCATTTCGTTTTGAAAAGCAGCAAAATGTATAATTGTGTAACTTTAGCAGGCAGTGAGATGTTAATTGTTATTATATTGTATAGGGCTACCATTATTAATTAAAGGCCTGATCACATTGATGTTGACTTGGAAATGAATCCCATTGAATGCAATAGTTTGGAGGCTTGCAGATCATTTGTTTACATAAGAGGCTTGTTGAGCTTCCATCTTTAAGCACCAGACTCTCTCCTAATTCCAGTGTTCCTATCAAAGCCTGACCTGAAAGGTCACAGTCTTCAAGCGTAGGCCCTTGTAGGGCACAAAATTTTCTTTCTGTATACATGAACGACTTTTCCTCTATAACCAAAAAAAAAAAGCCTTCAGGATGCACAAAGATGTGAGGGGCATCTGTACCAGTGCTACTTACTCCCATGTCAGTGGGTATAGAATTGCACTCAGAAGATTCTGAATACAATTTCAAAGTATAATTAATTGTACCAATATCTTGTGGAATGTAGGAGTAGAAATACAGAAGAATGTAAGAAAGTTGCTTTCTTCAAAAGTGATAAATGACTGATTAGATATGTAGTGAAAAAGGACCAAAAGCAGATGTGCTTAATGAACAGGAAAGAGAAAAATTGTTTAAGTACCTGGCTAGAATTAACATTCAGAAAGAAAGCCAATAAATCTTATACTTCATGCTCATGCTGTATGTTTAAAATATGATAAAGCCTTTAATATAGTTCTTATTTTTAACAGAATTTAATGCTTTCAAGCATAAAGCTTCAATACACATTTACCTGTAACTGCGCTGTTACTGTTTATGTGATCAGATATTTAATATCAGTGTTGTAAACTTGTGTCATTGCTTTAGGTGTTGTTATATCTGTGGGTTTATTTTATTTTATTTTATGTCAAAAATCTGTAATAGATTGAAAAGCTAATACTTCTTTCTTTCTGTTGAAATCTAAATGGTATACACTAACAAAAACTAAGGCTATATTATGCTGTGCCAAAACTGTTTTCTTTATTTCATGTGATAAACAATTAGTATGCTATGAAGAACTGGATTTGGTTGGTCAAAATCTATTTATTATATTTTAAAAATGTAATTAGTAGGCAGCTTATTGACCAGAACTCATGTGTCAAGTCAACTTTATTATAATGCACAAACAAGATGAACATACACAAAACGTAAGATGGATTAAAATACACTGATAATTTCATCTAATATATACAAAATAGATCCATTGGTCCTTGAAGCGTAAAATGGCATAATAAAAATCACTACTAGTTTAAATACCACTGTTACGGAAAAGAGGGAGGTGAAAAACTCTTTAGCAAAAAGTCTGGTAGCTCAAAGCCTATGGTTTAATTTACTTCCAGGTGGGCACTAGACTTGTAGGAAAAGCTTGTTCGGCTGAAGCTGTGCATTTTCTGCTTCTCATAAATAGCTGGAAATGTTTCTTATAAGAATAATAATCATAATATTTTTGTGGGGGGCAAAAGGTATAAATAAAGGGCTTAGCCTCTCAGAATAAAATTGCAGCCTCTGTTAAAACATACCTCAAAATGCCCAATAATGTCTGTCAACCCGTAAATGCACTATTTTCTTTTATGAGAATTTATAGTCTAAAGCATTTAGCCGAGTGCTTGTTCAAACATTTCTTCTCAAGGAATGCCATATGTTTACTGCAAACACCTAAGAATAGCTTTCCTTGTGTAGGCTAACATGAACAGAGACCAGGAATTGTTGACTTCTACTGTGTTTCTATTTTATTTTATTTATATGGTGAAAATAAATAATCCAATTGCTACAGTAGACAGAATAACAGAATAAAAACAGAAACAGAATTATTCCCTCCTAGATCAAGCAGAAATTTGCCTAACACTGTGATCCTATACTAGTGTTGCCATTCAATTAAATAATATCTCAATTGAATAATAATTTAATTTTAATGTTTAACTAATTTGTTAAATTTACATGAGTATGCAGGTTACAAGGCAGCATACTCTGAGTAGGTGGAAATGTGTGCCAGCATCCTGTAGTGGTTCAAGTGTTGGGCCATGACTCTGGGTTCAACTCCCCACTCAGCCATGGAAAGCCATGACCTTGAGCAAGTCACACTCTCCAGCCTCAGAGGAAGGCAAAAGCACTCCCACCACACACACAATAAATCATGTCAAGAAAATTCCACAATAGGTTCCCCTTGGGGTTGCCATAAGTCAGAAATGACTTGAAGGCACACAACAAGGAGTAGAAATATGGACATAATAATGCATACAACCTAGTAGCCATCACAGTATTAGATACACGCTCTTTTTTTAAACACACACATGCAAACTGAGAGAAAAAACCTTTACCATTAGTACCACATAAGGCTTTTCCATTCTTGCCATCGTCACAGAGGTCTAATGCCATTAACTGCCCAGTCAGCTGAAATTCCCACTTCTGCCATATAATTTAGCATTGCCAAACTGCTGCTTCCACTTAAATGCCTCCTAGCTCAAATTCTTTGACTTGACTTTCCAAGTAGGATTTCATTTGGCCAAAGCATGGGAGCATCAGCAACTAGAGCAGTACTGTCGTTGGTGACAATTGAAGAGGGTCTTTCTATATGAAATTACAATGCTTTGTTCAGTCACTTTCAATAGGGCACCACATAGCATCTTAATTAACTCATTGACCTGTTATGTTTACTCCATGCTACTCCAGAAACTTTTCAGCCCTCAAAAAACCAATTTTTTGAAAAGTATAGAGGAGCAGTGGGCTACTCTTCCAACAGGTGTGGTTTTGACATGTAAAAAAAATGTGAAGATACCACAAGTATCAAAAATATGAAGATATCACCACCTTATACAGCTCTTTTCCTGTTCACAGCTCATATCTCATATCCTGTTCATATCTAGTGTCCGGTACTTCCTGTTTATGGTGGCCATTTTTCAAACGGGGAGAGAAAAGGAGAATTCCTCTCTTAATTTGCTTTCTTCCTCTCCATATAAGATCTTACCCTGAAGCAGTCCCTCCCAGAGTCTCATTCTGCTTTAGAATTAGGAATTAATTGAGTCTCTCCTCAGATTTGAATTGTGTATGGCTGCTGCTTCCTACTTTGTTTCCCCAAACTCCTCTCTCTATACTGACCACTGCTCAGTTAGAGCAGTCTGAAGGCTAACTATACAAAATGTTAAGTTGCTTTTTACTGTTAGATAAGTATACAGACCCTGATCTGTGGTGATATGCATGCAGAGCAAATTTATACTTACCTTCATAGCCATTTCGATCCTAATCCCTAAATCCCCCATGTGCAGGGGCTAAAAAAAAAAAAGAAACACAATCCATTGTCCCCAGTGGAAGTTTTTTCCCTTAGTTTAGTCTCTATGAAGAAGAATTTTTTGGGGGGAGGGATTTTCTGGAGTGAAACTTCAGATCCCCTCTGTTACTTATGTACAATGGACTGACCACACTCTTGAGAGTAAAAATAAAAGCGATGATAGACACAGGGTCTAGTTTAGCCCTGAGCTTCCTACTGACCTCTTGGTGGATTGGCTACCTGCTTAAAAAAGCTTTGAAAAAGAATTCTATAAATGATTTGAAAAGTATTATCCTTCCTGAAGAATACGATAAAAACCAAAATCTACAAAACAGTGATACTTTCATTGGGCCAATGAGAAATTCACATCATATAAGCTTTTGAAGTTCCTCTGGCTTCTTCTTTACATAGTTCTTCAGTGTATGGTTTCCATCATCTTTTTATTTCTACTTGGTCATGTAATGTGTTCTCCTGTTGGTCACACAGCAGCCTCACACTTGGTTTAAATTTACTTTTGATTTCTTGGATCTTGTGAGAGAGGTGTCTTGTTCTTTCTTTTTCTGTTGTCATCTTTTGTTTCTCTGCATTGAGTATTATAGTAGTTCTCCTTGTCCCTGCACACAAGTCACTAAACTGTGGCTTTGAGGATTCTGACTCTGTCTCTGTCACCTTTTGCTTTTGCGTATTGTCTATCCTTATTTGTTATTGTCTATCCTTACTTTTGTTTATTGTCTATCCTTAACTGCTTTCAACCATTGGGGCTTCTTTTTCATTTTGGCTGCAGATAGTGTCTTTTTGCATTCCTCTCTGACATTGTTGTTGGCTTTAGTCCAGATTTTGCCTGGCTCTTGGTCAGTTATACTTAATAGTGCAAATCTAGTTTTTACATTATGTTTAAATTCCTTGGGGATGTTCTTCAGGTTGTAACTTAGCACAATGGTTGGTTTAGCATTATTCTGTAGCTTTACTCTAATTTTTTATATTGGGTAGTTCATGGCTTGTGCAACAATCTGCTCCTGGTCTTGTTTATGCAAAGATAATGGAGCTTTTCCATCTTCTGCTTCCTATTATGTCATCTAAGTGATTTCCGTGTTGGCCATTATTGTTGTTCTTGTTGTTACTGTTGTCATCATTATTTATTTATATAGCACAATTAATATACATGGCACTTTACAAGTAAAATAACCAAAAACAGTGGGTCCATTCAAAAGCCTTACTATCTAAAATATATGTATACACATATACGCACATACACACAGAGGGAAGGAAGGAATAATAAAAATATAACAATATACAGTACAATTGTAAAACAAATTATTCAGATAAAATACAAAAGTACAATATAATATGAAACTAACAAATTCATATAACCAAATATACAGAGTTATAAAACAATACTAAACTAAAATTCCAAAAACTTTGGGAAACAAGTATTTAACTGAGATTTTAAAATAATGAGAGAAGAAGCAGACCACAGGGTGGCAATTCAAAGAGTGTGGAGAAGCAAGTGAAAAGGAACAAAGCCAAACCAAGGAAGAAAAAGCCCTTCATTGGGTGAGAAGCATAGAATTCCTAGAATGCAGATCTCAAGCAGGCTGGTAAAAAGAAATATGGCCTGAAAGATAATGTGGAGCTAGGTTATATAGGGCTTTGAAAGTTAAAACAGGAAGCTTATTCTGAATCACAGAAGGAATGGGTTACCAAGGAAGAGGTATCAAACATGGGGTAACATGATTAAAACAATGGGGCAAAAAGATAACCCTAGCAGCAGAATGTTGCACAGAAACCAGAGGACTAAGGTGAGATAACAGAAGAGCAGTCAAAGAATATTACAATAATCAAGGTGAGAAACAACCAAGGCACGAACTAAGGTCTTAGCAAAAGAAGCAGAAAGAAAATGTCTGATTTTGACAAAGTTATAAAAAAAAATTGACATGACTTTGGTACAGTATCAATATGAGGAACAAAACATAACAGTAAAAAAATAAAGCCAAGACTATGTGCTTCCTTCACAGGATAAATGGGAGCATTATTAACAGTGATGGAAAACTTATATTGTGAAAAAGGTCAAATTTTCTTAGAGTCTTTGATACTAGTCTGTTTCTGACTTTTGCTTTCCAATCCCCTGTGATTAACAACAGGCCTGTTTGGTGTGTGATCAGTTTCTTCCTGGACTCCAGTGCAGAATCTTTCCATTTCTTTCCCTTCTGCCTCTGTAGTAAACTTGGATTATGATTATACTGGTGGATTTTCCCTGGAGTCTTATTGATATGATTTGTTCAGTCATTATATCTTTTGACTGCTTTTGCTATATCTCTCCTCTCTCACCCCAGTTCTTCTCAGATTTTCATTTCCTGAGTAAGACATAGTATAATTATCTGATTTAGAATGTCCCATTCCTCTCTGCTTTAGCTTACTCGCCCAAGTATTGCAATATTTATATGTTTCATTCCTTGTTTAGTTATGTCCAGCTCCCCCGATTCATGCTTCTTGCATTCCATATTCCTATAATATGTTTTGTGCATCTTCAGACATTCATCTCTGAGCACATCAACAGCTGAATATCTTGACTGGAGTCCAGTTGCATGGTTAGCCACAGCACTACACATAGTTGTCCTCTGTTGTACCCCTGTAGCTCACTGAATGCCATCTGACCGGGGAGTGTCATCTTCTGGCAATATCTCTTGTTTCATTTTGGATTGTCTCATCATAGGATTTCATGATAAACAACATTCAAAAGGGGCTTTCCATGCCTTCCCTTGCACAGTACTAAGTGTCAGTTATGGAGACACTGCTGTTGTCTCTGAGAGATCCTTTGCCAGTGTCACCACCCACTACTGCAGCTTTCTAGTAGTTGTTTGCCACAGTTAATATAGCTTCTTGTGAAGCACCTGGGTCCTGCCCAGCCTGACGCCTCTTTGTGTCCAGGTCTGAACAGCTAAGGAGATCTCTGGATCAAGCCAGGGCTATGACAAACAGGTCTGCTTCTTTTCTCCTTCCTAAGAACGCAGCACCCTCCTCACTATTGTCCCCGCTTGGCTTCTCCTTCCAGAGTTATCTCCCTTTACTGCTTTCCTTAAATCTGCCCCTTTTCAGCTATAAGGCCAAGCAGTGGTTTGTCTCTTCAATGACTGTGGTGCTATTGGAACTATGGTAGCGTGTATAATCCAGTCCAGAGAAATGACCCTCTCTTCAGACCTCTATGAATGAAACATATAACCAAATATTTATTAACACACTGTCAAAGTAAACTTGTTCTGTAATTAGAACCACGCTTTCTCTCTCAAATCTAACACTATCACACCAACTCTCTCACATTCTGTCACACCAGCTCTTAAACTGGAACTTCAGTCATCTCCCTGTCAGTTAAATTCCGTTATTCCACTCTCTCCACCAGCCCCTCCCCTGGACTATCCAAGATTCCATTTCAACAACCAATCACTTTGTAACACTCTTGGTCTCTAAGGAGGCTCTGTTGTCAAGGCCCCCCCAGGTTCGTCACACTCCTCATCAAAAGCCTCTCAGACATGGGAGAACCTACTAACAGCACTGCTATCGTCAGGAAGCTTCTTGCCTCACAGGAGCACACAATCCCACAACCATGGGAAGGTAGTGCCATTGGTGGGATGAACAGCATCTCTTTTTTGAGAGAGTCCAGAGGCAGCAGTGACATACACCATTTTTTTTCATTTCATTGACTCATTATTGGCTGCAGAAATTCTGAGGGCTGCATGCAGAACAACGTTTTCACTCACACTGCTATCCATACCAACCTCCTCTTTGATTGCCCATAGAAAATGGAGGATTGGTTACACTACAGCTTGTTCAGTACACTTCATCAAGCCTGAACCTTTTTTGTAAGCAACCAGCACTCAAAATTTCAAAACCAAAATTGGGGGACTAATTCCATTTCAGTTTAAGGGTTCCTTAATTAATTAGTGGGTTCAATTAATCAATTAATCAATTAAACATTACAGGTCGACCCTAAACAAATTTTGTGGGAAGTCAGTTCTTCTGGTGTCAAAGTAGTCCTATTTATTGGCTTATTCTGAAATTTATCTTCAATTTGACTAAGATCAGGATCTTGAAAGAGATTAAAATATATACAAAATAAAATAACAAGTTAGTGCAAAAATAATACTTCTAGGACAAAGCCTCAGAGCTATAACATATATGGGTGATACATCTCCAGTACCACAGTTTGTGTCTGCCTGGAGCTAAGCCCCATCAAATGCAATAGGTCCGCTCCCAATTGGTACAGCAGTTGTCAGCCTGGTGCCCTCCAGCTGGGTAAGACAATAGAATTTCCCAGACAAAATGGTAATTGGCAGTGTTAGCAATGTTAGTTCAACAGATCTAGAGCATAAATATATAGGGTGGTAGCCTAAAGGGGTGTACTCTGCAGGTAGTCTCCTTATTTTTCTTCAGAGGAAGGCGCAGCTCCATGTGTGCATCTCTACTAACCCAAAGCTTCTTTCTCCAGATGGATAAATGTGGATGCCCCTTCATTTCTCTGTGGCCACTGGAATGCTGGTCTGGGGTACAGTATAAATGGGTTTAAGAGAAGTAAATCTAAATAAAAGTAGCATTTGAGGGAAATTTATGAAATGGGTAGCAGTTAAAGTCTTGACACAGCATATTTCCTTTCACACATTATTTGATAACTGGATACTCCATATTTATTTCTAACATACATGTATATATCTTTGCCTTATTGTTAATCTGTCTTGGCACGGTGC
>CAOKZL010002642.1:0-172210 GCA_948472985.1 Iguana delicatissima | reverse complement strand
GGGCAAGAGAGGCAGAAAGGGAAGATGGGATGGAAACTGTTCCCCTTCTTAGATGCAGAGATTTAAGAAGTCAGCTGGCCAGGAGTAGGCTAGGAAATGAAGTCTGGGGCTGAACTAACATGAAGCAAAGCAGAAAAGTTCAGCAAAAGCATTCCTGCATATGAGCAGAAGGGGAAGAGATTTGAACCCAAAATAACCAGCCAAAAATTTTTCTGTAGCAAAATGACAATGAGATGGTTGGGAAATATTGCTTTGTCTTTTGGTTTTGTACTGAGTGGAGCAGACATACTTTTCTAAAAAAAGAAACAAACTTTTTTAAAATTCTGATGTTTCATTTCATTCTATTTTATATTTAAATAGATTTTTTCCCCCATTTCTCCATCTTTCTTCATATTTTACTGCTGTTTAATGGCACTGCAAAGCCTGAATAGGCAGATTACCCGCCACCTACTGGACAAGTAACAAATCACACTTCCAGGTTCTTAATGAGTAAATCATCATAATGCTGAATTTATTCACCAGGTTAAAAATGAAGTACAAAAAATTCAGATGAATGTTTTCTATTCTCACAAGTTCTGGTATTCTTATTTATTTATTTGTTTACTGCACATACGTGGCCATATTTCATTGCGGAAAACAGTTTTCTTTTCAAAATATGGGATTATCCCCCACACACACACACAGTAGTAGGGAGCGGGGCAAATATGTACAGCCCAGTCACTCCACTGACTCGTAGCCCTCTCTCATCTTTTATTAAAGTCCCAGCATTTACTGTGTCCCAACTTTAACTGTCCTAATGACATCATTTTCCTCTGGAATCTCAACAGCCTACTCCACATTCTACCAATGTGTGTGTGGGTGCACATATGACTTCAAGTCACCTGCCAACTTATGGTGACCCCATGACTTTCATAGGGTTTCTTAGGCAAGTAATTCTCAGAGGAGGTTTTGCCAGTTCCTTCCTCTGAAAAATAGCCTGCAGCACCTAGTATTCATTGGCCATGTCCCATCCAGGTATTAACCAGGTCTGACCCTGCTTACATTCCAAGATCAGACAGGATCTGGTGCCTTTGGAGTGTTTAAGGCCCCTCACATTCCACCAATGCTAGAACTAAAGTACTGGATCTTAATTTTTGATGCTTTCATAAGCCAAGGGAAAGCCCATGAAAATTACTATAGTCTGGTCCACAAAGTATCCTGCAGAAACCCTGATCCTCAAGCCCTGCCTTCTACCATTTGTCAATGGGTTACTGGCAGTAGCTGATCACAGAGAGGAATGAGAGATTTTGTCAATGGATATATGCCTTCCCTTAAATAAACCCATTAATGATGCTTCTTATCAACCTTACTACACCCACTTGCCTAACAAAATCCTATATGCTCTTACATGACCTGTCTTGCACAAACAATTTGGATTTCTCCACTACAAGGTGGTCAGGTGTTAAGTAACACAGTTACTAATGCCATACAGCTTGCGTTATACCATCTAAGCTAGTTTTCTGCCCATGGTTTGGTGGCAGATGTTTTGAAAGGATTCAGCTGCCAATCCAGACCATTTCCGCACTACACTGTTATAGTGCTATTATTCCAATTTTACCCTCGTTTGGAATCCTGGACTTTGCAGTTTAGGAGAGGCATTTAGAATTCTCAGTCAGAGAGCTCTTGGGCCTCAGTAAACTACAAATTCCAGAGCTCCACAGGATGTTGAAAGTGGAATAATAGCACTATAACAGTGTAGTAGAGGAATGGTCCCAGTCGCCCTTTGTACATGGAATTCAGGGTGAGAACCGCCCCCTTTCCCTTCATTTCTGGCTTTAAAATATTTTCGGCTAGTTCTGACTGTCTGTAGCACCCTGTTAAGGCATTTTGACTCATATACAGAGTTGAATTAAGCCCATTATGGAAGATGTTTCAGTGCATCATTAAATATATATTTAGATCTTTGGGCTTAACTGAGGAAATATTTACATCTCACATCTTTGATATTATGACATACAATCAGGAGGCAAACATTGTTTTTAGCCCTGTGGTAATATTTAATCTGCCTTTATATTAATTCACAGAGAGGAACTCAGCAGCTATCCTGCTGACCTAGCTCTTGACTTCCACACATTTGAGTTCAAGCTGTACATATCCTATGTATGAACACCCCACTGCATTACAAGATCTGTACCCTGGAGTCCCTGTGCAGTCATGATTTTAATCAGGTGAAGAGTACTGGTGGGACCAGCATGATTCTGATTCTGTACCCTTCATGTGCTCATCTGTCTGTCAATTAAATATCTGCTTATAGCTGATATCTTTCTTTACTGAAGCAGAACATTGTGGGAAAGAGAAGGACTTATGCTGGAAACTACCGAGCCATGTAATGAGCAAAGCTAACCACATGTTATAATCACATCCTACTTGTTCAGTGCAACCGGCATTATTCTGGTCCATTCAGTGCTAATTCTGCTTCTATTGAATTCTTAGCTCTCTAATAAAACATTACAAAGAGAACGACAAGCATATTTTCTCTGTAATTCTAAAGTACTGTTCTCCCAAACAGCTAAAAACAATAACGGTATCTGGAGATAATCCTGAACATTCAATTAATTATATGCAAAAGTTTTGCTCTATAATATATACACAGAGAAAGGTACACTGACTGTTCATATAAATCAGTGCTGGGTGGTGTTTTCTCTCCATAAATCATGATATTCTTAGTTTTGTATTCCCAAAGTGTGGTTGGCCTAATTTATTCCATCTTCCACATTTGCAACACATTTTAGGAGTTGGTTGGAGTAGAAATCCACATTCTGCTTAGAGTACTTATGGCCACCAATACATTTTATTAAGGCGATCTCTTCAGCATTTGCAGACTGCACAATGTGATTGCCATTTGAAGAAAGATAGTGCCATTAAAACTATATTTCTAGCATTTATCAGTATAGCAAAAGGAGGCAGAATGAGGTACAGTGAGATACTCACTGAATATTTTATATAACTTCATTTAGGCTACAATCTTAGACATACTAACTGGGGGAATGAGTCCCAATGAACTCAGAGGGACTTACATCTAAGTAGGTCTGAAGAGGAATGTGCTGTTAACTCTTTTTAAAACTGCTATGAAACAAGTTGTATCAAGCATATGTTTGTGGTAGTGTGCCTTCTAGTTGTTTCCAACTTATGGTGACCCTAAGGTAAACATATGGTTCTTCTTGCCTTTGTCTTCCTCTGAGGATAAAAGAATGTAGCTTGCCCAAGTTCACCTGATGGGTTTCCATGGCTGAGTAGTGATTTGAACCCTGTTCTCCAGAGTTGTGGGCCAATGCTCAAAGCAGATTGGCCCTCCAAGAATATATGACTCCTCCAATACTCTTGTATCCTGAATATCCTAAAGTCAGCAGATACCATCTGAACTTAGAAGCTATGCAGAGTTAGCCCTCATAATACTTGGGTGGGAGACCAACAATGAATATTAGGTGCTGTAGGCTATATCTCAGAGCAACAAACTGCCAAAACAACCTCTGAGAATTCCTTACCAAGAAAACCTTATGAAATTCATGTGGCCACCATACCATATTTGCTGGCATATAAGACACACCCATGTTTAAGACACACCCCATTTATACACTGGCAAATACTATTTGCTGGCATCAGTGATGGAGCTTGGAGTGTGCAGAGGGGGGTGGGAGGGGGCAAGGCTATGGCACGAGGGGCATGGCCACTTTCCATGGGGGCATGGCTTCAGTACATGGGGGCATGGCCAGGGTGCACAGGGTTGGCCAGGGCTCATGGGGATGTGGCTATGGGCTGGGATGCCCAAAAAACATTGCCTCCTGGGGCAAATCACCCTCCCGCCCCCACATCCTTACATGACTGGATGGCATATAAAACACACTGAGGTATAAGATGCACCACATTTTCAAACAGTATTCTTCAGGGAAAAAAATGAGTCTTTTTTGCCAGCAAATACAGTAAGTCAAAAGGCAAGATCAGATATGATCTAGTGCCTTCTGAAATGCCATGCATGGCTGTCATGTTTCCTAGGTCTCACAGCCTGGCTTAGGACCTGGACTTTGTTTTCCAGTTCTTTTTTCCAGTCCCCTTAGGAAAGAATCTAACGTTGAGATCACTGCCTTGAAAAGTGTGAGTATGTATATTTTTCCCCCCTGATTTGTTAGACATGGGCCTGAATTTGAACAGCCCTAACAAAGTTTACCCATTTAATCAATTGTCCGCCAGTGACAGAACCTGTGAGTAAATCCCACGAAGTCAAAGGGTCTGTTCTGTTTCGTGCTACTGATATGATTCAAGCCTTGAATTCTGCCTATGTCCCAGTACTTGGGCCTGAAATCTCAGAGCTTGGGACAGTTCTGAGCCGGTAACCCTATGGCTAGTGGCGTTTCCCCTTCTGGATTCAAATTTCTAGGGGCATTCAGAATGCAGAACCAGTTCTGAAATGGAAGTTTTCCATAAATCTCTATTTATGATTTTATGGCAGAAAATGGTAGGGTCTCTTTAAAAATAAGAAATACAAGAGTGGACATGCTGAGTGTGTAGTTCTAATATTGTTTCTGATAAAAATACATCAAAAGAAGTAGTAAATACTACTTTTTTACAGGAACACATTTAACCTCATTTGAGACTGTCACAGATCAAGGTTAAATCTTCAGAGGGTGCCCTCTCATGGGACTGTACCACTTCTTTTTCATTCTCTAATAAGAAATTATACTTGGAAAATTCCTCACAGTATGATGATAAACTGCATTAAAATTGGCATTCACAGTAGTAGGGAGGAAATGATCAATCTCTTTCTTTCTGGACCAAGTCACTTTTCATATATAAATCCATACTTCTACAAACCATTTTTTTCTTTTTCCCTTTTCCTGTGTGCATTTATCTGTGACTGTTTAAAAATAACTAAATGTATTTTTGTTTCCATTTTCCCACAAAAGATGTATTTCTAAATATATTTTCTCTCAAACTATACATCTATAAACTCATTTTGATCTTTTTTTTAACTAAAATGTTCACCATAAAGTTCAGAAAATTAGAAAACTTGACTGATGACTATGTTCTGATACACACATTTGCTTACAAATTTGTAAATCAATTCAGGTTATATCAGAATTCATAAAGATCACATTCCTAAAGCATCCTCACTTAAAACTAACTCTGATCTTGGGTAGTACAAGTTTTGATTTGTGGCTTTTATTTTATTGGAATGCATTTAGGGTTAGCCTAAATTGAAATCAACTTTATGTCAGTTAAGAACAAAAGTGAGAGAACATAATCTGATTAAAGGTTAATTCAGTTGCATTCAGCTTGATAGATTTCTTTTAAGATAGACAGATTCTGCCCCCTTGCCTTATATCTATTTGTCATTTCTGATACTAAAAGGGGAATTCTTTCTCTCTAAGCATTTTAAGACAGTTTTCTCTCACAGTCCAAGCAAACCTTCCATACCTCTTTGCCCTGAATCTTTCGGTGGGGTTGCATCAGTGAAGCTGATCCAGCTTGAGGAACACAACAAGAAGACTATCTTTGAAATACAGGTGGAGAAGATCTGTCAGTTTTGCTTTCACCTGTATTTAAGTTTTTAAACATTTTCTTCTCAATATGTTGAAGCTGGAAAATTTTGTTTCTTCTTTAAAAATAAACCGAAATAAAATCTTTCCCTCTACCCATTTCTATCCAGTTCAGTTTGCACGTAGCTGGGCAGGATCTGTATTACAGGAGGAATTTCTGGATGAGAAGTTCTTGTGGGGGGGCGGAAGAAGTGAAAATATTAATTCAGTACTCTTTCTTTAAAAAAAATTAAAATCCCATGTTCTTTTCCCTCTAAAATGAAGAATTGTGGAGATTTGGGTAAATTAGTATTAAAAAACAAACTGAAATGAAATTTTCAACCATCAGATCTTTGAAAGGAAGACAGAAGTTGCACATGAAGTAAAGTTAGATCAACCAGTTACTCCAAATGTATAGGTGGTTGCCTCCTATCTTTTGCAGTTGAATGGGAAGAAACCACCTTGTATATATGGGTCAAACAAAGGCTATGCTCTGGGGCTTGCCAGATGACTTAGGCCATTTCTGTACTACACTGTTATGGTGCTGTTATTCCACTTTCAACATCTTGTGGAATTCTGGGGTTTGTAGTTTACTGAGGCCAAAGTGTGGCTGAGAATTTGAAAGGCCCCTCCCTAAACTGCAAACCCCAGGATTCCATAGGATGGTGAAAGTGGAATAATAGTACTTTAACATTCTAGTGCAGAAATGGCCTAAGACTAGGTTCAACTGGTTGTGGGAGTATAGTATTTAGAGTGGTGGGGGCATATGAAGCCCTCTAGGGCTAGACCAGTGGTTCTCAACCTGTGGGTCCCCAGATGTTTCTAGACTTCAGCTCCCAGAAGCCCTGAGCATTGACCATAGTGGCTGGGGCTTCTGGGAGCTGAAGTCCACAAACATCTGGGGACCCACAGGTTGAGAACCACTGGGCTAGACTGAGAAGCAGTTGTTTGGTGCTGTGTTTGACAACAGATGTGAATGTCTCATCAAAGTCTATTCCAAATTTCTATGAGAAGCCTTGAGCAACTCGCCTTACTTTGTAGTGTTCCTCTTTTCCCTGTGCATCCAGTTTCAGCTTGAAGACAGATCTGGATCCTATGACTTTCTTTCCTGGTGGAAGTTCAGTAAGTTTCGATGTTCTATTCTTATGCAGTGCATCTATTTCTTCTTGTGCTGCTTTTCTCCACTGAGCTACCTCAGTTGCAGGCATATGTTCAATTTCTTCAAAGCTTGATGATTCATTTGGTAACACCAATGTTATGAGATAGAACAAGCAAGGAGCTGATACACCTCTGTTGGGTCACACTGAGCATCTAGGAATTCTAGGATCTTGTTCTGGAACCTGGTCTGTCTCTGCAGCATCCTCCAGTCCAGTGCTCAGGTCAGAGCCATCTGCATCCCCTTCTGTTTGTGTACTGCTCTCTGTCTTTAGCTCACTTTCTGCAGCATCCACTTCACTCCTTTGTTCACAATCAGGTTGTATAGCTGCTTGTGGTATTTCAGATGAAGGCAACGTTTGCACTTCTAGGGCCCTTTCAGCAGCTTGCCTTCTCACACTGCTGGAGTGTGGGCCTTGCATGAAAATCCTGGGCAGGCAGGCTCTCGCAAGCCTCCTGCTTCCCTGATGCTTGAGCTCCGCAGCTCCTTCCTGCTCGCACAAGAGCCCTACCCACGCCTCGCCCCTTCCTTCCGCAGTGCAGCCTGGGAGTTGTAGGTTGCACTGAGGCAAGGACGTGCGACAGACCCAGCTCCAGAGGCTCTGCACTACAGGTGAGTGCAGCCCAGGCCTGTGAGCCTTGCGCAAGCGCGGCTTATTTTTGGCTAAAAGCTGAAAATAAGAAAATGCATATTTGCTGTGCTTGCGGGCCTTGAGCGTGGCGGAAATTGGAATGCGTCATGCAGACCACTCCTGACATTTACACAATGCTCAAGGGGCCCTTTCACTTATACATTGCCATGCGAAAAAGGCCTAAGAGAGGTACAACATTTTGCTCTTCTTCTTCCAGTGATTCTAAGATAGTCTCTTGTTTATCTGGAAAGTCCATGACAGTTGCTCTCTTATCAACTCTACTTTGTTCATCAAAGTAAACTACATGCTTAGTAGCGATTTCACCAGTCTTTAAGTTCATTATTCTATAGCCTTTGCTTCCAGGAGTTTAACCAATTAGAATAGTCTGCTCTGCTCTTGCATCTAGTTTGTGTTGCTTCTGTTGTGGTATGTATGAATATGCAATGCTTCCAAAGGTTCTAATGTGTTTCATGTCTGGTACTTTACCATGCCATAGTTGAAATGGTACTTGTGTGGTGCCTTTCATTGACAATCTATTCTGGAGATACATTGTAGTCAGAAAAGCTCACCCCAAAATTTACTGGGAAGACGAGTACCTGCTAGCATACGCTTTGTCATCTCCAGGAGAGATCTAAATTTCCTTTCAGCAATCCCATTCTGCTCAGGAGTGTAAGGAATGCTCCTCCTGTGCAAAATGCCATGCTTTTCCAGGAAAGTTTGTGTGCGATGTGAAATGTACACACCAGCACTGTCTGTGTAGATAGCTTTAGGTATTATCTCAAACTTGGTTCTCACCATGGCAACATACTTCTGTAGCGTTTCTTGGGCTTGACTCTTCTCTTTCAGAGGATAAGTAACACAGTACCTTGAAAAATCATCCACAAAAATTAAAGAGTATCTGTTTCTGCCAAGTGAAGGTACATTAAATGGACCACACAAATCACTGTGAATTAGATCTAGTACCTTAGCAGTTCTCTTTTCAGTCCTTGGCTAAAATGAGGGTCTGATTGACTTTTGTTCAACACAAGTTATGCACCTGGTAGTGCTGTCTTTGTATTGTTGATTCACCTTGATTTCTATGGCCAAGTTCTGGTTCTGTAGTTCAAGAACTACCTTTGGATCACAATGTCCAAGATGCCTGTGCCATAGGTCAAGGCTATTTTCATTCGTCTGTGTGCTAACAACATTTGCTGGTTGAGCGGAAAAATGTAACTCATAGATACCAATATTCTCAAATGCTTCTGCAAAAAGGTCATTATCTTTGATAACTGTGCATTTTCCTTGCTTGAAAAGTATTTCAAATCCTTTCTTATCTAAAGCAGACACACTGAGCATGTTGCAGTGTAATTCAGGAATAAACAATACATTATTTGCTACATTCTGGGTAACTTTGTCATTAGGCAATAGGCAGTTTAAAGTGAAGCTTCCTGATCCCAGGATCTGCATGGATTCACCATTTGCTTCTTGAACATTTCCTGTAGTATCCCTATCAATTGTATCAAAATAAGCATCAGAAAATGTGCTGTGACTGGTACAGTCAGAATATCTAATCCAACAACTATTTTTCTGCTTGTGGTCATTAACTGCCAGAGTCTGTCCCATTAAAAGAAAATTACTTCCTCTGTAAGATTGCTTCCTTGATTCACCTACTTCATGCTGCCTTTGTTTTATAAATTCCTTAACTGGGGAGCTACCATTGTCTGAGGGCTTTTTGAAAAGGGTACTATTTCTTGCAATGTGACCCTTCTTGTTGTGGTTCTAACAAGTGAGCTCTGACTGGTCACTAGGTGAAGCTTTGGGTCTGCCCTTCTTAACGACCAGGTAATTTGATCCACTTGGTCTCTGTGTATGATCAAAAGGGGAAGCCCCTTGGTCAATGCATTCTTCTTGTAATTTAGACATAGCTTCATTAAAGGTTAGCACTTTTAAGTTTTGTAAGAGATAGGTGAAGGGATTGAACTCTGATCCCAGAGTTCCAGTCAGGAAACAAACCTTTTGTCTATCAGAAAACTGAAATCCACAGAAATTCAGTTTATCAAAAATCATAATCAGTTTGCAGATGTAAGCTTCACGTATGAAGGCGAAGCTGTACAAGTTCACTCACCCAAATTGACTGAGACTTTTCATATGAAAGAGCATAAACTTCTTCAATTTTGTCTAACATCCCCTTTGTAGTGGTACAGTCTCTTACATAAAGTAGCTGATTGGCCTGCAATGCATTACCAATTATGTACTGTGCTGTGGCATCTTTTCTCAACCATTGCTGTTCAGCCTCACCCTTCGGCTTTTCTTTCCTAATTGCATCAAGAACATCATGGTGATTAAAGGCTAAAATTAATTTATCTTTCCATTCTTATAGCTGTCATTAGTCAGTTGCACAAGTCTGGATTTGGAAGCTAGATCTAAGTCTACATGCAGCATTTTTTGTTTTAGTTAACAGCTCCAAACAAACAAACAAAAACATCAACACCCAAAAGGTAGGAAGAAATCTCTAGCTAGATGTGTGTTTCCAAAAATCGGGGGAGGGGGAAAAACCAGCTGCTTTTGCAAGAAAGACACAAAGCAAAAATAACTAAAAACTGAAAAATCTGGTAGCTGTTCTGTTCTGGGCCCATAACCTGTTGGAGAATTGAGAACTTTTTAGTAGTAAGTGTCCCAATCAGCAGAGTATTTTGTAATGCACAGGCAGAACAAATTACCAGTCTCACTTTATCACCTCTACTCTACACACTTAGTCTAGCTCAAAATAAATACAAATTTTGGGGTTAAAAATATGAAAAGTTTACTCACAAAATCTTGTGCATAGTCTATACAGGTTCAATTCTTGAGGAAAGTAAGAAGAACAGAAGTAGTCATATGCTTGCTAGAAAGAATCCCTGTTAGGAGATCTCAGAGCTAGCTTCCAGGACCAAAGACAAAGATGAAAGAGAGAGGTATAAACAGGAAGAGAACCTTTTAAGAACAAAGAATGTGTACATGCTGGAGGAAGAGGTTTTGACCAAAACAAACAGGTTGCTTATTCTAGGCTCTCTCTCTATGTCTACAATAAACTTGCAAACTAACTAGCCAGTTAATTAAGCATGCAAAGGTTGCTACTCCCAATAGGGGTAACCTTACAAGATCGTTACACCGATGTTTATGGGTCCTCCCAGGAAAGAACCAGCCAAAGAATCCAAATTAAACTAAAATGTGTTTTATTGGAGTTTGAAAGTTTCAAAAGAACTGGGGAATTAATAATCACACAGATACATACACACAACATTCGAACAGTCACACACTCACACAAAGATAACCAAAGGAAAAAGAAGGAAAGATTGATAGCAAAGTTTAAGTGAGTGGGCAATATTTACCATCCCAGAAGGGCAGTGAAGAAGCAGAGATGGAGCTTAGATTTGTGTCTAAGAGCAGTACATAGCCAGGAATCATAGCAGCAGCATGGCCACCAGCAAGCGAAGTGCTGCATCTGACTGCTCAAAACTGAGGGCTTTTATACTCTATTTCCCTACCTGAAAGGGTGTGAGTTAATTGCTTTCTAGCAAAGTAAAGAAAAGGGGTCTGGAATGGACTGGTTTTTTTCAATGTCTTGGTTGAGTAAATTGTCTGGGGAAGATTTTGCAAGGAAATGCACACAGCAGGGTGCTTCCCTGTTGCACCTGGGCTTGACTATTGTTTTCTGTGGGCAATTGAGAGGGTTAGCTTACAGCCATTAAGTCAGGCTTTCCCAGCTAATTCACAGTGAACTTATTACCTGGCCATGCTGAGGTCATGTCTGACCAACTCTTGCACATCTTCCCAGCCAGCGTGCCTTCTCCACATGGTCTTTCAGCCATAAGTGTATATAACTTAATTTCATACCAATTGATATTTGCCAATTAGACCATATCAAAGCATGAGGGTGTACGGCTGCTGACACTTCTGTCTTGTCTTGATTAAGTTTCAGTTTGTTTGTCATCACCTAGTCCATTACTGATAACAGGCATCAGTTCAGAACCAACACAACTTCCTTGGAATTGGAAAATGTCCTGCTGCAGCCAGTGCCGCTGTGCCACTACCACTTACACCACCATAGTTACATTGGTCAATAGGATCTTAGCCCAAATTTTATTTGCAGATATTACATTTTGATTCTTTAAGCCTGCAATTTACTTGGATTGGTATGGTCAGCTGCACCCACAGTTTGAAAAGAACTGGTGAAATTGACAACAAAGTTTCACATTTAAGAGAAATAAATATGGAATTATCCATTCAATAATTCTAAGGCCCTTTCCACACGGGGGATGGGGGAACGGGGCAGCGCACGCAGGGACGGATCTTACCTGAAAACGGGTTGCTCCGTCCCTGCGGGGAGCGCGCGTTCGCCGCTCCACACGCTGGCGAGTTTCGGCGGTGTTTGGCGGCGCCCAAAATGGCGGTCGGCGACTTCCGGCGGCGCTCCGCCAATCAGGGCAGCGCGCCAGCCAGAAGCCTGCCCCTGGGCAGCTCTGCAGGGACGCGCTAGCGCGTCCCTGCAGTTTCACACGGGGCACTGCAATGGGTTAGTGCGCTCGCGTTTCGTAAAAACCTCATAAAATGTGGTTTTTAAAAAACGCGCCATGCCACCCCTTGCGGCCGCGCTAGCGCGGTTTGAGGTGTGGAACCTCCACTATTCAAACCGCTCTAGCGCGCTCCACGGTGTGGACGACCTCCGGATGAGTCACCCTAAGCCGTTTTTTTTTCCCCTTGTGGAAAGGGCCTAAGATTCACTGACATGGCATAGTGGCTAAACTATGTAGATTATACATAAGGAACTGATGTGAAATAAACTGCCAAATCTTTGATCAATTAAATATAGTCCAGCTTAAGGGGTAAGATATTGATTATACTCATATCTGAGATATATTGTGGCCTATGAATGCCACTAAAAAACTGTTATGCAGGAGGCAAAGCTGAATGGAACAGGGGACACTTATTCAAATATTCTCTTTAAGAAATCTCAAAAGACTAATAAGCAGCAGTTTCCCGAATACTCTCATGTTTTCAGCCTGGCCTAAAACCCTCCCCTTACCCATCACTTTTATTCTATTCCCTGTATACAGCAGATGTGCTGGAGTAGCTCCAATCAGAGTGATATTGATTAAATAGTTGATGATCATGCTAAACAGCGTATAGGACTTTTTTTAAAACAAAAAAAATCTATATAAAAATGGGATCTGAATTTGTCTGTCATCAAAGATCATCATCATCTTCCTGCTGTGTTTTGCTCTAGGCAATGGACAAGCTGTTAGTCTGTTACTAATTTTAGTTTACTTTATTCAGCTTCGTTTGTTTTCTTGGGTCACTTGACTGAAGGTCTCTCTCTGCCTCTCTCTTCTTCTCTTTTTGGTCATGACTCAAAACATGTTGTACTTGGAAACTTATGTTCCCTCATGGGATGCGTGTGTCCCAGCTGGTAATGTACAGCTCAGTTACCTCCTTTATAGTCACAGAGGACAATGGAAAGGGAAATAGCTATTTATACTTTTTGCAAAGATCTGCAGCTGACCTGGGTATTCATCATGGTCAAACTCTTGTATAGGTTCCTTTTCTATAAAAGTTCTTGGAAACAAAGGCATTTTCAAAATACAGTTAAAAATTCAGAATGCTTACAAAATTATCTTCATTTATTTATTTACTTATTCCCAGATCTTTTTTAAAAAACTTCCTGAAACAATGTGATACCAAACAGATGTCAACTGGGAAGCAGAAGTCCTTAGGCCATTTCCGCACTAGACAGTTACTAGACTGTTATAGTGCTATTATGCCACTTTCAACATCCTATGGAATCCTGGGATTTGCAGTTTAGGGAGGGGACCTTTGAGGGGCCCTTTGAGGGCCCTCCCTAAACTGCAAACACCAGGATTCCATAGGGTGTTGAAAGTGGAATAATGTCACTATAACAGTATGGTATGGATATGGCCTTAGATGAAATGGAAGAGAAGTTTTGGGAGAAGTGAGTGTTTTGATAAAACTACAGTTCCTCATATCTGTAGGCAATCAGCATATTTTTTTTAAAGTTCCTCAGGTGAGAAATGTAAGGATTGTCACAGCAAGTAAAACAGTGTTAATAAAAATGACAGCATTTCTCACATTCTGTCTACAAACTGATATGTAATTATGTAAAGCAAATGGATGGTAAAACAAGAAATTCTTTTCAGTGGATGTTAAAAAATGAATACTATAAAATAGGAGAATACCTAAAGAAATGACTCTGTTTATGGCATATAATATAGCTGTTCTCACTTCTGTTCTTCAAAACAAAACAAGAACCTAAATACTCTTGGTAGCATATCCTAGAGTAGACACAGTGATTCAAAGGAATTTGCATATGTGTAGACTCACCATTCAGCAATTGTTCTACTTCAATTTACCAATAGGACTCCGCCCAAGAGATCAAAATTTTGGCATTTCCAGCATAAAATGAGGGTGGGTTCATTAAGTATATAAAATAAGAAGCCAGCCTTATCTGAAAAGTCTGCTTTGCTTATTTATTAAGCTTTCTTATCCTCTTATATGTGTAAATAATAAGGAAATTGAGCATAAAATAATAATGTGGTCAGACACTCTTGAAAATCTAGACTGGTGAAAACTGCAAATCCTATAGAAACTCAAATTTTATTTATCTGATATAAAAGCCAGTAAGTGGCTCAACCATAGTATTGTTATTTACTTTTTAGTAAATGTTTGAAAACTATAGTATGAGGCCAATTTTAAAAACAAACACAAATTGATAGTAAAGGTTTAATTCATTTTCAAAAATATTAGTAGTATTCTTCAGGGAATTAAGGTGAGATCATTTATCTACACCTTTAAGACTGATGAATAGTAAAAACAGGGTGAAGGAGAAACTAATATGGCTTTGCATTGGCTAAACCAGCAAAATGGTTTTATATTGCCTTGGACTTCCTCCAGAAGAAGAAGAATCTTCTGCTGAGAGTGTTACACGGTGTATTTTGTTTACTAGGAGGCCAGGGGATTGGATAAGGGATTGTATAGCAAGGACATGGGAAAGTTTTTGTGTTTGTTTGTTTTTTAACTCAAAGAAGGCTGTACATGGCCAGCTGACACCTAGACTGTAGTCTCAACTTCTATCAAATTTGTTAACTTGATAGAATTTTCCCTGTGCATGTGTTTTGCAGTAGTGATTGGGCAAACTTGACAAACTATATTGTGCCTTAAGGCTCCTGTTCTTTGCAGATTCTGGTCTGTCAGGATGGGAGAAAAAATGCATTTCTCTCCCTAAATAAAGTTGGATCCTTGATTCACCACACTTGATCTTCTTTTTTCTCCTAGAGTTACATGGGAATCATAGAATCCTAGAGTTGGAAGAGACCACAGGGGCCATCCAGTCCAACCCCCTGCCATGCAGGAACCCATATCAAAGCATTTCCAACAGAAGGCCATCCAGCCTCTGCTTAAAAACCTCCAAAGAAAGAGACTCCACCACACTCCAAGGCAGCATTTTCCACTACCATACAGCTCTGACTGTCAGGAAGTTCTTCCTGAGGTTCAGGTGGAATCTCCTTTCCTGCAGCTTGAATCCATTGCTCCTTGTCCTAGTCTCTGGAGTGGCAGAAAACAAGCCCACTCCCTCCTCAACATGTTGCTTTTAACTCTTAGCTCAGCTGAGAGTTCTTTAGTCAACCATCCTGGTCTCTTTAGACACCTCCCATTTTTCCTCCTTATTGGCACAGTTTTAAATTGTGTCTTCAGTATCTCACTTTTAAGAAACTCTCATCCATCATGAACTCCCTTTTCTTTCAGTATTCTTGACCATGGAATTTCAGCCAGTGATTCCCTAAGTTTACAGAAATCAGCTTTTTTAAAGTCTAGAATGTGTGTCTGGCTACACTTGGCTTACCCTTCCCACTGAATGACAGATTCAAAGGAAGTCCCTTTCAATGGTTCCTCACAGAGTGGTTAAAGATTGCTAAAGATTGCAGTGGTTCCTCACAGAGTAGTTAAAGAAGCAATCTTTTCAAATATTTCAAATTAGTGTCATCTTTTGATTTTATTTTCAAACACCATTAGGATCATTTATATAAACTTTGCACAGTTCATCTTCAAATTACACAATGAAACAGGCATGGTTCCCCATTCCTATCTTTCAGACTGAGGCATTGAGGGTTCTTGCTACTTCTCAGAGAAATTGGATTCTATCTGGGGTCATCTTTATTGTCTTCTGGTCGCCTGAGTGTCCAGCTCATGAGAGTAGTTAAACCAGACAGGCCACTCAAACATTCTCATGTATTGGAATCCCAGAATATTTACATGGGAAATAAGCAGTCTCTTTAGTACTATAGTACTATCAGGCTAGATATTATATGTAACTCGTGTGTGTGTGTGTGTGTGCGCGCGTACACATTTCTATTTAGAGAGTAACAAAGACATGTCAATGTCTGGGTGGTTAAGCTTCATTACATTCCATTAACTGCATGTAGGATATCGTAACATTCACTACATACATCATATCATCATCAAGATGTTCACTTTCATAAGGCGTTTCCTTGGACTGTCTTTATCTTTCAATATCTCTTCAGCAAATTTTGTAACGGTTAACACATGTGGGAACAGGACTCTTCTAAACCATTTACTTTAGCCATTTAGCCATCAGAATCAACAGGTTCTTCCATACTTTTCGTAGCGTCTGTTAAAGCATTATACAGAAATTTCATAAAAGCTTTTACATGTACAGAATTCTGTCCCTTGTATCATATTTATAACCTTCTTAATAATACCTCTAGTATATATTATTCAAGCATTCATTCTTATTTGTTGACGAACTGGACATGCCCATTACTTCTGTGATTGTACAGGCATTCAAGGTTAATCTCCTTGAGCATGGTTAAATCTTAACAGCATTTGTTGTCACATAGGCATATTTCTGTCTTAGCATGTATCTATATTAACATAGCCTCACCACTCCCAGAATATTGGGAAGTTTATCAGGAACAGTACAGTTATCATCAAACAACCATCTTCATAAGTTGAAGACATGCCTGACAAGCAGTCTAAATTTGGGGATCTATCTTAGTTTTTTTATTCTCTCCTTTGCCCATTTGGTTAATTATTCCTCCGTTTAATCCTCTCTATTCAGTAAAAACAAAGACCGTATCCATAGTCCCAACTAGGATCCAGTTGTAACTGTCCTTTTTGCTTCAGCCAGTGCATCTACAAGAAGTTTATTAATGGTCAAGCTAGTGTAAAGTGGTCCCCTCTTGGTTACAACTGCACACACATCTATCTTATTAACATTACAATGTTCTGGCATTTTCCCTGGAGCTGAAACCAGTTTCTTAATAATTTTTAATGACACAGACACTCTTGCAGCTTTAACTGCTTGTATTAGTTATTATGCTATACATCTTACACTCCATAGGTTATACTAGGTTACATTCTATACTTTATATGCCCAAGTCACAAATTTGACAACTGAATGATCGGACCTGCAACAATTAGATGATTAGATGTTGATATCTACCTTGTTGCATGAGGGAACGATGGAATTCCTCTTGAAATACACTGTTTCCTTGGAATTTTTCTTTAGTGACTACACAGCCAATATTCACCTCCTTTAATGTAAAAATAACACACTCACTCTGGATAACCAGATGAAAGATACAAAATCAGGCATTTCATATTCCATTCAAGGTTGTTCTTAAGTCTTCCACAGAAATCAGCTGCAAAGATAAAGTATCTGCCACAGGGCTACTTGATTATAGAAACTTAGGCCTTTTCCGCACTAGCCTGTTATAGCACGATGATTCCACTTTCAACATCCTATGGAATCCTGGGGTTTGCAGTTTCAGGAGGGGGTGGCCAGCCCCTCCTGAAACTGCAAACCCCAGGATTCCATAGGATGTTGAAAGTGGAATCATCGCACTATAACAGGCTAGTGCGGAAAAGGCCTTAGTTTGCAGTAAGAAGAGCTGACATGCATGCAGACCACTGTGAGTATCCCCACCACACTTCTTGCATCCACTCTGTCTTCCCCCATCAACATTCACCTTGGAAAAAGGGGCAGGATAAACAGGACTGTGATAAGGACAGAAGATGCCCTATGTGGAAGAAAATTATGCCCTTGAAATTTAAGTTTAATTTTTATATAGTTTTAAACATGCTGGTTGACGCATTGATTGACTGATTTGGTTCAATTTCCATTCTGCCTTTCTCAATAAATGCCATCAACAACAAGATTAGAAATGATACAGAGAAACACACAGATACACAAATGTAATGGACCTTTCCGCACTACCCTTTTACAGTGCTATTATTCTGTTTTCAACATCTTGTGGAATTCTGGAGTTTGTAGTTTACTGAACCAAAGGAGTTCTCTGGCTGAGCATTCTAAATGACCCTCCCTAAACTGCAAACCCCGGGATTCCATAGGATGTTGAATGTAGAATAATAGCACTATAACAGTGCAGTTCAGAACCATGATTTTTAAAAAACCCTACCATTAGGCAATAATAAATGTATTATCACATGTATGCATTCATAGCAGAGAAAAATGGAGAGATGAGAGTGAGCAGAAAGAACTGGAATATTGTGGAAATCCAAGCATCCAGCTTCAGAATTAATTTTGAAACTCCCAGTCAAACCAGAATTCAGAAGCTGTCAGATACAGAGTGCAAGAGATCTACTGAACAATAAAGTAACAGAATGAGGAAAATACATTTGCTTCTGTATTGATAAATACAATTACTCCTAATGAAAAAGAAATGTTTTCTAGCATAAAAGTGCTGGAAGACAATGGGTTCCTATCTCTTTGAAATGTATTATTCCACAACTTACTTGCTTCCTGTTGTCTCACATAGATTGTAGGTTTAATCACAAGAACAACATCCTGTATTCTACAAAGCCAGCCTGTTAATGACAGCGCATCCCACCTTTTTAACAAGGGTGACACTTTGAAGAAAAAAGGAAATAGTTCTTAAGAATTCTGTTATAGATTTTCTTGCTCTCTGCGTGCATGTGTACACACAGAGAATTCTAAACTTCAAGATCTGCACAAGCACAGTTAAAATCTGACAGAAAATGGATGCAGGGCATGTAGTGGGAGAATGACTTTACCTTTGCTGTGTGAGAAGTATTCACTGAGAGGTTTCTTCCACAATTAATATAAAAAACTAAGCTAAGGCTTAGTGTCTATAATAGAGGACACAGAAACAGAGCTGCCTCAAAAGCAATTCTGCATCACTCTTCTTGGTGGTCCTTCTGAGACTCTGGCAGTGTCTCCAATGCCCCAGGTGTAGTGCACATTGGAAGAAAACTAGTCAAACTCATGGATTGCAGTTGCAATGTTTTGTTTTTTTTAAAAAAAACTAACTAGTTGTTCAAGATGAGTGGTGATTTGTTTTTTCTCTCTTTCTCACAAGAACTTGGTAAGCTTCTTTGCCCCATTACTTCATGGAATAATCTAAAGATTTACAAACTTCAGGGTGGGAAAAGCCAAAACTGTCAAACTCTGCAAGCAGGCAGAAGACTTTAAGTGCTTAGTTCTGCTTGACAGACTGGTGTAGCATGGTCTTTTCACGCTAGGAACAACTGTGTATTTGAATATGACTAGCTAAATTAAGGATGAATTCTGCATCAGAGTTTTTTTGTTTGTTTGTTTGTTTGCTTGTTTTGTACATATTAAGGATTAGTGTATGAACATATCTAGGATTTACTAAAATACAGAAGTTAGCTATTAGGTGTCAAAAGAACTTGAGGAGACTGAACTGTGAATAGTCATCAGACACTGCATAGTTTTCAATTACATTCTTGCAGAGGTCAGGAAAATAGTTAAAGTATACCCACAAGAACTAATTTTTATAAAGATTTACATTCCCATATTCCACAGCTTAAAAGCAGCATCCCAAAAGGCTCTTTCTCATTTTCTCAACAAATATGCCTAAGAAGAGGGGCTAACACAAAGCCTTTCCCTGAGAATCTCACAACTCACACAGGCTTATATGTCAAGATACAGGCTGGTATCTTGTTCAGTAGTTATGAGATCATAATTTGGACTTGCAGTTTCATAACTCCTAAGGATTCATGTTTACAGTTGTTAACAACCAAACATTACCCCCCCACCCCTCCACCTTTTCAGCCTGGCAGAACTCCAGCTGATGGGTTGCTGGGAAATGAGATCTTCACTGATTTTCCAGTCATGGAACATATTGAGATAAGCAATCATGGTAGGACTCCAAGGGGGCTATTGAGACAAGCAATTTTGATAGGACTCCAGCTGCCTGTTCTCAATGTGCTGCATGATTGGGAGAGTATTGTAGACATATTTTCCAGCACACAACATGCAGCACCTCATAAATCAGTCAGGGTGCTGCCTGGATGAAAAAAATCATAGAATCATAGAAATGTAGAGTTGGAAGAGACCACACGGGCCATCCAGTCCAACTCCCTGCTATGCAGGAACACCCTCAAAGCATTCCCGACAGATGGCCATCTAGCCTCTGCTTAAAAACCTCCAAGGAAGGAGACTCCACTACACTCCGAGGCAGCAGATTCCACTGCCGGACAGTCCTGACTGTCAGGAAGTTCTTCCTGAGGTTCAGGTGGAATCTCCTTTCCTGCAACTTGAATCCATTGCTCCTTGTCCTGGTCTCTGGAGCAGCAGAAAACAAGCCCTCTCCTTCCTCTACATGGCATCCCTTCAAATATTTAAACATAGCTAACATGTCCCCTCTTAACCTTCTCTTCTGCAGACTAAACATACCCAGCTCTCTAAGTCTATCCTCATAGGGCATGTCTTCCAGGCCTCTCACCATTTTGGTCGCCCTTCTCTGGATTTGCTCCAGCTTGACCATGTCCTTCTTGAATTGGGGCGCCCAGAACTGGACACAGTATTCAAGATGAGGTCTAACCAAAGCAGAGTAGAGTGGTACCAGTACCTCCCTCAGTCTAGACACCATACTCCTTTTGATGCATCCGAGAATTGCATTGGCTTTCTTGGCTGCCACATCACACTGCTGACTCATGTTCAGCTTGTGGTCTATGAAGACTCCTAGATCCCTTTCACATGTACTGCTATCCAGCCACTTGTCCCCCATCCTGTATTTCCGTATTCCATTTTTTCTACCTAAGTGTAGGACCTTACACTTATCTATGATGAATTTCATTTTGTTAGCCTTGGCCCAGCTCTCCAATCTATCCAGGTCATTTTGAATTTTGATCCTGTCCTCTGGCTTATTAGCAACACCTCCCAATTTAGTGTCATCTGCAAATCTGATGAGCATGCCCTCTATTCCTTCATCCAAGTCATTGATGAAAATATTGAACAGCACTGGGCCCAGGACAGAACCCTGTGTCACCCCACTAGTCACTTCTCTCCAGGATGAAAAGCAGCCATTCGTGATCACTCTTTGGGTGATCGGTCAACCAATTAGAAATCCAACTAACAGTAGCCCTGTCCAGCCCGCATTTTACTAGTTTCTTTGCAAGAATGTCATGGGGAACTTTGTCAAAGGCCTTACTGAAATTGAGATATGCTACATCCACAGCATTCCCTTCATCTATCAAGCTAGTAACTCTGTCATAAAAAGAGGTAAGATTAGTCTGGCATGACTTATTTTTGAGAAATCCAAGTTGACTTCTCATGATTACCGCCTTGCTTTCTAACTGATTAGAAACTGACTGCTTAATGATCTGCTCCAGGATCTTTCCAGGTACTGATGTCAGGCTGACTGGGTGATAATTATTTGGATTCTCTTTTTTCCCTTCTGGATGATGGGGACAACATTTGCCCTCTTCCAGTCTGCTGGAACTTCTCCTGTCCTCCAAGATTTCTCAAAGATTATAGCAAGCAGTTCCGAAATGACCTCTGCCAGCTCTTTTAATATCCTAGGATGCAATTCATCTGGCCCTGGAGACTTGAATTCATCCAGTGTGGCCAGGTATTCCTGTACCACCTCTCTACCTATTACATGCCTCATTTCCCCTGCTTCCTCACCTGCTCCCCAACCGCCAGGTTGAGTGCTTGTATCCTTCTGGGAAAAAAACTGAGACAAAGAAGGTGTTAAGTAGTTCTGCCTTTTCTCTTCCCCCTGTGAGTAATTCTCCATCTTCTCAGCGCAGCGACCCTATCGTCTCCTTCTTTTTCCTTTTGCTGCGGACGTATTTTAAAAAGCCCTTTTTATTGTTTTTAATGTCTCTGGCCAGCCTAAGTTCGTTCTATGCTTTAGCCTTTCTGACCTCCTCCCTACATCTCCGGGCCACTTGCTTAAATTCTTCTTTGGTGGTTTCCCCCTTCTTCCATTTCCTGTACATGTTTCTTTTAACACTTAGCTCAGTTGAGAGTTCTTTAGTCAACCATTCTGGTTTCTTCAGATGCCTTCCATTTTTCCTCCTTATTGGCACAGTTTTAGACTGTGCCTTCAATATCTTTATATTTAAGGAACTCCCATGCCTCCTGGACTCCTTTCTCTTTCACTATTCTTGACCACGGAATTCCAGCCAGCAGCTCTCTAAGTTTACAGAAGTCCGCCTTTTTAAAATCTAAGATAAGTGTTTGGCTACCCTTATCTTCTCCTTCCCACTGAATGCCAAAATCCCATAGGGCATGGTCACTCCCCCTTAAAGATCCAACCACTTCTACCTCATTAACAAGGTCATCCCTGTTGGTCAGGATCAGATCTAGAATATTTGATCCCCTTGTGGCCTCTTCCACCTTCTGGACCATGAAGTTGTCTGTAAGACAAGCAAGAAACTTGCTGGACCTTGCTGTCTTGGCAGAGTTTGACTGCCAGCATATATGCGGGTAATTGAAATCTCCTATTATTACTGTATCTCTCCTCCTTGAATGTGCAGTCATTTGGTTGAGGAAGGCATCATCAAAGTCCTCAGCCTGGGTTGGAGGTCTGTAGTAAACCCCCACCAGAATATCCCTATTGTTTCTCACTCCCTTAATTCTTACCCAAATGCTCTTGACCTGGCTTTCTGGGTTTAAGTCCCGGATCTCTTCACAGGTGAAAACATCCTTGACATACAAGGCTACTCCTCCTCCTTTCTTGTTTGGTCTATTTTTACAAAATAGGCTGTACCCCTCTATTCCTATATTCCAATCATGAGACACATCTCACCAGGTCGCAGTGACGCCTATCAAATTGTATTTATTTTGTTGTACTAGGAGTTCAAAAAATGGGTTTTGATTGATGATGCAGGATCTCAGTCACTGTCTTTCAGGTAGTTTGGGCCAAAGCTATGTAGGGTTTTATAAGTTATTTTAGAGTTTTGTTTTGTTTTTTGTACCTGAAAATGGAAGCCAATGAAGTTGTTGTAACAGAGGAATTATATGTTCTGTGTAACCAGTCTCAGAAAGCTACAGTTGGTAGCATTTTGGACCCCCTGAGTTTTCAAACTCTTTCAAAGGTTGGCATACCATAGTAATCTACATTAACCATTTTAATTTTGATTTGAATCAATGAATGGTCCTTGTTATGTAGAGATTATCTGTCTTTATAGGGACAAACAGTACAAACTGAATGTCATAGAATAGAAAATGTCTTTGTAAAACTTGTTTAGGTGAAAATCTTTGGAATTATGTTTTGTATCATATCCTGCACAATATTACCATATAGATATGTATTGAGACCCTGTTGTTAAATCAGGTGCAAAATATCAGTGGATAATTCCAGAATATGCATCTTTTGTCACAAGTTTCATGCAGGATTCCCAGAATATAAAATGTGAATTTGTAGGAAAACATTCAACGGATTCCAGTAACACACTCACATGTGTTAAATTTGTATTTCTGCTTCTGGGTTCTGCTTCTGAAAAATATTTTAGAATATGCCTTTAATCTGTTCCTACTCAAAAAACTTATCAAATGTTGGGATAACTTTGTTGGCTGAACAATAAGTAGTACTCTACTTGAACTCCAAACAGATCAGAGGTTCTTTCATAACAATGAAGATGCTGTGATTCAACTTCAACTGCCATGGTTCTGACCAAGGGAATCCTGGGGTCTGAAGTTTAGGATGGAATACTTAGAATTCTCAGCCAGAGACCTCTAGTGCCTCAGCAAGCTTTAAATCTCAGGGTTCTATAGGATGTGGGTATGGCAGTTGAAGTAGAATCACACTGAATCAAGTAGAGATAAGGAAATTAAGGCAATTCTATAGAATCATTTCTTGATATTTTTAAAATCTCAAAGATGAAATGTATAAATATGTACTTCAAAATTTTAAGAAATACCCTTTGGAAAAAAAAGTGGCTGAATCATTTCAGCTAGTGCACGACAATCAAGCACCTTTAAAATCCAATGAATAAAAAAAGAAATGTTTTTCTTAAGAGCACAATTTCTTCAGGAAACTAACAAATGTCCTCTTTGATTGTGCAGGCCATAATAGATAGTTCTTATTGGTCCATATTATGCTTTTTTTTCCCCCTCACACATTGAAGAATTACTTTGGTGAACCCAGTACCTTTAAACACTGAATTTGAATGTGAAAGCTAAGTAGTGCCATCTGTCTCTTTGTTCAAACCACTGACAAATTCTACTCTTCTTCCATACACAGTCCAGTAAATGGTAAAATATAATTGGATCAACTTGAATTAATGAGCAAACCTATGCCAAGAGCAGCCTAGGCTCACCTAAGCAATTTCAGGGATATATTTCCTATTCCTTCTTTCAGAAAACTTTGTGTAACACCATGTGAAAAATGTTTCCTTTAGGCTTGTGGAATTTATTAATTGAAGTAATTAAATATGACTGCCAGCATCTTTGTTACATCATTTTCTGTTGGTATATTTGGAGAAGCTGAGTAGGATCTGCACCTTGATTCTGGATACAAATGTAAATGACTTCTTACCTTGTTCTCCAAATGAGACAGTTTTATTTTACATGCAAGTACTGGTATAACTAGCAACATAGCTCTTGATAGTGGTTCTAACAAAGATGAGAAAAAGTTCAGTGGGGCTTGCCACTTGCTGTCCCCTACAATTTTTTAAAACACTGAAGAAAACAGTGTCAATATATTGATGACAGCAGGTCTTGTTTGTCATTCCAAATAGGTAGCAAACTTTGTTTAACAGTCCATAGCCCCAACATAACAAACATCTTAATTGTACAATATAGGTATAAGAAAGGTACACTCATTAGAAACAGGGGAAAAATGCATAAAATAAACTAAAATTATAAACAATATGTATTGTTAGGTCAAATATAGATAGGCGTTCATTAATTCTACCCCATTAGCACAATAAAATTGGATGTGAGGGCAATCTGGCTGCGACATCTGTCGCCCTATTGATCAACAAGATTGATTCAGCTGATCTGGCTGGCTAGGCAGGTGTCCTCTTCCTCTCTCAATGCTCTATGTGTGTCCGTCCTGAAGCTATGCTCTCAGTGGAAAAGGACAATCATCCCAGATAGAAGGAGTTTACCATTCTTCAGAAATAAGTAGCAAAATGAGGGAGAATTATTCACCTACCAGATGGATCTTTAGACATGACTGAAAGGCTGAATTCTTAGGGATGTAATTGTTCCATAAGTTTCTTCTTGAAGGTAGGAATGAATAATTTTAGCAATTTCTTTCCCACTGCAAGAAAGTCTTGCAGACTATTCACAATTTGGGATTTATTCTGCACAAAATTTGCATACTGCTGTGTTGTCAAAAAACAAAACAAAACACTATTTTCTGCAGAAGAAGGAGCATTTTTAGGCTCAGGAAATAATATTTCAATGCTGCAATATTGCCTTCTGTACAGAAAGTGTCTTTTTCCTGCACAGAAAATATAATCAGTGACATGTGAATTTTACGGAGAACAAATCTCTAGTAACAGCTTTTTTCTCCATGCACACATACATATACATACACACACAAAAAAAATCTGCAGGAATTAATATTTCTACACTGAAATATTATTTTATGCACAGAAAATTCCTGTGCAAAAAAAAAAAATGTTGATTTCTGCACAAAACAATCACATGTGAATTTTGCACAGAATAAGTTTTAAACTGAAAAGATTCTTGTTAATCCATAATTCCTTTCATCAGGGTTTCCCAAAAATAAAAAACATGGTTTGGACCTTCTTCTTTTTAAAAAAAATAAAAAATCTTTCTTTTCCTGTGCATTCTCCTTTGTGGGTCAAGATGTGAAAGCCTAGTTCAGGCTGAAGATACATAAATTAGTCTCAATTTAATTATATTTCTCTTCCTCCAAGGGAATTCAAAATGCATATAATTTTTCTATTTTTAAATATCTACCTTTTCCCTAGTGATGAAACCATGCTTGTGCATATTGTTAAGTTGTACTAATTTTTAGACAGTTGCATATTTAAATTGTATGCATAATATGAAGATTACCACAAGCCTCATGAATATATAAATTGTTGAAGTGAGCTTTGCTTTGTGTTGCAGGAACAGTGAAACAGTTAATTTTGGTGAGAATCTAGAAAAAAAATCAAAATGCTTTTCTATCTCTTGTATTTTCTGTCCCTTTTCTGTCCCTAGCATCAATGTTCCATATACATAAATAAATAAATGAGGAAGTCAAGGTTTCCATTGCACAACCATCATTGTCACCTGCCAGCAAGAAATGTAAAGTTTTAACATTTTCCTTTCCAGTTCTTTCCTTTGGTCTTATAAGTCATCAAAGTTAGAGCAAAATTTGTTCTAGGATTCTTGGTGTACAATTCCCTTTTGTCCTAGCCCTGTATCTTCCAGTTGTAATGCCATGATCAGCCAAGTTGTTGAACACTGATGGGGTTCTTAGGTCCTTGGCAGGAGATATTGTGTGAACTGAATTGCTGGACTTGCTGGCAAATTGTTTTTTTCTCTGCATCATAAAAGTTGCTGGGTGACAGCACAAAGAGAATTCCTGAATCCCTTAGTAGACCTTTAAGCAGGGAAAGTAGTGCTTTTCTTTTGTTTAGATGAAAGCTGAAATATCAGGTAACAACATCGATTTGTTCCTTCTTTTATAGAAAGTTTCCTTCTACTTTGCCTGTTCCAGAAATCTTACTCAACAAAGTTTTGTTCTTTTTTCCTGGAAGTATGTTATTACAATTTGGCTTTGAATGCTCTTACCATTTGTGTGTGTGTATGTGTGTTCGTGTGTTCAAGTGACCTATTAATTTATTACAATGCCATGTATTTCATAGTTTTCTTAGGCAAGGAATAATCAAATGCATTTTTTCAGTTCCTTCCTCTCAGCTACTACCTAAAGCATCAGGTATTCCTTGGTGGTCTTCCTTCCAAGTATTAAATAGAGCTGACCCTGCAAAATCTGGTGCTTTTAGGGTATTTAGGGCTTCATAACATTTGAGAGTCTCTCAGACAGATGACTGTAAAATAGTCACACAAATAAAGAGAATTATAATTCTGCTCCCACTGCTAAAGCCTTTTGTAAAGCACTTGGTGTCTCAGAGTGACAAGGTTAGAACTGTGCCCAAGCAACTTTGCTCTGTGTCACTCTGGTAGCTCACTATCAAGAGGAACAGCATCATCACTACAGATCACTGGGCAGTCATACTGGGCCTTTTAACTGTAGATCAGATATACAAGAAGCCAGCCAGGGGGTTCAATTTGCTTCTCTGAAGCTGTGTCAGTATGTCTGCTTGTAGACTGTCTTCACCATGATCATCATGCCTGACACCTAGCAGTTTTAGGCCCTTTCCACAGCTTACCTGGGTCTGTGTTTGTCCTAGCTTCGTCCCAGCAGCAGCTTTTCTGGGATGGGACCATGGATGCCAATGCTCCCCCCACCGGCTTGCTCACTGCAGAAGGAAGTGTGATGGTGGCACCTCTTCCTGCCACAGTGAAGCCAGGTACTGTCCCAGGCTGCACTGGGGCAAGAAGTGCAGCCATTACACTTATAGGGCCTCTGCAATTAAGGTAAGTGTAGGGATGTGGCAGGATGGCAGCACAACTGCTGGTCATTGATGGGGAAAACCCACCAATGATTTATGGTGCAATTGCGCTGCCTGGGGACTGGAGGAGGACAGGACTGTAATGATATCATGCAAAAGTGTCATCATGGTTCCATTCTTCTCCCATCCCTATGGTGGGTTGGGAGGGTGGAGCAGAAAGGGCCTTAGTCTGGTACAAAAAGCAGCAGAAAATTCCAGATCTGAATGTGCTGCATTATTCAGAATTAATCAGTTGGTTACAATTATCAAGATTCTAAATGAGTGGAAACTCAGACAAATAAATAGCTCTTTCCAGAGACCTGGGATTTTCTTAGTTTTCATACCTTCTGCCACAGTAGCAGACTATGGACAAAAGAAAGAAAGAAAGAAAGAAAGAAAGAAAGAAAGAAAGAAAGAAAGAAAGAAAGAAAGAAAGAAAGGGCTTCCCATTAGTTGTGCACAGATTACTTCTGAGTACCTAAAAAAGCCATTGATCGATTAAAGGACTGTAAAACAGACGGGCAAGATAACTGCAGAATTGCTCACAGGAAGTAGAGATTAAACTTTGGAACCAATTTTAAGATTTTCCCCAGTTCAATTGGCTTAACCGTACAATCATTCATTGCTCATACATCCAGTTGTTGCCTTTTCCATGGATTCAATTACGGTATTCTTTAAACTGCTGCTTGTTCAAGACAGTTATCTGAAACATGAATATATGTGTGTTAGGATACGTAAGAAGTGAAAAATCACAAATATTTACAGAATTGCTGTAACCTTGTTTTGATGCAAATGCAATTTGTGCTAGTGGAGTATTAAAAAAAGAGCTATGAGGGCCTAAAACAAAAGCATGCCTGTGCACACATATGTGCATGTACATACATGTATTGCCTTATTTTGATACACACCCTTAACCAGATTGCAAATTTTCTGCCTCCTCCCTTTTGGCTGAGATTCTGTGGGAGATGAATGACAAATTATCACTAACATTAAATTAAAAATTAACAGGTAAGAATAAAGTTCTTAGAGAGAAAATTAAGACAGATATGTTTATTGGGATATGGAAGCTGTCTATTGCTTTTGTAAATAACACATCTGATATTCCAGAATCCCTGGGGCATCAGCATAAATAGTGGAAAGATTTTTCACAGGATCCTTTCTGCTTTACATTTTGGAAAACAAAGATTTCAGACTATTTGCAGGCCAATAAGCAAACACACACACACACACACACACACACACACACACACACCCCATGCTGGAAAAAATATTCTGTCTTTGAGATAGTTTCGTCTGAATATATTCTTTTCTTGTCATATAGTGGCATATTTGTTGTTGTTTTCTGCCTTTAAGATGTTTCCGATTTATGACAATCCCAAGGTGAAACTATCACAGGGTTTTCTTGGGTTGAGAGTATGTGTCCTTCCCAAGGTCACCCAGTGGTTCCCATGGTTGAGCAGGGAATCAAAGCCTGTTCTCCACGGTTTTAGTCCAATATTCAAACTACTACATCAAGCTGACTCTCTGATGGGATATTTACATTTATCATAATCAACATGTGTTATGTTCATGCTGATACTTATACTGTATTAGAAGTAAACAAATGAAAAGAATTTCTAAAAATCTGGCAAAAAAATTCCCATGACAATCCCAGAGGGCACAGGGAGTTAGTTTACATATGGTCCATGGGCAGCAATTTGTCCAGTCCTTTCAATTGTACTATAAGCAAGAAATACACAAATATGCTGTGGGGGGGGGGAATCTCCCACATCCCTAATTGCCACTATCACTTTGGGGTGTTTGTATTTATGTGTCTTTTTGGATGGGATTGTTGCTCTTGTAGAGAATTCTCTTTTTCTAAACAAAGAAAATTATAAGTGTTTCCAAATGACATCATTTTGCATAATTTTCATATGTGTGTGTATGTGCCTTTAAGTCACGTGTTGACTTATAGTGACCTGCAAATTACAGCCCATTTGTATAGGCAAGGAATACTCAAACATAATTTGCTGCTTTCTTCCTCTGAAATATAAACTATAGCACCTGGAATTGTTTGGTGCTCTCCCATCCAAGTGCTAACAAGGGCTGTCCCTCCTTAGCTTCCAAAATCAGACAAGATCTGGTGCCTTTAGGGTACTTAGGCCTTAAAATTATCATAGTTAGTCATTATCATTATTTTAAGGAGATGCTAGCTTTTGTGCAATCCCAACTTAATAATGTTTAAGCAGTATTATTATCTCAGAATAACTGAAGTCCTATTAAAATGGAATTCTCAGCAGAATTAATCTACATCTGGATCCTACCTTCTTTTGAACAGTTTTTAAATCTCTTTTCTTTTCAGACTGCATTTTATTAATAGCTAGAGATCCAGACAAAGATTGGGATTATGGATAGCAGCCTGTAGTGTTAATAGTGCAATATACTGTTAAAACACATCTTTAAAATGGATAAAAGCTTGCCCTACAATTTCAAAGTTTCCTTACTGCTACAGAATTCTAATTCTGTTAAAAAAACACATCTTGTAAAATGGATAAAAGCTTGCCCTACAATTTCAAAGTTTCCTTACTGCTACAGAATTCTAATTTCTTTGAGCCACTGTAAGCTCCATTAGGAAAGTCATGCACTTTCAAATGCAGAAACTAGACTGTCATATCTTATTTAGTTCTCACCTGATAGCTATCTATTGAGTAGCAATAAATATGTGTGTGCTTCTTTTCCTGAATAGGAAGGGAAAACTGGGATTGACTGATGAGGCAATAGAGTGCAGAAGCTGAAAGATGCTATGATGGGATACATGTTCTGCCACTTTCTTTTCCCTGGATTGAATCATTATTATTGGTTAGCCAAAGACCATCAGTTTAATACAATAAATCTGTTTACATAATACAATGGCATAACCAACTTACAACCACAAAATGCCAAACACAATGCATACACAAATTATGTACAAAATATTTAATCCACGTCAGTTAAATTTATATACCAGTAATACAAATAGAGACTCATAGTTTATTATTTTCCTTCCCAAACTCCAGATTTACATTAAGGCCCTCTGGGAGGAATCTACTGCAGCCAATCAGAACTAGGTTGGCTGCGGTTACCCAGAGGACCTTTTCTTCAGTCGCTCCCAAGTTATGGAATGGCCTGCCGGAGGAAACCTGGCACATTACCAGTCTTGACTACTTTAAAAAAGCAGTCAAGACTGTTCTCTTCTGACAGGCCTTCCCAGACTAGTGTTCCACTGCCTCTCATCAATTGTCCCTTTGTTTTTAATTGTATTTAATTGTTTTTGTTTTTAATTTTTAGTTTTAATTTTATTTTAATCTGTTTTAATAGTTAGTGTATTAGGGGGATGGTAGGGTTGGTGGGTGGGGAGGGTGGGCTACATTTTGATGTTTTAATATATTTATATGTTCTGTAATGCCGCCTCGATCCATTTGGGAGAGGTGGGATAAAAATAAATATTATTATTATTATTATTATTATTATTATTATTATTATTATTATTTGCACTGTGCTGAATCATTTTGACAGTTGATCATATGGAGCTCAACCCATTGTTTCCTTCCCTGGATTGATCAACTTCCTGGAACAAAATTTCAATTCAATTCAGTTATTACAAGGACGATTTCTTCATACACTGTTATAGTGCTGTTATTCCACTTTCAACATCCTGTGGAATTCTGGGGTTTGTAGTTTACTGAGGCCAAAGAGTTCGCTGACTGAGAACTCTAAAGGCCCCTCCCTAAACTGAAAGGCCCAGGATTCCATAGGAAGTTGGAAGTGGAATAACAGCACTAGAACACTGTAGTGTGGAAAGGTTCAAAGAATCATTTTTTTTTATACTGATCTATCTATCTATCTATCTGAATGAGATTAAATACTATGCCTTGGAGATATATTCACCCTGCTCCCTTTGACTTTTCCACATTCTATTGTGTTGCAACTCCAATAGATTTAATTAGCATTGTTGCCACATGATGTTCACAAGATGCTCAACACAGCAATACACAGACGGAGACACAAAGAGAGAGAAAGAGGTGAGATATCATAGAAATAAGCAAAAAAACAAAAAAACAGACACTTGATTTTAACTATCAGAATTCAAGAATATAAATCACCAGTCTTTCTCTGACTTGTACTGAGAAAGCAAAAATGGCTATAACTTGAAATTGAGATTCTATGCTTGTCCCAGTGGGATAGAGGGTAGGAATTGATATGACCAAATGCTATTTATGGATACAATTAATTTAAAGATCTATTGGAATCACAGTTAGGGAATTAGTGTCTGAGATGCCAAAAATCAGATGTCAATTAATTAATTCCATAAAGAAAATGATAAGGTCTAATTAGAAGAACTTGGGTTAAAGAATCCCATGAACTTGTCTCTTACATACAGGATCAAGAGCAGGCAAAATTGACCACAGCTTTGGATTTCAGGAAAACTGCTTCAAGAAAACACTAGCAAATCCCATGGCTAGATAAACCAAGGAAAGAGTTGTGTGCTTGAAGAAGAAATTTCAAAAAGTACAATCACAAACATTTGCATGGGGAAAAAAATGGGAAACATCTCAAAACATCCCAAAAAAATGGGAAACATCCCCCCAAAATGAGAAAAAAAAACCCAATGTAGTTTCACAGGAAACTCAAAGAGGAAGTGAAAAGAAGAAAAGAGGGACTTGCAGCAGGCCAGTGGGGAAGACGCGCTGGCTGCAGCTCTACAATGAAGAGAGAGTTCATCGTAAAAGTGTGAACCAGAGGAATCTTTGGCTGGAAAAACTTTCCCCTGGATTAAAGGATAAATGGAGGATTAATTCCATTAAGGTCTGGAATTCCCATTACTTGCATTTACTTATGTGTAAATACATTATGAATGGGAAGGACTGAGAGGATGACATCTTAGAATCCTAAAATTATTCAGGTGAAAGAGACTACAAGGGCCACTGAATCCAACCTCCTGCCAAGACTAAACAATCAAAAGGACCATCCAGGCTTTATTTAACAAAAGGGATCAGCAAATCTCAGATCTCTTTGGATCTGAGGATCTAATGGCTCCATGATGGCAGCCTGCCTTTCTAAGGAAAAAAAATCTTAATTAAACCTTTGGAATTATAAAAGTGAAGAATACTTTTGATTAAAATGGAACACGGAACTTCCACAGCTACCTTCTTTCTGCAATCAAGAACTGAATAAATGTGTTTACCCTACAAGACAAATAAATTAGAAAAAAATGGACGTCAATGTCCTCAATAGGGAAAAATTAAGCATTTAAGTGCATGTACTTTATTAATAGAATGAACTGCATTTTATTTGCAAAAAAGAATCAGCTTTTAACTGTGTGAAAGAAATTACAATGTGAGAAAATACAGATGTTATCTATTTGATGTTCATAAAACTGACTTGCCAGTGGCTTTCTGCTAGATACAAGAGAAGTGATTTGTTAACTCTGAAATTGTTGCATTGAATGAAATATGGAAATTTCCCAGCTACACTCTCAGGACTTTTTACAAGTAATGATGGAGGAGTTACACACGGAACCCTTAAACTTGAAGAGGAATATGGTAGAGGCCCCAGGAATGAGATCTATGAATTCGAGAAACTGTGGGAAGATGTAAGAGAAGAGGAGGACACAGAAGTTAACAATCTGGAAGTGAAGGAGCATGAAAATCACATGGAGAGACAAATTCAAGTGATCTAATGAAGGAAGTTACTGAGTTGGGGGAGATAGATGACTGAAAAGCTTTGGTTTGTGAAAGAGGGTTTACAGCCCAAGGCAAGGAGAAGAAAAGGGATAATCTAAAACTGATTTACATACTTGTAGAGTTTTAGTGTTTTTGGAAATATTAATGCAGATATCCTTTCTTAAAAAGAAAAAAATGAAAAAAAAAAAACATGCTTATAGAATGTAAGGAAGAACTAATGACCAAAGAAGAGTATAGATGTGTAGCCCAAGTTTGCAGGTATAGTGTAAGGAAAGCTAAAGCTTAAAATTAACTAAGACTGGCTAAGCAAGCAAACAAAAGAGAGGTTTCTTTCAGATACATTCAAATCAAGAGAATGACCAAGGAGAAAATGGAGTTGGTTTTCACAGACCACAGTGAAAATCAGAATTACTCAATACCTATTTTGCTTTAGTTCCCCCCCTCCAAAAAAACAACAAAAAAACACAGAAATGTGCACTTCCACACAGCGGTACTGACATTGACAAGGGATCTGGATGGCAAGTCAAGATTGATAGGGATTTAGGACTTCTGGTGTGGCTAATAGATAGCTGACACCACCTTTATGATAGCTCCTCAGATAAATGAGAAGTGTCTCTAAACCTCCCTAAACCCCTAGGGACTGCTGTAGCCTTCCAGGAATGAGGTAGGAGAATGGCAGGACAAACTCATCAACTCTTCATGCTGTACATGTGACCTAATGAGTCATTAAGCCATAACTGTATTCTCTTTTTCAACTACTATTCTATTGATATTGATGTTTGGACTTAAGAGTAAAAAGAAACCAGTGGTCATTCAGTGTTTGAGTGAGTCTCCTGCTTTTGGTATAATAAGAGAAATGTTGAGGAACGCTTTTAAGTAATGTTAAGTATAGAAAGCCCTTAAAACAATATGAAAAAGAAAAAAAATAAAGTTTTCAAATGAATAAAGATATAGAAACTTAAAATAATGAGGATAACTTCTTAAAATTGGAAGATTGGTTGGATTTTTGTGCCTATTTTGCAATCGAAGTTGGAGTAAAAGAAGGGAAAAAAATAAAAAGGGTCTGACTTTTTATGAGATGGTGATGTTTGTTTTTACAGAATTGAAACAAGGGGAACTAATCATCTGATTGTATCATAGCAACACATTACTGAAAGCCTTAGTAGAGGCAGTTGATTAAAGGAGTTAACTTTTTTATGACAGTTAAACAGAAGAAAATCCAGCCACTTGATATAAGAAAAAGAAGCAGCAATTTGGTCAGAGATTTGGGAAGAATTTAGGTAACTGAAAAGAAATGTAGATTGGCACTTGTTTAGATAGATGACATGACTGTCAAAAGAGATTTGAAGGATGAAATGTAAGATGCAGATGAATCAACTGGATTTAAGAAGAAAGACAAAGGCATAGACCCTGATTCAGAAAGTAAAGACATTGTCCTAGAAGGAGTTTTTTTTTGGTCAAAGCAGGATGACAATGTACACTCAGAAAGGATTTTGGAGGTGTGCCTAGAAATACCTTTGGGAGAAACATTGGAGTCACAGAGGAGAAAGAGAACACTGAATTCAGAGGGGGAAAAGATAGATGGGGAAGTTTCTGGGAGAAAAGAATTGAGATTTGGTGTGTCCTCGGCTTTTGGGTGAGGGGAAAAGAAGAAAGGGCAAAGGGTAAAGTGGACATAAATGTTCTGTATAGAAAGATCTACCCCCCATCTCCCACCTGCAGCATTTGTGTGGGCTCTTGAACTATACCTGAGATGTACAAGTATGTGGCTTGGGTAGAAAGCCAAGAGTGAGATTTAAGGGAGAAAAAATTGAGAAAAAGGGATTTGTTTTTTGTTTTGTTTCTGTTTTAGAATATTGACAGGTGACCCATTGCATTAGAAAGTCCCAGTCTTAAGGAAAAGATAAACAAAATAAAATGGATAGATTTATGAAATAATTTAAAGAATAAAAAGAGGTCTATTGTTAACAGAAGGGATCTGATTGTTAGAATGGACACACAGAAAGAGGGAAGAAAAGACAGAGGGGCATAATAGATGCTATGTACACAAGGTACAGCTAATAGGCAAATTGGTATAGCTTTTGTTCAACTTAGTCCAGGGGAGAATTAATAACAAATAGTTTAATTTCATTAGTAAATTAATAATTATTAATGAATATATGGAAATGTTACATAATCTTTCTGCGTATTCAATGTAGTCAATATTATTTGAATTCTGAATTTGATTATCAATAATTATATCTTATCAAAAGGAAGTTGATTTATTCTATTAGAGAAGCACTGTAAGTTCTTTTAGATCAATGTAATATTAACTGCTGTTGAGGATGTTGAGACTTATCTTTCTTCTCTTGCTTTCTTCTCTTTTGTTCTCTTTGTATCTATCTTTTTTTTTTTTTTTGTCTTTTCTTTATTTTTTCCAGTGTTAGTTTTGTATTTTATATATCTGAAAAAGTTAATAAAAAATAAAAAAAAGATTGATAGGGAGTTAGTCAAGAATCACCTAGCTAACCTGAGTGAGTTCAGATCTGCAGGGTCAGATGAACTGCATCTCAAAGCACTAGAAGAACTTGCTGATGTAGTCTCTGAACCCCTTGGCATCATTTCTGAGAAATCTAGCAGAACAGGTGAAGTGCCAAAGGACTGGAGAAGGGCAAACACTGTCTTTTCTTTTCAAAAAGGCAAAAAAGGAAGATCCAGCAAACTACAGACCAGTCAGCCTAACCTCAGTATCAGGAAATATATTAAAATGGATTATACAGGAGACTGTGAACAAGTATCTTGATGACAATGCAATAATCAGTGGAAGCCAACATGGGTTTATTAAGAACAAATCCTGCCAAACTAATCTTATATCTTTTATCAATCAGGTCATTAGTTGGGTAGATGGAAATGCTATGTGTGTCATTTATCTAGAGTTCAGCAAAGCATTTGATAAGATTCACCATAATGTTTTGATAAGCAAACTGATTAAATGTGTATTAGATGGGAACACTGTCAGATGGATCCATAACTGTTTGGAAAACCATGGTCAAAGAGTTGTCATCAGTTGGCAGCACTCCAAACTGGAAGGGGGTTGGAAACAGAGCACCTCAGGATTCTATCATAGGGTCATTATTTTATATTATCAATGACTCAGATGAAGGGGTGATGGGAATCACTGACAACTTTGCAGACAACATGAACCTAGAAGGGGTGGCTAAAGCATTGGCAGATAGGAATAGAATTCTAAAGGATTTAAGTAAACTAGAAAATTGAACAGAAATTCATAAGATAAAATTCAACAGAAACAAATGCATACTTCTACATTTAGGCCACAGAAACTAAATGCACATATATAGGATGGGGGATACATAGCTCAGCAATACTACATGCGAAAGGGACCTTGGGACTGCTATAGATCATACATTGAATGTGAGTCAGCAGAGTGGTGCTGCAGCAAATAAAGGAAATGCTACTTTAGCCTTCATTAATAAAAGCTTCATTTCCAAGTCGAAGGGAGGGACTAGCCCCACTATATTCTGTTCTGGTCAGGCTTCATCTGGAATACTGCATTCAGTTCTAAGATCCTCATTTTAACAAGGTTATAGACAAATTGGAGCAGGTTCAGAGAAGGGCAACGCACATAATAAGAGGTACAGAGAACAATACACTTGAGGAAAGATTGAAGAAGCTTGGTGCCCAATACTAGGACTGAAGAGTTCCGGTGAAATTCTTCCCCAAGACTGCATAACAGACCTGTCAAGAAGCAAAGTCCATATCTTCTCTTTCCCTTCATCATATGACCTTGATGTTTTCCCAATACTGTTATGTTGGAGACTCACAGTCTTACTTTTTTCTAGTTATTTTTAACATCTGGATCACTGTATTGTTGAGGGTGCTTCAGACTATATTGTTATAACCTGAATCAAATCAGGCCAGGCCAAGCCAGAAATGATACAGATCGGGCTGATACGTTTCACTACTTCACTGAATCAGTTGCAGAACCTGAACAGCCAGTCCCAACTGACTCAAGGCAGCTACTGTAGTTTATAATAAAAATTGAATTAATTTGTTGCTGTTAAAGGATATTTATATTATTTGCAATATATGGTTTTAGTAGTAATATCTAAAATTTACTATTAATTTTTGAGGATGAATCTCTAATCGTCATGGCTTATTACTGATTTATATAATATGATTATAAAACTTACATTATAAGTCTAAGTATAAATATAATTAAGTATAGTCAAAATAGGTTTATTGTTTTTGATCTTCTTTATTACTTAAACATTGAGGTTTGATAGAACTACTTAGAGTAAATTTAACTTAAAAATAGAATTTAACTTAAAAATAGAATAATGTTAACAAGTGATTTGTAATTATTAATATTGGTTTTTTTCTTTTTCATGAATTAGGTAGATTTTCTCTATTGGATACAAAGACAAAGGTTATAATTACTACCAGCAACAAGAATTAACTTTGATTTTAATTAAGGATTTAATACTTAAGTGTAATTGTTTAGTAGCAGCTGTTTGCAAGAAGGACAGGAATCAACTTTTTATTTATTTGTAGCTTCTTTTAGTTGATTGTAGTTTAATTAGATATTTGTAGTTTTGTTAGTGTTTTTATATGTATTTTATTGTATTGCTTTTTACTTTTAATTTACTTTTAATGTCGTTATTATGTCTGTTTAATTAAAATTCTAAAAAAAATGAATTTCAGCTGAAAGTATTTTTTTATAATTTTTATTATTTTCAAAGTACATAAAAGCATATATAGACACAAATATGTATATCATTATTATAATTCTTCTTTTCCCCTCGCTTCTGTATATCAAAAGTTTCCAGTTGAATCTATCTTCCCTTTATACATATCTTATCAAATACCAAGATAATCAATCCACAGACATTTACAGATTTAGTCAAAGCATTGCCCTTTTCCATTTTCTTTCAAAATTTTGAACCGTTTTGTTCTTAAGGGAGTTAGCTAGCTTTCAGTCTCTACTATATCTAAACTTTTTATTCCATCCATCTAATTGAATATCTGTTTTATCTTTCCAATGTTGTGCATATGTCAGCCATGCTGCTGTGATCAAATACAATAATATCTTCTGTTGTTTTCTAATCTCCTGGTTCTGGCCTAATATAGTCAATAAATAAAATTCTGGTATCAATTCAAAATTAAATTTGGATTCTTTTTGTGTTTCATCATGAATTCCCTTCTAAAATTTCTTAGCCTTAGAACAAGTCCACCACATATGAAAAAAAGTCCCCACATTTTCCCCACATTTCCAGCACTTTGCATCTTGGTTTTTGGTTATTTTTTGAGGTCTTTCTAGAGTCATATACCACCTATGTAGCATTTTATAACAATTTTCTTTTAAATTTAAATTTGGAGTGAATTTTATGTCTGTTTTTTTCATACTTTTTCCCATGCCTCTAACTTGACTGGACGACCTATGTTTTGGACCCACTTAATCACTGACTCTTTTACTGACTCAGATTCAAAGTCCCTTTTTAATAATAATTTATAAATCTTTGAGATTCTCTTCTTTTGATATTCTTTCAACAGTTGTTCTAGTTCATTTTCTTGTCTTTCAAAACCTTATAATTTTTGGTCCATTTTGTACCTTTCTTTCAACTGGTGCCAAGGGAACCAGTTTAACTCATGACCTTCATCTTTTAGCTCTTCTAATGACTTTATTTTTGGATTGTCTCTTTCCCATTTTATTCTATCTTGATAAGTCAAAAGCTTTCCTTGCTTCGTCAGTACAATCTTATAAGCTTCTTGAGGGGATGTCCAAATTGGGAGTTTTGTATAATATTTCTGTTTTATTTGGAGCCAGATCTTTAATAAAGTTTTCCGGATGCAATGATTATTAAAATCTTTGTTCACCGCTATTTTATCATAGCATAAGTAACCATGCCATCCAAATCTGTTACCAGTTTCTTCCAGATCTTTTAAAGTAGATTTCTCTAATACAATCCAATCTTTAATCCAGTCTAAACAACTTGCATAATAATACATCTTCAAAGATGGGACTTCCAACCCTCCTCGGTCTTTTGCATCCTGTAATATTTTAAATCTTATTCTTGGTTTTTTGCCTAACCAAATAAATTTCTGAAGCTCATTTTCCCATTCTTTAAACACTCTCTCATTTCCAATTATTGGTAGATTTTGGAAAAGAAACATAAGTTTAGGTAGTAGAGACATTTTAAAAGCATTAATTCTTCCTAAGAATGATTAATTTAGTCCATTTTTGCATGTCCCTTCTAATATCCTTCCATGTTCTTTGATAATTATTTCCAAATAATGCTTGATTATTCTTTGTAATAGTTATTCCCAAGTATTTAATTTTGTTAGTTAATTGACATTCTGATATTTTTTTCCAATCCCATTTGCTGCTTTTTCATCATATTCATTGTCATTATTACTGTCTTTTCTTTATTGATTCTGTATCCTGCCACCTGACCAATCCTTGTAAGATTTTCAACAATTTTGAGATTGAATCCTTTGGATCTTCTAGAAAGATGACCACATCCTTGGCGAAGGCTCTCAATTTCAGTTCTCTTTTCTTAACTCTCAGACATTGTATCTCTGGGTCCTCATTTATCTTATTTAACAAAATTTCCAAAACCAAAATAAAAATTAGTGGAGACAGCGGACATCCTTGTCTCACCCCTTTTGTTATGGGGAAGATTGCTGATGTGTCCCCATTTATTAACAATTTTGCAGGCTGGTTCTGATAAATCTTATCAATCCATTTACAAAAATCATCCCCTAAATTATATTCAATTTCAGCTGAAAGTATTAAGAGCTGGAGTAGCACATAGTGTTCTATATAAAACAGCTTTCTGGAACACTGTGATAGATTTTTGATACCTCAGAATAGCAGCTAAGATAATGTTCCAGTTAGAACAGAAACACACACACACACAAATAGAGACAATTTTAAAGGTTACACTTTTCCTATAGTTTCTGAGTTTTCTGTATGTTACAAGTACTACTTAAAACTACAGCTTCAGAAAGTGAAAATTGTAAATGGAAATTTATATTTTAAAAAAACAACTTAAAACAGTAACAAAACAACTCATTACAATTTCCACATGTCTTGTTTTGTATGCGTCTGTTAAATAGAATGTATACCTTTCAAGGCTGAGCATATGAAATAATCCAATATTAAGTGCCATTAAAAATTGATTCAATATTTTGTAATGTTCTTTCTGTACTCATCCATCCTTGTCACAGTAGAACGATCAGCAGGATATAGGGTTAGAAAAAATTCTGCCTCATCCCTCTGTAGCACCCCAGAGGAGGAGGAGGAGGAGGAGGAGGAGGATTGTAAAAGTGCACTAGAATAAAATTCCTAGTACCTTTCTTTGTGCCGGGGGAAGAAATTATATTCCCCATGGCCCACTAGGTCTTTTGTTCTGGTGGCATCCTCTCCAACAGAACTGACATTCAGAGATGGCAAGGAGATATACTTACCTATATGAAGTCACTATTGACAGCTAGACGGTTTGGAGTTTGGGGAATTTTAGACCTGCTGTAAGAGGAATAGAGCTGAGGATCAAATAGAGCTGATGGTCAGGGTGAGAGGAAATTGGCAATTCTTCATCAGTGAACAATTTGATGGTCTGTAGAATTCACCTCTTCTTTAAGGTAAACTTTACAAATGCATACTGTAAGTTGGAGCTCCTGAGGCTTTAACAATATTTTTAATTCATCAATTGTAACTGGAATATTAATTTAGCTATGACCAGGATATTTTGTATTCACATTCTTGAGAAATTTTAGAGAAAAAAAAGGTATAATTAAGTTGTAAATTAAACCTGGTACAAAAATACTCTAATACGTTAATTTTGGACAATGCATAATGGTTAAATTTTATGCATCTGAAGAAAATGGATGCAGGAGTTGAAAAATATTCTGCTGTTCTGTTGAGGAAACAGGTTTATGAATGCTAAGCATCCAGGTTAGACGAGCCCCTAGGCAGAACTAATTTACCTTAGTGATACTTATGCGGCAGATAATCCAAACTGACAATAACCTTGCCAGCAACACACCAACACATTTTCACAATGATAAACATTTCTTAAAGCATAATTCCAATGTATTTGACACAGCTATGCATTTCCAAAAATATAAAAGATGCACATTTCCTTTTTGAACTCACTTTTTGCCTAGATAATTGGTATGAAACAAAAGATTTTTTCCCTGCATGTCTTTATTTTCTGTTTTCTTTCTTCCTTATACATACATTTATACATACATATACATGCCATGGCAAAGTGAATATGCTTTACACTGTGTAAGACCATTGGACCAGCTAGCTAAGCAGTGGTTATGTTATGATAACAACTCCTGAAGATTGCAGTCACCAGCTCTATTGTAAGCTCCTCTTTTTAAGTATCAATCTAAACTAGAAATAGAACTAGGACTAGTTCTACCCTTTCCACAGAGCAATAGCTTTCCTGACTATCAAACAAAGAGCTTTCCCATGTCTTCTGCTTGAGCTTTCAAAAATAGGAGATACCAGAAAATAATCCTGGAATCTTAACCTTTGCAAATGGCCTTTTCCTGATTTATGAGTGCTTCACATAAGAACTGGTTATCAATCACAACAAACCAGGACCCATATGAGTTGGATGCCAGCTTCTTGCTCATACAGAAGTTGCAGTAGCCTTAAGAAGTCACTGTAAGTATGTGATGGGATTTTCTTTGTCCGCACTACTGGGAGGAAAAGGGCAGGGTGTGCCTGTGACCTTCCACTATATGGTTTTGTCTTTCAATTTTCAACTACAGAGATCCAGTTCTGCCCTTTTCTGCAGCATATAACAAGCTTACCAACATTACAAAAATCCTAGAGAAACTTTGAAAGGATACACAGGTGTCAAGCTAAAAAAAATAATGGTTAACATGTAATTCCATTTGTTTATTTTTAGAAAGTCTCTTTCATTTTATAATAAAACAAAACTGCAAGATTGGAACCAGCAAGAGCCAACTTTATGCTAAATGCTGTAACTTGGTTGTTACTGTTCAATATTTTCCAAGGTTGTAGCTTGGAGTATAACAGACATCTATATATTTAATGAAAATTCTCTCTCTCTCTCTCTCTCTCTTCATTTATTTCCTATAAATACTCATATGATTTATATTCCATGTCTCATCTTGTCTCATTATGAGTCAAACAGGGGCTTTAGGGATAGAGGTGGAGGCTTTACGTCCCCTAAGAAGAGGTTAGAAGGTCCACCTGAACATTCAACAGTCTAGGCTTAATCCAACATTCTACTGGTTGAATTCTGAGAGCACTCCTTCTCTCCATCCCTCTTACAACACCTAACAGTTTGCTTCAGAGGGTTCCTAACCCTCCAGAACTGTCTTGGGAAGCTATGGAAGTACCTTCAGCAATGACTGGAGATTGCCCCTCTCTTGGGTCCACTGGATTCTACTCTTTCTTTTGAAAATTGTATTAGGTATGCATGGAATGTACATTTATCTACATTTATCCAACATTCCAGTTGACATCCTATTGATGAATTATCATGGTGTAAATCAGTCTCATGTCATTGCAACTCAATTTTTTTGGTTGCTTTAGGGGTTGAAATTCTGTTACAAGTCTCCAATAATACAGCTCTACTACCACTTCTGTTGTTTAGAATGGATTAAAGAACGGATTAAGCTGGATATAGAAAAACTGTTGAAGTTGGAGGGTGAAGGACTGGCTTTTGGGTGGCATGCTTCTATAGGATACAATAAAGACAGAATTCACAGTGAATTTAAAAACTAAGGAAATCGTTATTGAAGATTTGGAAGAAATACAGAAGTAGATTATGGTCATTTCCGCATGGGGCGAGGGAATCGCCCCATGACACTACTCACTAGACTTTTGGGCTCCCCCGTCCAGTCCACACTTCTCCGGAGCAGTGCATAGACGCCGTTCCGCACTGCTCCAGGGATGAAAATGGTGGCTTCCGGTTGGTCGAGGGTCTCGACCAACCGCTGAATCTCTCCAGCCTAAAGCCCACCCCTGGCAGATCGCAGACTTGCACCAATGCAAGCCTGCAAATCTGCATAAGGGATCAGGCTTACAGTGGCGCACTCCATGCTTTTGAAAGACCTATTTTTAGCAGTCTTTCAAAAGGACGCTAGACAACCACTTGGGGTCATTCCGGAGTGGACTGGGGTGTGGCTCTAAGGCCCTTTCCACACGGGGGGGATGAAACACGGGGAAACGGGGCGGTGCACACGGAAACAGAGCTTACCTCAATGTGGGTAGCTCCGTCACCACAGGGAGCAGTGCGCGTTCGCAGCTCTACATGGCAGCAGCATCCAGCGGTGTCCGGAGGTGCCCAAAATGGCAGCTGGAGGCTTCTGGCGGCTCTCGCCAATCGGAGAAGCATGCCAGCTGGAAGCCCACCCCCGGGCAGCTCTGCAGGGACGCACTTGCACACCCCTGCAATTCCCCACAGGGCGCTGCAATGGGTTAGCGTGCATGTGTTTCTTAAAGACCACATGAAATGTGGTCTTTATAAAACACGCAGTGCCACCCCTGCGGCCACGCGAGGGTGGTTTGAGGTGTGGAACCTCCACATTTCTAAGTGCCCTAGCGCACTCCACGGTATGGACGACTTCCGGGTGAGGTCGTCCTACCCCATGTTTTCCCCCTTGTGGAAAGGGCTTAAGTAGGTCCGACCCAGGCCGCTCCCAGGTGCAGACATCCTCCCTGGAGGACGCTCTGTCTCATGTTAAAAACCTCGTGTGGAAATGGCCTACATCCTAAAACACCTATGTGGCTCTCACCTCATGAAGCTTATTAAAAAAAGAAAATATATTTTACAGAAGATGGATAACATTTAAAGACCTGACAAAGATAAATGGAGTGGAAGTGAAGTACAAAACACAGGAAAAACTTAATAAAGATGGACTAAAATGCCACTGGCTGCTCCACAGATAATTAAAGGAAAAGTGGAAGATTGAGAAGAATTTGAATGGGTTTCAAATTGAAAGAACAGAATTTGATCAGATAGTATTTGAAGTTAAATTGAAATTAATCTCCAAAATATATAAATTGCTTCTTAGGTGGGAGATTGAAGAGGAAATTATTAAGGATTCTATGATTCAGTGGGCATGAAACTTAGGCCACCCAATTGAGTATGCAAAATGGGAGAAAAATTTGAAAAAGAGCATAGGATATACTGCTAATCAAAATGTAAAAGAGAACGTATACAAAATGTATCTAAGATGGTATCTACCTCCTGATAAATTGGCAAGAATGTATAAAAATGTAGACAATAAATGTTGGAAATGTAAGGACGAAAAAGAAACATCCTACCATACGTGATGGAATTGTTCCAAGGATAGACGAGTTTGGAAAATAATTCATTTGGAAACAAAGAAAATTCTGGGTATAAAAGTATGAATGGAACCAGAATTATATTTGTTGGATATGACTGCTGAGGATATGGGGAAAAAAAATATGGAAAATTGTTATTTTATATAACCACTGCTGCTAGAATGATATATGCCAAGAATTGGAAACAGTCTGATATCCCTAATGAAGAGGAATGGTTACTTAAACTGTTGGATATGGATGTATCTGATAAGTTAACTGCCTTAGTAAGAGGAACAAGGTTGGGACCAGTTATAAAAACATGGGACCCTTTGTTACAATATTTAAGAAACAGATGGGGTAACCTAGCAGTAGAGAATTTTATAGATGAAAATTGAGTTTGAATATAAGACATTGTATAGATATAGTTTATGAGATTTGAAGGAGTATATAATAGATTTAGTATATTTGATCTTATATGAAACGTAATGAAGTTATCTATGTATGATGAAGATCAGACTATTTTATATATAAGATTAATATGAAACGATAACCTGCCAAATCAAATATTAGTAGTGAATATTTAGATATTTTGTTTTGTATTATATCAAATTTGGTACACCATATATTATATATCTTCTTATTATATTGTTATTTTTAATAATAACAACAACAACAACAACAACAACAACAACAACATTGCAAGTCTCCAATAATTAAAATCCCCTCCTACTTCCTGCCCAATTTATAGCCTGTCCAGCCCATCTCAACACATCCTTTTCCATGTTGTCAGAGAGTGAAGAGAATCAGTGGTGACATGTCCAGCTGTTATCCTGTAGGTAGATATGCTTCAAGAACTTCCAGCAGTCCTTGGGATGGCCCTGCAGATGCTTCTTACAGTGTATCCAGGTACTAGAAAACAGCTGGATACATCTCTGCTGATCTCCCATGTTTCGACAACATAGAAATGAGTAGTTGGGGAGACTGCATTTCTTACAAGGTAAGTTTTGAAGAAATAGTATCAGTGGATAGAGCAACAAAGCAGTAGCTACATGGTGCATGTACATCTCCTGAAGCATGATCTCAGCCATGCTTCCTTTTTCACATTCCTCACTGTTCCATATCTTTGTGTCATTATCTGTTATTTGTTTGGATTTTCAGATAAAAAAAAGTTTTCCCAAACAAAATGAGCTCAGCTTAATAAACAACTCAATACAGTATGTTGTCATAAAGTTAATCAGAGAGAGCACAATGTGGTTTGCCCTTACTCCAAGGACTTCTAAAGGCAAAATTGACTGTGGATAGCTGATACCACAAACAACAAAACATGGTAGAAATGAATAAGTGAACTGAGGAGGGGTCAGGTTCACGAAACCTCCTGTTTGTTTTTTTTAAAGTTTAATTTACAACTTTTTCCTCAGTCCAAATTTAACCTGTATTGAAGCTGTGTTCCTTAATAAGACTTCTCTTTCACCAAAGTGAACTTCTGTCATTCATTTTATGAAGAATATAAATCTATTCATTTCTGTTAGTCAATCTGCCCAGCTGAAGACAATGTTACAGTAGAAGCAAAGCTGGCTAAAAATAATTGATAGGGACATGTTTAGAGAATGTTTCTAGTTCTGCATACCGATGAGGAAGAGACAACATATTCCTTTTGCTTTCTCCACCAGCAAAAAAAAAAAAGAAATGGATTTGTGACGGGTAAGGAGAAGTTTTGAATGAGGTCACCTGTCTCATGCCAATCAAACTTTATGGCTTGTTTTTAATCTATATTATATTAATGTACTTACTTGTACTCTACCTTTCGAGGTGGTTAAAATTAAAGCTAAATTACAACACATACTGAAAGCTAGTACTAAATAATAATAATGAACTTTTCATTTTTTTAAAAAAAAAAAGCAGCCAGACTAATTAAAAATACCAGCAGTGGCTATTTCTTGCTGGAATATAACTGAGTTCTCTGAAAGTATTCTCCAGTATTCACAGTAAGGTCATAAAGGCCTAGTTGAACATAGGTATTCAAGGTCTTTCAGATATCAAATGGTAGCGCAGGGCTTCCAAATAACCTAATATGCTTAATCTATTAACATGGACTTCTTTTGCTGACCAACCATAGAAATAAACAGACTAGACAACAGAGATTGAGTTTTGACTATCATCTATTTAATCTTTAACCCCTGAGAGATGCAAAAGGGGGAGCAACCTAGCGTGGGAGCAACTGAGGCAGGTGGTCTCATCCAGACCTCCTTCCCATTTTCCCCTGGACAAAATACCAGCAGAGAATACAAAATATGGGTTATTCCCCAGCCAGTTTGTTACCCTGTTTACTGGGGGTCCCAGGAGGGACTCCTAAATAACCAAACAACAACACATAATTTTGGGGAAAATTAGCTGGAGCACTCACTTAAACTAGCAAGAGGCAGGGTAACTATGCAAAATCTTGCAACTCAGTGTCTACGAGGTCAGGCTTAGTCAAGAAGCACACCAAAATATGAAATTAACTGTGATTTTATTAAACACAGACAAAGAGTGTATGCAACACAATCACACAAGTAACTATAGAAAATAAAGGTGTTAGCAGTATAGAGGAGTTTGAGGGTTTGTTGAATTGGGTGATGATACACCTGTCCGAAGCCCGGGGTGGATCACAACAGAGGTCTGTAATTGTGCAGTCTTGGATGGAGACTGAGGGGAAAGCTCAGCGGACAAAGCGGCAGCAAGGCGGGATGGAAGTTCAGAGCAATCCGAGGAAGGTCTCGGAACCAGGGGTTTTTATAGGGAAATATGACCGTGGGCTAGTCTGTACTTAGGAGAGAACAATGAGGTTTGGGTGCGAGACAATGTCTCTGAAAGGTCAGAATTTAACATGATTGAATTAAGTCCGAATCGACAATGGAATGGCCAGTATACAGATGCAGCGCACTTGGCAGTTAAGCGTCTAGTTTGTCAAATTACCTGCTCGGGGCACGGGGATCTTTGTATCAGCATGCATCTTTAATGAGTTGTCTAGGGAGGTCTCCTAAAGCAAGATCTGGCTGAGTTTTGGCTTGCCTGGGAGGAGAAAGGAATGTTCAGCAATTAAGGGCCATGCCTAGTTCTGTGCTTGTTTGGGGACCTCACAAACACTTGCCTGAGGGTGGCAAAATGTGGCCGAATTGTGATATCAAAACGATATCTAATATCTTCTGAAGCCAGGCCAGTTCACGGTGATAACAAGTTCACCAAAATGCTATTTGTCTCCCCCACTACCTACCAAGTGACCGTCTTGTTCAAACACCTTTGTGAGCCAATTGTCATATATCCCAGTCAACACAGTAAGGTTGGGGGGGGGGAGTAGAAAAGGGCAAAAATCTATACCCAGCCCTAAAGTCACCAGCAAAGCTTACACTGTATTGGAGGTGGGAGGGTGGATTGATGAACTCCAGCCAAAGTGGAAGAGAAGGGAGTGGTGAGAGCCTTTAACTCATCCAGCTCTGCCCACTGTGCTCTGCATCACAGCACATTGTGCCCTGATGCACATTACATCGGCTTCTATGCCAAATGAATTTAAAAATAGTGTTTCCCAGCCCATAGCACTGTTTGGCAAGGTATGAGAGTTGGATTCTTATAATTTCACACATAAAAGCCAGATAGAAATTTCTGTTTCACTACCACAAGCTTAACATTATGCTTCAGCATTGTTAAAAAAAAAAAAGTGAATGTTGCCCCCCCCATAAAAGATCATTGTAAAGTATGAGTGAGCCTTTTGTATTTTGTATCACCAACAAAGTTACATAATAGAATATATGTATTTTTGTGTACCTCAGTTTCAACCAAGTAGATTTGGGCTGATATTTTAAAAAAGTAATTTCATATGTAAAAGCCAGCTCATTTTGATTTCTTACTTTTATACCTCAGGATCATGTAGCACACCAAAAGTGATCCCTACTCTCAACCCAAGATCTTTGCTGTGGGCTTCTTCCACCTGTCTTACCTCCATTGTTGACAAGGAACAAAGTTCTATTGCTGCTACATATTTTCCCTGACAAGAGTGGCTTACTTCAAAAGGTCCCATTTTTGCCTGGGAAACTGAACTAGAAAATATTTAGCTAACCCAAGTAAATAAAGCTGGAAAGTTTATTTCTCAGATCCTCTGTTGACATCAAGAAGGAAGTAGGACCACCTGCTATTCAGATAGCATGAGTCTTCTTGAGATTTTTTAAGTAACAAACCTTCCTCCTGTTCTAATCTAATAAAAAGCCTCATGAAACCATGCTATCCCATGGCTACACAGACCTCTGATATTTAAATTGGATTTCTAAAGCAATTCTACAACCCCCTACAAATAAAACCCAATGCCTTTCTTTTGTTAAATAGTAATTTATCTTGTGTTCACTGGGAAATCACTCTTCCAGGACCACTAAATATTTTGCATAATTTTTTTACCCAAATCTATAGCTTCCTTAGGTCTCTTGAACTTATTATCCATAATAAACTAAGTCCTATAAGAGTTTTCTCAGAATTGTTTCTACATGTACTTCATACGTTTTGCAAGTGGATATTCAGCCAATATTCATCTTCAAACTTCAAATTTTATTATAGTTTCTTAATACAAGTCTATTTTATGGAAAAACTCAGATCTTCAATCCTTTGTTTCTTGAGGACCATGATGGACAATCTGCTGCCTTCACAAAATAATTCCTGCATTACAATTTGTATTTATAATTTATGCTTACAAACTTATACAATTATATAAATTCCCACAAATCTCATCTGTTCCAGAAGGGCTTACTTTTCTTTTTTCTTTTTTTTTTAAATCATTTTATTCAATTTCACATATAAAACAAACAATTGTTACTGTAATAGTAAATGACATATTTTAATCTTCCATACTGAATTAGAATTTATTTTCAATATCTCTTAATACTTCTATCTCTATTTGTACTGCAGTTTAATGATATTGTTACATGTCAATTCTTGCATTTCATTCTCTTCATTACAGTTCCATGGCTTACAACAGTAGCTTCCTCATTTCAAATCCTAGTCATGAATTACTCATTTTCATTCAACATTACCCAGCTATTCATTACTATCTGCTATTCCTTTTTAATCTCCTCTTCTGATTTCCCTTTAATCTCTGTGATAAAATATCTGCATTTCTGTTTTCTATAAATGTGCCCCACCACTGTTCTATAGTTGGTATCAGTTGAGTTTTCCAAAGCTTAGCGTACTCTATCCTAGTTGTCGTTATCATATACAGAATTATTCTCCAATATTTCTTAGTATCAGTACCATCAAATACATTTGTCATATCTAACAAGTAAAGTTCCAGAATTTTAGCAAATTGTATTTTCAACAAACCACATATTTTATTATGTACATCAGTCCAATATTTCTTGGCTCTGGGACATGTCCACCACATATGATTTATTGTACCGACCTCTTTCTGACATTTCCAACAGAGTCCCGTACCAGTATTGTAAATCTTTTTCAACTTATTTGGTGTCATGTACCATCTATGGAACAGCTTATAGTAATTCTCTTTCAAATTCTGGGCAACTGTAAATTTTTGTGTCTTTTTCCAGCTTTCTTCCCAGAATTCTAATTGGATTGAATGTCCTGTATTTTGAGCCCACAAAATCATTGCTGATTTGATTGTTTCTTCTTGTCTTTCTTGTTGTAATATTTCTTGATATATATAAGACAGTAAATGAGGAGAATTCTCAAATAGTCATTTAATCATTCCCGTTGTCTCTTTTGGGTCTATTCCATAAGTCTCTAAATCCATTTGGAACCTTTCAGTTAATTGCCTATATGGAAACCAACTTAGTGTTATTCCTTCCAATTCCAATTTTTCTCTTGTTTTAATCTTATAGTTATTTAAAGTTGACCTTTCCAATATGTCTTCATATTGAAGCCATTTGTCTGTTTCTGTCCATCTACCAAAGAAAGCTTCTTGAGGGGAGACCCATATGAGGAGCTGCCTTGGTTCTTATTCTTATATTCTTCCCAAATTCTCAAAAGAGATTTCCTGATATAGTGATTAGTGAAGTCTTTATCAATTCTGGCTTTATCATAGAACATATAGGCATGCCAGCCCATCCTCAAATCCGTGCCTTCCAGTGCCAACATTTTTGTATCTTGTAAATCTATCCAATCCTTTATCCATGGAAAGGCTGTGGCTTTGTAATATATCTGAAAGTCTGGTACTCCCATTCCACCTCTAGTCTTTTGGTCCGTCAAAACTTTCCATTTTATTCTAGGTTTTTTCCCTTGCCATATAAACTTGGTTAACTCTCTCTTCCATTGTATAAAGGGCTTATTGTTTGTTATTATGGGAAGATTTTGAAACAAAAAGTTCATTTTTGGATGTACCTTCATTTTTATTGCCACTATCCTTCCCATCATTGATAGTCGCATTGAAGTCCAACTTTCCAAGTCTTTCGTTATTTCTTTCCATTTTTTGTCATAATTATTTTGAAATAATTCATTGTTTCTTTTAGCTATCCAGACACCCAGATACCTTGCCTTTTGTACTCTGTTAAATCCTGTTAATTTTGCTAATTCCATCTCTTCTTTCTCAGTCATGTTTTTCATTAGCAAGGTTGTTTTTAGTTTGTTAACTCAAAATCCAGAGTATTCTCCATATTCTTGAATTGTTCTAGCCAGCTCTTTACTACTTCTCCCTGGATCATATAAAAACAAAACCAAATCATCAGCGAATGCTTTCAACTTATACGGATACTTCTTAACTTGAACTCCTATTATAGCTTTATTCTCTCTTATAGCATTATTGAGTATTTCCATTGTCAAAATGAATGGAAGAGGGGACAAGGGACAACCTTATCTTGTCCCTTTATGCAATTCAATCGGTTTTGTTTTTTCTCCGTTTATGACCAATCAAGCATGTTATTGAATATAGATTGCTTCAATCCAGGACACAAATTTATTTCCTGCTTGCATCTGCTTTATCACAGTCTTCATAAATGGCCAACTGATCATATCAAATGCTTTCTCTGCATTCACAAATACCATAGCCATTTTCTGTTCGTTATGCTACTCATAGTATTCAATTATATCCAAAACCATCCTTATATTGTTTTTTAAAGATCTTTTTGGTAGAAATCCATTCTGATCTTCATTGATTATCTCTATCAACACTTTCTTTAGTCTCGTTGCCAGGATTGAAGCAAAAATCTTGTAATCTGTATTCAAAAACAATATCAGTCAATAGTTCTTCACATCTGTTAAGTCTCTGCCTTCTTTGGGAATCAACAGAGCATTGGCTTCTTTCCAGATGTCTGGTATTCCTTTCTTTGCTATCTCATTGATAGTGCTTTGGAGGGGTATTGAAATTTCTTGTTGCAAAATCTTGTAATATTTTGCAGTAAATCCATCTGGTCCGGGAGTTTTATCATTTTGCAAATTCCTGATGGCTTCAACAATTTCCATCATAGAGATAGGTTTATTCAGTACCAGTCTTTGCTCCTCTGTAAACCTCATTTTGTTCATTTTGTCCAGGTACTCTTCCACTTCATTTTGTTTTTTTCATTTTAGAAATCTTACTCATCAGCTTCACGTAGTATTCATGAAATGCTTGCTTTATTCCCTCTTGTTTTGTAATTCTTTCTTCTCCTATTTTAATCTCCACTATAATATTTCTAGTCCTTTTTTTGCGAAGCAAATTTGCCAAACATTTCGAAGGTTTGTTAGCTTGTTCAAAATAGTTATGTCTGACTCTCCAAATCTGTTGTTCTGTTTCATTCAAATTTAGTTGATTCAGTTCAGCTTGATGCAACTTCATCTGTAATCTAATCTTTGGGTCTTCCAATTTTTGTCTCATCTGTTTTTCGACCTCCTTCATTTTCACCAAAATTTGCTTTTCAGTATAATTCTTAGCTTTTCTAATCTCAGCTGACCATCTAATAAAATTGCCTCGCATCACTGCTTTACTTGTGTCCCAAATGGTTTTCATTGACATTTCTGGCATCATATTTTCATTGAAATAGTTCCGTAACTCCTTTTTTGCTTTGATAATGTACCTTTCCTTGTTCAAAATTTCATCATTCAATCTCCAAGTTCTTTCCCTCTCTTTGTCTTTTAACTTAAGTTGTATTGGATTATGATCAGAGCATATATTAGGGAGAATATCTATGTCTGTAGTTTTCAACAACATTTGCTTAGTCACCAACATCATATCTATCCTTGACACTGACCTATGTCGATCAGAATAAAACGTATGTCCATCTAATTGTCCATTTTTATATCTCCAAGTATCATATAAGTTTAAGTCATTCATGATATTGAAGAAGCTCTTAGGAAATTTACCATTATTTCGAGGCATTAATTTTTGTGTTGTTCTATCCGCCTTTGGACTAATGACTCCGTTGAAGTCACCCAAGACAACAATATTCAAATTCCTTGTCACATCTAGGTACTTTTGTATTTCTTTGCAGAAGGGCTTACTTTTCAAACATGGAGAACTAGTTTGCAGACATTAAACATGTATGAGCTGCAGGTTCACAATCAAGTGTACAAACACAGTTGTGAATAGTTATCTCCTAGTCACCCTCCCACTTTCCCCTAATTGTCAGGAACCAATGGAAATGCTGGGAAGTAAGTTTAATTTCATTCCAAACTATAGCTTGATTTAAACATGGACCATTTCCACACTAAACTGTTATATGCGTCATATCTTCAGGAAAGCCTTTGAGGCCCCTCCCTAAACTGCAAAGCCCAGGATTCCATAGGAGGTTGAAAATGGAATAATAGCACTATAACAATCTAGTACAGAAACAAAAATGGTATAAAATGGTCAAAAAGGACATTTCATTTAAATTAAATCCACAGCGACTAACTGTTAAAAGTTATCACACGGTTTTTGTGCCCTCAGAGCTCATACATGTATGCAGCTCATACATGGATCTCTGTCATACCAAGGCCCTTTCCACATGATGTTGCTGTCTCATTTCTGCCACATGATGGTAGCGGTTGGAAGGACACACTTCCACATGATATCATCGCTGTCCCACTGCCATCCTGTTGTGGAGCTGGCGCAGTTTTCACAAAACAGAAAAAATCCATTTCACGTCTGCAACTGTGCAACACTCCCGTCACTTCTGGCCATGTGGAAGTGCATTGGCGACTCTTCCTTATGTAGCGCAGCAATGGAAAAATCCTGGCTGCACTGCAGAAGGAAGACAAGGTGCCATTGCATTCTCTTCCACATGGACCAAGTGGGTTTAGAGGGCAGCGTTGCTGACATGCTCCCTTCTGGACCTGGAACTGCAGCGAGACAATGCGGAAGAGCGTGGTCATGTGGAAATGGCCCAAGAAGGAAATGCTGGACATGCTACAGGGAGAAGTTCTATTGTAACTTCATTGTTATTTTTAACACTGGATCCTTCATATGTTCAGGAAAGCATCCTGTGGGGACATTACCTTAGCATTAAAATGGTTGCATTTTCTCAGAGGTTGCATATATGTGATCCTTAGTGCAGACAATTATTTTACAAGCATATATACAGCCCTCCAAATTTTGACTGGGTGATGGGGACTAATCACCTGTCATGTAGTTAGTGAGTTCAAGACCATGGTACTCCTACTGATTTTTTATTTGTTTTCTCCCCCTGCGTTTCAGTCTCTGTACTATGTTTTATTGTAACGAGTTTTAGAGAAACAGGAGAAATGCTTAAAGTAGTGCAACTAGAAAAGAGAAACCCTATTCAAATAGTTTCTTGATCATAGAATTTACCATATAACCTTAGGCCACCACTATGTTTCAAGAAACCTACCTTATGAGATTATTATGGGGCTTAACAGAGCGAAAGAAACCATGTGTAGGGAGGGTGCACATGCTTAATTCAGTATAAATAATAACAACAGTATTAGTATTTAATCAATGCACCAGCACTTTCAGATGGATTCTTATCAGATCACTCTAACCTTTTTGTCACAGGTTTTTAATTGATGACAAAAAGCTACAGATCCAGGAAGATTGTCATCTGATTCACAGGGCAAATGTAAAGGAAAGTACAGACAAAGAATAGTAACTGAAGCGGGGGGGGAGCATGGTCTGATTGCCTGGAGAGATAGATTAAATATTTTATTGTAGCTAGAAAAAAAAAGTCTACTTTAATGTTCTTTGACTTGTTTCACTTTTCAACACAATATACTTGCAAGTCAGCTCATCTATGCTAGAATATCTGTTCTTCCATCAGATTATTGTTTGTTAATGCTTATTAAATGGTGGCAGTTTCTACATTTCCATTCCTTCTCAATCTTGTGAACTACATCCTCCTACTTCAACCGCATGTACAGACATATGTCAACAAAGACAACATTCCATGCATCAGATAAAGTGGCTTGCAATCCACAAAAAGTTATACCTAACAAAATTTGTTAGTCTTTAATGATAGACATTGCTGAGTATATAAGGACAAAGATATAATTATTCACTAATTTAGTTCACAATCTGGAATTTTAGTAATTTTTTCACTGCAAGAAAGTCTTCAAAATTGTACAGTTTTCAAAAATCTTCTCAGTTCAAAACTATTCTCAAAATTCAAATGCTTTTGTGTAGAAAGCAGCATTTCTTATGGAGAAAATGATATTTCTGCAGACAAATATTATGTTCTGAGCAGAAAATGCTCTTTCTAATAGTTTTAAAATTGAGAATAATTCCAAAACTAAGAAGATTCTGATTAGTAAAAAATTATCTTTGTCAGAGATTCCCAGCACTCAAGGAATATGATTTTCAACTTTTTTTTTACATATACATGAGTATCTTTTCCATCCCTAGATAAGGGTAGATGAGAGACATTGTTCTGTAAAAGACTTGCTCAGCCAACTCCTTGTACGCTGTGGAATGTATTCCATCTAGTAGGCACCAATCTAATGTATCAAGTGAGTCCCCCCTCCTGCTATTTAATACTAACCTTGTACTTCCTGTTGTTATGAATCCTTTCTTCTTCCTTACCCTTCTGTTTTTCTGGTAGTTTATATTGTAGAAGTAAGTAAATGGTAGTCCTAACAAATACAAATCCAAGCATCTCCTATGCACATTTACTTAGCTTTTAGGCCCATCTGATTTAGTAGGAAATAGATGTGAATAAACAGTTCAAATGCCTATACCTTTTCCTCAAGGCAAATAAATGTGGAGTTAGTCGTTTTAGAAAAAGAGTCCTCTTAATTTATCACCATTCAAATCCTTTCCCTAGAAATCTGCAAAGTTCCAGAAAGCATCTACTATAATAAGCGTCTCTCTGTACTTTCTTCTTGTCTTTTTCCAGCTTCATTTTCATCAGAGTAGCATCATGAAGTTGCTGTTACAGGGGGCCGAGCACATACAGCAATGAATTATACTGTTCCCCTCCTCACAACTGACCTCTGTTAGTGCTAGTTTGCCTCCTTCACTATGCTTCTAACTCCTTTATTCCTTTTGCTCTCCAGACTCACCTAATGCCCATATCATACTTTTCCTTTCCTTTCCCTTTGCACAGTACCCCTTCTCATTTTGTCTCGCCCTGTGATGCTACAGTTCCCTCTCCTGCACCTTGCCTCATGTCATGACTATCTCTCTTGCTTTACCCTTTTTTCCTCCTTTCCACTCACTCACTCACCTCACTCTCTTCCCTCCTGCTCCATCCCTCGTCAGCTCACCTCATTTCCTCACAATGCCTCCTTTCCTTGATTTTTGAATTTTGAATTTGTACTTCTCACTTTCCCTTCCTTCTCAACTTACTTTATACATTCACAATGTCTTGCTTATTGAACTTCTTGCTTATTGAACTGCTTACTGGCTCTTTCCCACTTCTTTCTTCTTTGCTCACCTCATAACTGAAAGTCAGGGGCTGCAAAGCAATTGGAGAAGACTGACTACACATTTACTTTCATATCTCAGCAATTAGAAGGGTTGCTTGTTCTCTTTTTAAAAGGAATGCTTGGGATATGAGGTCAAGCAATGATCCAAACAGGTACCAGCTGGCATGATTAGAATCTAGGTAAAACTTGGCTAGACCAAGGGTATGACAAAAGAAACTATGGGATCCACAGTTTATGTCTGCATACAGTATAGTCAAGGAATGCTGAAAGTGTACAGTATCTTGGCCTTCCCTATTGTAGTCCTAAAAATGTCCGTGGGATTTATACGGCATGTCTGTGTGCAAGACTAAAGTTTGAAATGTGGTTTGCTTACCAAAAAATAAAATAAAGCCTGGGGAATAAAATTTCAGGGCTGTAACTGCCAATAGGACCATAGTTTTATTCTGGAATTAAAATACAGTTTGGAAGAATGAATTGGATTTCAACATGTTTGAGTCAAAGAGCGGAAAAACATTTTTTAAAAAATGGTATTCCTTGTAGACATGGAAAATAATTCTCTCTTATGTTAGAAAAACCTAAACTTGCAATTAACATCATATCTAGAGGAGGAGCCATAGCTCAATTGGAGTCCACATCTCTGAATACAAAAAAGTTTATTCGTAACTTCTTATTTTAAAAGGATTACAAGTAGTAGGATTAGGAATGACCTCTGTCTGAGGTTTTGCAAGTATCCAGTACATGCAATACAGAAAGAACAAAAGTCTGATTGAAGGAAAGTAGCTTATTGTCTACTTTCCTTGTTAATCTTATGAATTCACCAATACAGTGAATCAGTTTTAATGAGGATTTCCGCATAAAATTTGTACATCGTTGATTTGGATAAAAAACAAAATATTCTGTGCAGAAAACAACATTTTCTGTACAAGGATGAATATTTCTATGTTGAAACATTATTTTCTACACATATTAGAAAATATGTTTCTAAGGTAGAAGATGCTATTTTCTAGCAAATCAACAATGTGTGGTTTTTACTTGGATCAAACCCTTAATTACAGGGTTTTTTTTGTTTTTGTTTTGTTCTGCATAGAAAATGACTTGTCTGTGCAAGAATTAACATTTCTGCATGGAAACATTATTTTCCACACTGAAGATGTTGTTCACTGTGCAGAAAATGGTGTTGTCTGCTCAAAACAACCATGTGTGAATTTTGTGCAGAACAAATCCTGAATTGTGAATGGCCCTCAAAAACTGTGTGGTTTTTTGAATTTCTCACAGCAGAAAAGAAATTGCTGATATTACTAAAAAAGAAACCTGGTGAAGAATTATGTCATGATTAGGGATGATTAGGGCTCTTGCAAATCTCTCACTCATAGTGTCATCATAAATCAAAGTTGATTGACAACATACAGCAAGAGCAACAAACAACTCTATGCCTCAAGTGCTAAAATATTTTAGGTCCATCTGTGAAGAAAGGAACTAGGCAAGCCTGAGCAGACCCCCATAATCACAGCTCATGGAATGCAGGGGAGAGACTATAGTATAAAACCAGAAGCTTGTCAGTTAAATCATCTGATGGGTCAGTTAGAAATAAAATTAGACTCAAATAGGAATAGAGATAGTGGGTTAAATCTTGAGAAGACCACATGTGATGGAACAAGTTATGAATAAAAGAATTGATAAGATTGGAATAGGGACTTTGGTTTTAGGGAAGCTGAGAGTATGGAAAGAATTCATGGAGAAGTGTATTTCTTAGGTGTTACAGTATATTGCGTATACAGTATATTGCATAAACTTATAGTCTTTATCTACTTGTTATACAATAAATTTTTTACTGCTTTTATTTTCTACATCTCTTACTGGATGATTTAAGAACTAACGAAGACTGGCCATGGATTACCACAATGAACTCAATAATCACCACATCTGCTCATCCATTATGTCACCTTAGCGCCCAAGAACCAGACCCAGGAAAAGATTTTAAGAGTAAAAAGATATAGTGAGAAATAGGAGTTCAACAGGCTACAGGGTCAGTCTGAATAGGGGACCAATCATGGCATGTTCTCACATATCAATAAGATCAATAAGAAAAAAAATGGTGTTCGTCTTCCTGGAACAATATGCTACAACAGCACTTTCATATTTTTTTAAAAAAATAAACATAATAACATCTCCTTGAAACAGTGATAGCAGCAGTTCTTTTATTTGTCTTTGTAGCTGCATTTTATTTAATAATGTCCCTGTGAGGTTTGGAGTTCTTTTATTTTCTTCCTTTCCTCTAGTGTATGTAAGCAGAAACAAATGCAATTACTGCACTGGAATTGCTACGCATTCGCTGAAATGTGACAGCGATCATGTGCTTGCTTGGCCTGGATACACATAAATCATACATCACTCTTCCTTGACTTTTATTAATGACTTTGCTGTATCACAGTTTGGTCATTTTAACAGTGCCCCTTTCTGAAACAAGTCCACTTCACTCTCACCTATATGATCTGGCTTTCTTTTTGATGTTCCTTAAAAAGACATCTTCTTGGCATCCTCAGTAGACAGGTGTCATACATGTCTGCATTATGTTCCTACAAATGCAGGCAATTTATTTTTAACTTTGATATTTCTAAATGCTTTCAATGTTTTTCTCTTAAAAGAACATTGTAATTTAGCACTTGTTATTCTCCTACTAGTATGTTCTGTGCCACATGGACCATTCCTCAGCACCAGACTGAGGGATAGTCCATACTCCATCACAGAAGTGTGGAAGTTGCTTTCTTATGGATTCACACCACAGAATCCCAGGAACAGTTAGAAGTAAGAAGTATACAAATGTGATCAGTGATCTGTCAGAGTTATGCATAAAGGTGAGCAGTTCTGATATGGAGATAAATAATAATCAGTCTGCTCTGGTGATCTAGTTTTGTGATGAGGAAAAGAGAATGTCAGATTTGCTTTCACCTGCAGTACAATTTTTAAAAACTCGAGGTTCTTTTCATCTTGAATATGAAGTCAGTGAAAGATTGGGAAATTCTTAAGAAATGAATTGAACTGAAATTCTCACTGAATTTCTCTATTTCACTAGAATGTTTAGTAATTGAGGAGCATAATTTGTTTCAGAGAAACAGACCAATCAGGGAAAGAGTATCACTATATGTCAGGGACATTTATACCTGTGAAGAGATTCATGACTTCAATCCTGGAAGCCAGTTTGAGAGATCTGATTAAGATTAAGGAGGAGAGAAACAACACTGATGTCATTGTGAGAGTGTACTACAGATCTCCAAGCCTGACTGAGGACTCAGATGATGCCTTCTTAGAACAGATGAGAAAACATTCAGAAAGGAGAGACATAGTAGTAATGGGTGATTACAGCTATCTTGATATTTGTTGGAAGTCAAACTCTTCCAAGAGTATTAGGTCCAACAAATTTCTCACTTGCCTTGAATTATTACTCCAGAAGATAGAAGAGGGAACAAGGGGAACAGCTGTTTTAGATCTGATCTAAGCCAACAACTATGATCTTGTGAATGGGGTACAGTTGGCAGGATCCTTAGATGGAAGTGGTTATGTTCTCTTGGAGTTTATTATACAGTGGAAAAGGAAAGCCAAGCATAGTCAGACACATATTCTAGATGTTAAGAAAGCTGATTTCAGTAAACTTAGAGAAATACTCAGAGTGATCAGGAATACTAAAAGAGAAGGGAGTACATGATGGATGGGAGTTTCTTAAAAGTGAAATATTGAAGGCACAATTTCAAACACTTCAAATAAGAAGGAAAAATTGGATGTTTCTAAAGAAACCAGGATGGATGACTAAAGAATTTTCAATGGAGCTAAGATTTAAAAGGGATATATACAAGAAATGGAAAAGGGGGGAGGTCACCAAAGAGGACTTCAAACAAATAGCCAGCAAGTGTAAGGAGAAAGTTAGAAAAGCTAACATGGAAAATGAGATCAGGATTGCTAGAGAGGTTAAAAAGAATAAGAAGGGCTTTTTTAGTTATGTCTGTGGGAAAAGGAAGAACAAGGAAATGATATGGCCTCTGCATGAAGAGGATGGTGAAATGCTAACAGGGGACAGAGAAAAGGCAGAACTACTAAATACCTTCCTTGCCTCAGTCTTCTCCCAAAAGGAAAACAATGCTTACCTGGGGAAAATGGAGCAGATGGTGTGGTAGGGGAAAATGTATAGGTAAAAAGGTAGTCCAGGAATACCTAGCTACTCTAAATGAATTCATGTCTCCAGAACCAAATGAATTACATCCAAGGGTATTAAAAGAACTGGCAGAAGTAATCTCAGAGCTCCTGGCAAAAAATATTTGAGAATTCCTGGAGAATGGAAGAAGTCCCAGCAGAATGGAGGAGGGCAAATATTGTCTCCATCATCAAAAATGGGGAAAAAAGAAGATACAAACATTTGCTACCCAGTCAGCCTGGCATCAATAGTGGGAAAGATTCTAGAGCAGATCATTAAACAAATAGTCTGTAAGCACTTAGAAAGGGATGCCCTGATCACTAAAAGTAAACACAGGTTTCTCAAAAACAAGTCGTGCCAGACTAATCTATCTATCTCTCTTTGACAGAGTTACTACCTTGGTAGATGAAGGGAATGCTGCGAATATAGTGTATCTTAACTTCAATAAGCCCTTTTTGGTAAGGTCCCCATGATATTCTTACAAACAAGCTAGTAAAATCTGGACTAGACAATGCTATTGTTAGGCGGATTTGTAACTGAGTGAATGACCGAACCCAAAGGGTGCTCACCAAGGGCACCATTTCATCCTGTAAAGAAGTGACAAGTGGGGTGCCACAGGGTTCTGTCCTGGGCCCAGTGCTATTCAACATTTTATCAATGATTTGGATGAAGGAATAGAGGGCATTCTTATCCAGTTTGCAGATGACACAGGGATCAGAATTCAAAATGACCTTAACAGATGAATTTCAACAGGAAGAAGTTACACTTGGGCAAGAAAAAAAGTGAAATGCACGGATTAAAGATGGTGACACCAGTCTTGACCACAATTCATGTGAAAATGATCTAGGAGTCTTAGTAGACCACAAGCTGAACATGAGGCAGCAGTGTGATGAGGCAGCTAAAATAGCCAATGCAATTCTAGACTGCATCAATATGAGTATATCATCTAGGTCAAGGGGAAGTATATAGTACCACTCTATTCTGCTTTGGTTAAACTCTACCTAGAATACTGTGTCCAGTTCTAGGCACCACTGTTCAGGAAGGATATTAACAGCTGGAAGGTGTCAAGAGGAGAGCGACCAAAATGGTAGAAGGCCTACAAACCATGCCCTATGAGAACCAGCCTAGGGAGCTGGGTATGTTTAGCCTGGAGAAGAGAAGGTTAAGAGGAGACATGATAGCCATGTTTAAATATTTGAAAGGATGTCATTTGGGGAATGGAGCAAACCTGTTTTTTGCTGCTGCATAGACTAGGATATGGAGCAAACTCCAGGAACAGAGATTCCATCTGAACATTTGGAAGAATTTCCTGACTTTAAGTGCAGTTTGACAGTGGAATACGCTGCCTCAGAGTATAGTTGAGTTTCCTTCCTTGGAGTTTTTGAAACAGAGGCTGGAAGGCCACCTGTTGGGTCTGCTTTGATGGTGTATTCCTACATGGCAAGGTGCTGGCTTTATGATTCTATGATTCTGAAATTGGTTATTCCCCTCTATTGCTATATTCCAATCATGAGACTCATCCCACCAGATTTCAGTGGTACCTATCATATCATATTTACTTCTCTGTTCTGTTAACCCACTGGAAAACCCTGTCCCGGGGTCTACAATTTTAATATTAAAATATAATTCCATGTGCCTGAGAGGTCGCCCGGATGAGCATGTAGGCAGCAACGGTCGAACGATTGAAAACCAGGTCAGGCCAGTAAAATCGCCCACCACGTAGCCCCAGGAGACCTCAAGCTGTGCAAACCCACAGTAAACAAAGGGTCCTCAGCCCCTGAGAAGCCGACTTGAGGGGTTTAGCGTGTTTGCCCCAAGTGGACCAAAATCCTATCAGTCAAGGACCATTTGCGATCCTGAGACTTTGGTAACTCCTTGTAATCTCATCATGCAAAGGAAGTTACCATTGTGGAGCTTGTTTCTCATTGCAACACTCATTGTTCTCCCCGGGAAAGGATTAGCCCTCCAGGTACTTTTTCCCCTACAAATAGTCCCAGTTTTTGAGCAGTTCTTTAGATCACCTCTGGCCATCCCAGCTGACCATTTCTCTGTCCATTGAGTAATCCCCTCAGCCGTCTCCGTGCTGAGCCCCACTTCTCCGCTGTTTTTCCTGGACCAAGGACTTCAGGACAAGGTGCAGTATTACCCTGGCTTACAACCTCTTCAATATTCCCCTATCCAGTTTCCTCTCTTTTGTTTCTTAATAAGTCTTGAGTGAGTGTGTGAGTGATTGCGTTGGTGCATGAAAATTTCATTTAACAAAATCATTTTATTGGACATCTTTGTTTGGTTTTTAGCTTGGCCTGACCCCATAAAAACTGGGTAAAAAGACTCTGCTAGGTTACCCTGCCTCTCGCATTGCTACTGCTTGTGCTCTGGCTAGTTTCCATTCCCCATCACGTGGAGCACATTGAGGTGTCCCCCAAGGGACTCCGGAAATCAGGGTAACAGTTCTATGAGTTTGAATTCATTTTATTTCCCATGCTCTGTGCAATAATGTAAAGGCATCTGAGATCATGGGACAATCCTCTTAGCTATTTATTTAAGTTTCTTTCCCTTCTACTGTGGGGTTCTTGTACTGTTTGCCCAGTTTTCCCAATAAGATTTGGACTATTATCTGTAGCACTTGATGAACAGCTGCTCTCAAAAATACTGTCCCTCCCCTCTCGCATAATTCAGTTTGAAGCCCTTCTCATTAGGTTTGTGATACTCTTAGCAACAACAACAACAAAAAAAGTCCTGCCAAATGCTGTGAGGTGCAACCCATCACTTACCAGAAGCCCATCTTTGTAAAAAAGAGGACCATGGGACAAGAAGACAAACCATTCATGGCATCACCATCTGGAGAGCTGTTTTGCACCTCCCCTATTTTAGTTTCCCTTCTTGGGCCGTGTCCTTCAACTGGGAGAAGAGATGAAATGACAATCTGTTTATCAAGGTCCTTCAGCTTCCTACTCAGAACTTCATAATCCCTTATGACCTCTTGAAGGCTGTGCCTTGCAATGTCATTGCTTCCCACATGGACTAAAAGGCAGAGGTCGCATTCTGTGAGCTTGCCCAGTCCTGTAAGCCACTGTTTTACATCATGCATCTTTGCTCCAGGGAGACAACACATCTCACGAGACAACCTATCAGGCCCACAAATCACTGTTTCTGTCCCTTTCAGCAAAGAGTCCTGTACCACCACCATACATCTTCTTTGGGTATTGACAGGGGCCAATCCTTGCACTGAATCTTCCAATGTCCCCTCCACATTCTCTGAGGACTGACAGTATTGTTCCTGCTCCTGTCCCTTGTTCTCATTGATAAGAGAGAGAGCTTCAAATCAATTCTGTGGCTCCAAAGTTAACAGAAAGTTTCCTAGTCCTTCTACTTCTATATGTCACATTCCTCCAAATGTCTATCTCCTGTGTTTGGGAACTGACTTCCTCCTCAGAGACATCCCCTATGTGTTTCTCCTCCAGTACAGTCTGGTCTGCTCTGTCCAAGAAAACTTCATGCTTCCTAATTTGCTGAAGAATAGGTACACGGTCCTCAAGGTGTTGGACCATCTCCTCCAACAGGGTAACCAATTTACACTTGCTGCAGGTGTAGCTATGCACATCCTTCAGCAAGAACACAAACATACTACAATGGTTGCAGGTCACTACAGCAGCAACCTCATCATCAATCCATGTTCAATATTGGGTTGCAAAGCCTGTGTGTGAAAAATGTCAGAAACTAGAGCTCATGTTTTATTCCCCCTTTATTTGCATGTTAGCCACAACTAATTGTTCATTTTTGCATTTTGAACTAGTGCATTTTTGTTTATTCATTAAAACCCCTAAACATTGATAATTGATAACATAAATTACATCAAATTTCTAAACATTGAATTTCTGTAGCCTCTCTACACATGATGGATATGTAATATGCTTACTTTCTGACATTTGAGAACATTTCTGTGTGAAGCTAAAATTAATGACATCTAAATTGATATTTATTACTAGTGACATTCTATTTTGGAGAACAAGGAAAAATAATTTAAGGCTGTGTTACGTACCATTCATATATTTTACTGAATGGCATACAACATACGTTTCAATGAAACAGAAACACAAAGACATGTTTCACCAATTTTATTTTAATTGATTGGTGACTGGGAAGAATGCTGGATATGTGCAGAATCTAGTCTGAGCAGTAAACTAGCACATAAGGCCTCTGTGGGACATCTAAATAATAATAACTTTTAAATTGAGAGAATAAAATATGTTTTTGGTAACACCTCTTAAACTTGACATTGGTCCCTTTCCCACTACACAGCAATAGCACTATGGTTCCATTTTAATTGCCATGGTTGCATCCAATGAGATATTGGAGTTTGCAGTTTGGTGAAACACTAGAGAAGCTCTCTCACTGATAATTCTAAGTGCCTTTGCCTCAACTAAAAATCCCAGGATTCCATAGGATAGAATAATGGCAGTTAAAATGGAATCATAGTGCTACAATCATGTAGTGTGAAATAGACTACAATTCAGAGTCCCATCTTAAAGTCCTGGGTAGGGATGGGGAAAGATTTAGTTTCATTATTTAAAAAAAAAAATTGGCCTGTATCCCATAATGTCATGGCATTATGGCAAAGCCTGCTGCACTAGCTACTGCACATTTTGAGTTTGAGATCCTGTTTAAAACCAGGGGATCATAGAAAGCTTCCATAGATGGTGGAGGCTGTCTTTGGCACCATTTGGTTTAGCTAGAACCTTCCAAGTGTACCGTAGATCCAATCAATAACTATTCTGGTAATCAATGGGAGAACAGCTTATTGTAGAGGCCACTGGATACCCTTATAGTGTAGGCTAGAAAGGAGCAGAACCACAACAGAAGTTATGCCAGCATGGTGTTCAAACAAGATTCCCACCTCAGATGTAGCACAAGGATGAGGTCCTTTGTGTTGTTGTTGTTGCTTCTGTTGTCGACCCTTCAAGTTGTTTCTGATTTATGACAACACTAAACTGAACTTATCATGGGATTTTCCGGAGCCTTAGTGCATTTTTTTTTTAATTGTGCAAGTGATTGTTCAAAATGGTTGTGCAATCTTATACACAACCAGTTGTGTACAGACACAAAGATATAATCCAGCTCAGCTGCATCAGTAAGAATCTTCACTTTGCTAGCATTAAATTGGATTTAGGCCATTACCTTGGAAGAATTGCAGAATGGAAATTCCTTGTTCTGTGCAGTCTGCTTTTCTCAATTTGTAACTATCATTCAGGGCTTCAAGGACCATTAAAGAGCAGTCAAGTGTCATATGCCTCTTTTGAAATGGCAGGGGGAGACTATTCATATTAGAATGTTAATTCTGAGTGTATTTGCACTCACAGTTACAACAGTTTGACACTACTTTCACTCTCACTCTGTGAGGTATTTAGAATGCTCTGCTAGAGAGCTTTAGTTTAGCATTCTAACTACAGTACTAGAGGTCTGTATTGAGAACTCTAAGTGCCTCATCACAATACAAATCTAGCATTCTATGGGATGGAAATATGAGAGTTAAAGTTATGGATACACTATATAACCCAGCACTGTCTACTTGCACCTCTCCAGGCAGGGTTTGGACGTTTCCCTTTATCTGCTGTTTCATCTTTTTATCTGGAAAAGCATACAAAATATGCCTCCCTGACCATGACCAGGCCTTGCTGCCTGGAGAGGAGGAGTTTGATGCCCTCCCCAGAAGAAGCCACCAGTGGGCAGATGGTGTGGGCAACGCCAGACTGCACCACATGATGGGGCAAGCAAAGGCCTATTTATTTCCAGCTCGCCCCCACTTGTGGTCTCTTTGGATCATCGTCACAACCCAGCTTTCCCACCCTCATTGCAGTGTGCCTTAGTTGGGTCACTTTGGGGCTGGATAGGAAGTTTTTCCCTCCATTTGTAGGGGGAAGGGTTTCACCTACCCTACACTGCTTTGATTGGAACCAGGAAATTGGCTGGAGTATGGTCGTTAATTAGGTATTCACCTGGCAGCTAAGGGGCAAAGTGACGGCTCAGGTCACCGCCTTGGGCAGCCACTTTGGGTGTAGGGGGAGTCTCTGAATCCACCTATTGAGTCATGCAACCTCAGGAGTAGTGAAGGTGGTGCCTCCTTGTGGTTAACACAGGGATTGAACTCCAGCCTGAAGGGTCTTGCAACTTCAGCGGGAGTTACCCCCGGGTACACCTCCCCCTATAGAGTAGCTGACAAGCAATCAGTAACAACTGGATTGCTCTAAGGGCTCAGGCGGCTTGCCAGAAGGAAGGTTGATGGGGTGGACAGCAGTTTGTCACCTGACCTCATCTGGACCTCCATTCCTCCTTGTGCTACTTCCTCCAGGTCCTTAATGATTAAATAAATAGATAAATAAAGGTGGCCCTAGTTAACCCAAGTCTATGAGTCTGGACTCTTTATTCTGGGGTTGGGACATCAATGTGCTTTGTCATTCAGCCATGGTGGATCCATGTGTGTATATGCCTTCAAGTTGCCTGTTGACCTCATGAATTTCATAGGGTTTTCTTAGGCAGGGAATACTCAGAGGTGGTTTTGTCAGTTCCTTCATCTGAAATACAGTCTATAGGTTGGGCAGGTGGGGTGCAGTTTAAAAAGATTCTTCAGAGACATTTAGAGAACAAAAGGTGTTATTCTTAGTTTCTATTCTTCTTTTGAATATTAAAAAGTAGACCTTAGAATAATCAGATATTCTTCCATGAGCATGTTCTGTGCTGCAATGATATTATAAGATGTATTTCAGAATAGGAAGCTGAAAGTCATGGCCTTTCCACACTACACTGTTATAGTGCTATTATTCCACTTTCAACACCCTATGGAATCCTGAGGTTTGTACTTTAGGGAGGGGCATTTAGAATTCCCAGCCAGAGGACTCTTTGGCCTCAGTAAACTACACACCCCAGAATTCCACAGGATGTTGAAACTGGAATAATAGCACTATAACAATATAGTGTGGAAAGGTTCTAGAAGCTCGTTGACTGTTGAAGAAACATGGAACCTGCTTTATTATTGATTAGATTTTTTTTCTCCAGATTCTTAAATCATTATTTACTCTCTAGGTATTACCATGGAACTGCCACATGTAAATACCTCTCTACAGCATATCTGTTTTTGCAAATAGAAAATTATAGATAGCTATTATTGCAGGAAAAAATCTAATATTTTAGCTATGAAAAGGGCTTTCTCAATGAGGAAGGAGAATTCCTTATTGAGCTCCAGGCAGAGGAATGTTGCCCTGGTCTTTCTCTGCATATACAAAGAAAAAGTCACAACATCTCAACAACAATACTCTGTCCAATCCAGGGCACTCACTTATTAAGTGCCCATATGCTCCTTATGGTCTCTCTGCCACCACCAACTGTGTGGACTTCCATATATCTCAACCAATGCCATCAGATGTAAGGACTTTCCCTTATCCCAACCTCTGCCAACAATATAAGGACCCCCTCCTGTCCGACTGCTGTGTCATCATGCTTCCTGCTTGAGATGTTATCATCTCCTATCCCCACTGGGCACCACCACTCTTTATTAACTGCCTCCATCACAGTTACCATGTCTGAACTCAATTTTATAATATTAGTGTTCCCAGAGGCAAAAGCATATATTACAAAAATAATGATTTATGAAGCAGAATTTGAAAGTAACTTTACAGATTTATTATTTTAATACATCTAAATCACATTCCTCACTCTCCATCACATTCATCTGCTAGCTAACTCTGATCCTGACACCAACTCTCCTAACCATCCAAACTCCTAAACCCTACTCTAATTCCCAGTCCTGACAGACAACTCTGTCATCTCTGTCATCCTTCTCAAAATTTCATCAGACATTCCACCAATCACCATTCACTCCTAAATTTCCATTCTCTCATTCCCCTCAGCAGATCTTTAACTTAATAACAGGTAGTACACAGTGCATACATAACTATATTGCCTTAATGTCTAATAAATGAAACAGCATTTCCCCCTGAAAAGTCCAGAATATCAAACTTCTCAGTCATGGTTGCATTCTATGGGATCCTAGGATATATAGCCTGAAAGGTATAAGGAGCCAGTGTAGTGTAGTAGTTTGCTGGACTACAACCCTGGAGACCAGGGTTCATTTCCTACTCAGCTATAGAAACCTACTGGATAACCTTGGGTGCATCACATACTCTCAGCCCCAGAAAAAGTTGTGATAGGTTCACCTTAAGGTCACCATAAGTTAGAAATGACTTGAAGGTGCACCACCACCACCACAACTTCAACAATATATTAGAGGAGCTCTCTCACTGAGGCCACTTCTGCGCTACACTGTTATAGTGCTATTATTCCACTTTAATATCCTATGGAATCCTGGGCTCTGCAGTTTAGGGAGGGGCCTTTAGAATTCTCAGCCAGAGAGCGCTTTGGCCCCAGTAAACTACAAACCCCAGAACTCCACAGGAAGTTGAAAGTGGAATAATAGCACTATAGCAATGTAGTGCAGAAATGGCCTGAGAATTAAAAAAAAAATCCCTAAACTATTGATCCCAAGATTCCATATAATGGAACCATGGCAGTTAAAACAGAATCATAATTGAATAACAGTGTGAAAGAACCCTAGATCACTTTAGGCTCTTGTGATGTTAGTGTCTCTCCCCCTATTCATGGATACGCTCAGATGTGTGGGTCAAATTCTGTTCTGATTGGCCCCCACACTCACTTGGGAAAGGCAAAAGGGGGAAAGGTAATAATAGCAGCTGTGGCAACTTGTCAGTTTTGTTTGTCAGTTTTCTGGTGAGGCTAGGCTTAACATTGCCATCCATTCTTGCCTTTGCCAGGACATCCACCAGGAAATGGTGACAATACCCAGAATTCAGCAGAAGAGAGAGTTATCATGCTTAGTGCATCTGGCAACCACCTTTATTTTTATTATGCCTGAATAGTGCATTAGCCTAAATATACTATACTGGGATCCAGAGACATCCTGGAATAATGATCATTGCTGTAGCTGGTAGGTGCTGAGGCCGAGCCTCCTTCATCTGTAGGCTGGTCAGTGACTGGGAGGAAGGACCAGTTTCTCTGTGCTACATGACAAATGGTCTTCTCCCCAGACAGTCCTCTCTTCTTATCCTCTGTCCTCTGGTGTTTCATCTTGGGAACTTGGCAAGGGTGGGGTGTCCTTCATCATCCATTTCAGATTAGTTGGCAGTGAGAAGAAAAAGTCCTCCTTTCCTTTGAGAAAGGCATTTTCTAACAGGAGATAAAAGCTGAAATCCCGCACTCACTTGCTTGGAAGTAAGTCCTATTAAACTTGATAGTTCTGTCTACTGCCCATACATACATAGGATTGAACTTTTAGCACAGTAAGGCTTGTTTAAATCTTCATTTAATGTTTACCATCTGTTTTTAAAAACATTACTCACCCTGAAGTTTTGGTGGGTGATATATTTAAATAAATAAATAATCAAGCACCATGAAAAAAAACAGTAGTAGTGATATCTGGAGCTATATTTGACTTCTTGCTTATATTCCTCTTTTAATCTCTCTCTTGATTAGCAACACTAATTTTAAAGTGGAGAGAGAAATCACAGAACTGAATGGATTATCTGAAACTTGTACCTAGGAATAAATAATGGTAGCATCAGCAACATTCTTACGACAGCTCTCCCTACTTAAAGGCCGGAAAAAAACAACAATTGAGCATATGATAAACTTGAAGGAGTCAGCTGTGTCCCTTGCATCTCTAGTTCATTATGCTACTTCTTTGGCCAGAGTCTTTAGGCATGGTCTGGAAGATTTGGCTATCTTACAGCTGCAGGTTTAGGATGTCATGTCAGAAATGCTGAGAGGTCCTTGTGAGATTTTCTGACTTATTTGTCTGCTTTTCGATCCTGTGAACCTGGGTGGTTGAGCTGTTATTTGGTCCTCTGCCACAGGCAACGAAAATGCATTGGGCAAGCTCTGGTTATCAGCTCATTTCATACAAATGAAAGCAAAGTAAATGTATTACATTGTGTCTTAGAGTAATGAAATGGCAGTTCCTGCAATATATATACAACATGCTTTGCCCATACCAGTAGCCTTAATTTGGCAGTAAACACCCACACCCACACACACACACACACACACATATTTATATGAGATATTACTGTACACGCGTGCATATGTATGCATGTCTTAAATTTGGATATTTTGGTATGTATTTAGATGGACTTTGAGGTCAGATTTCTGTGAAATCTGTGATGCCAGGAAGGCAATATCTGGTCAGACTCGTTTCAGTTGATAGGAGAGTGTTAATGTGTGTACTTGCTGTCAAGTCACCTGTCGACTTATGGCAATTCCATGAATTTCACAGGGTTTTAGTAGACAAAGAATACTCAGAGATGGTTTTGCCAGTTCCTGTATTTCAGTGAAGTGTTAATATCCAGGATATTTCATTTTGATATCTTACTGGAATCTAATTGGTATATGGTTATTGCCACCATAGTTTTCTGAATAGGAAACTATTCTAAATAGTAAATAATTTCTTGCTGTTTTGTAACTTTCCTGCTGATCTAAATGTATTTTGTGTTAAAGTCTTCCATTCTTTATTCATAAGTATCATATAAGTCTATCTTATATTAATGCATACTCTGCAAAAACAATAGCCTCAATCCAACATGGCTTGTGTAGCATATAGTTCCATGTGTGGAGCTACTGTTACACTCTGGACCTACTATAGCCCTGCTGAATCTTTCCCCCATGGCCAATCCATCCCTAGTGAGGAGTAATGGGGTCACCACATTGGCTAGTTATTTCCCCATAGTCAGATATGAAGAGATTACCTCTGCAGCTGAGTTCTGTTGGGGTCCTTTGGAAGTTGTGCTAGCTGACATAATCTCTTTGCATTTGTCTACAAGGACATAGCCAAATGCTGATGTGCCCCTTGCCTACTTCCCACAAGACATGGATTGGTTGGGGTCTTCAACAGAGCTATGGTAGATCTGTGAGGGCTTTGGTAACCATGGATAGAGAAATTGAATGTCAATCCTCACAGTAATCCGAAATAAACATATGCCTGTATATAGTTACATTATGTGTGTATATGTCCCTAATAGAATAACAGCCAACATGTTTGGATGGATGCAATGCCCTAAATCCTATTGTTACTCCCAACTAGAGTAGACACCTGACTCACTATAACTTAATTCCTTTGGTGAGTTAACTCTAGTTGATATTGTCAATGGGATTTAGACCAATGTTTCTGCATCTCAAAAGGAAGAAAAACCCCACTCATGATAATGTATTACAAATTTATTTTATAGAGCAGCAACATAGAATCTCTGTCCTGCATTGAGGATGCTTATACAGCTGCTTTTTTTTCTTTTGTTTTGTTCTCTGAGAAGGAATGAGGAAATAGCAATCAACTTCAACCTCAGTATGCTCAGTGGATTGCTCTGCATATGGAAGTAAATAGACAAAAATTAGAATTCCCTGTTTAATTTTACCAAGTATCTGCAGTTCAAAAATAAATGGTCATAATATTCAGTTCATAATATAACTCCACCTCTCTCCTTTAACAACAGTAGGAAATGACCATTGTGTGTTTCACTTCGATGGATTTTGGATACGTTGCTCAACTAATTTTATAGCATATTTTTGATGCAAGCTGTATTTTTGTTGGACTTTTCTCTAAGTTGTATCATTACTGTCTCAGCTTATGAACACATTGGTATGCATAACCAAATATGAATGCCAGTAATTATTTTCTTTTTGCTGCACACCAAATGCCAATGCTATAAACTGGTTTCAATGGACGGCAAATTCTCATTCCTAAACTCTTACCTATCTTGCACAAAACTTGTGCTTTCCACTACTGATTTTCCCTTTCAATGGAAAAATAAAACAGAAGGAATCAGGGTGCTTTCATGAGGGGAAGGGGGAGGGACTCAAGAAGTATCAAGACTTTTCCATTCCTTTTTGTACCTGCATATTCAGGGTTTGCATACAGTCCTTTTATGATACAAGCCACATCCTTGTGTCCTTCCTCTCCCACATCCCACTGACCACATGTTACATCCATTCTTGTGCAATATTTTAGAAACAGATTTTCACCAGTTTCCATTAAGCCTGTTTTTATAATTATTCAGGAATTATATTCAAAATACTAAAGTGGCTTACCAATATTACAACAGTTAAACATAAATATAATTTTGTTTTGATCATTCGTTTGTCCCAACATTCCTCTTATTCTCACTTGATCTCTGTGGAATCTGTGTCCCGCAAACAACAGTTGTGTCTACTTGGCAATGACTTTCTTTACTCCTTCCAAAATAATAGAATCATAGCATCATAGAACTGGAAGGAGTTTCATGGATCATCTGGTTCAACCCCTGCTTAGTGCAGGATTTCCAGCTAAAGCATCTCTAGTGGGTAGCTATCCAGGCTTTTCCTGAAGATGACCAAAGAAGGAGCGCCCCTCTCTAGGCAATTGGTTCTATTGCCAAACTGCTTTTACTGTCAAGAATTCCTTCTAATCTTAAGTTAAAATCTACTCTCCTTTAACTTCAAATCATTAGACCTGGTCTTATCTTCTGAAATAGGAGGACAGGCAGAGAACAAACCTGCCTTCTCTTTTCTGTAACAGCCCTTGACTTATTTAAAGAGTGCAGTATTGCTACCCTCTCAGTCTTCTCTTCAACAAGCTGAACATACCCACCTCCTTCAATCTTTCCTTTATTATCCATACCTCTCGTCATCTTTGTTGCCTTTCTCTAAATGTGCTCCAACTTGTCTGTATCTTTCTCAAATTGAGGAGCTAAGAACTGAATGCAATACTCCAGATGAGAACTGAGCAGTGCAGAATACAGTGAAATTATTACTTCCTTCAACCTGGAAACTGTGCTTCTATTAATGCAGTTTAAAATTCCATTTTCTTTTTTTGCTGCAGCATCACACTGCTGGCTCACATTCAACTTATGATCAACAATAATCTCAAGGTCATTTTTGCAGGTTGTACAGCTGAGCTATGTATCCCTCATCCTATACCTGTGCATTTGTTTTTTGTGATACAGTTATAACAGGTAGGTTATAAAAGTAATAAATACGTAACTCAAAAAATGACTATTCTTTCCTACAATATGGATGCTATTTTGTGAACAGTGAGCTCCTGGGTGCAAGTTAAGTAATATGAATTATATGTAGTCTCAGCCTTTAAAAAAAACAACAGAATTCCCAGGGCCTACTAGTGTTTTAAAAAGTTCCAAGCAAAAGCCCAAACTCGTAATGTCTGAAACTGATCCAAAATATGCACATTCACTTAACAAAGTAAGAAATTAAAGACTGGCCGGCTGGGTCAGATCAAAGTCTGCTTTGTCCAATAATTCCAATAACCTTTGTTGATAGCTCAATAACATGTAAAATACTGGTAATCCACCAGAAACTGTCTAGTAGTATACAAAGTGGCTATAATGTACCTTCTCTCCAACTATAGTCTGTGGAAGATCATCATGAATGCCTATTCACTTAGGAACAACGTATTTGTCTTGTAGAAGTAGCTCAGAATGCAAACAACTTTAGTAGCCCTGAAAGGTGTGTTATTTATAGAATGGTAAAGGCATCATAAGAAAGAAACTTTTGATTCCTCAAGACTTTAACTTGGCCCCTTTTTCTTGTTGTCTAATGCCCTCTATGAATAAAGCCAGCAAAAAAGCTGCCTGTCAGAAAGGGCATTTTCAAAGTCACAGAATGCGAAGATTTCCTTGTCAGGACCCATTATAAGGGAAAAGTAAGTGGCATTTCACTGAAAATTGAACACTTTTTTTAAAGAAAGTAAAAGTACATGGAGCAGAAGTGTCTGTTACTAAGCAAGATTTAAGTTTAGAACTCTTAGGAGCACCTGTCGATCATCAAGATACAGAAGCATATCTGCAACATGCAGCAGATCCAACTAGCAGGTTACTTTTTTTACAAAGCTTCTAAATTTTTGATACAGACATTGCAAGCTATATCAGGTTGCATTAGGTTAAACACGTCTTGCAATGTGACATAATATGATATGACCTGACAGAACCAGATGAAAATGTCATGTTGCATCACATATTTAAAAAAGAATGTGTGCATGCTTGAAACTTTTTAATGTAGTGGTGTGGGCTTTTTAAAAGAACCCTGTGTACAAGCTGCTGTTGTTTTATAGTGTTTTGAAGGATAATGTTAGTTACAGATAGGGTTTAAGGAAGCCTGCTTTCACCATCATGGCTAAAAATTCACCGTTGCAATAACATAATAAACAGGCTGATCATACAAATAGAGTGAACAGGTGACATGAGTAATCATTATAGTAACATAACTCAGGAAAATTTCTGTGCCACCACGTGCAGACTGTGCACGTGGGGAGACTCCACTAAATGGTTTTAAGGAGCATTTTTTTCTCCACCACCCTCTGACAACATATGATTATAAAACACCCTTCAATAGAATGCCATTGTTTGCAATAAGCTGCTATTATTTTCAACGAGAATATCATCCATATTTCTCCTCCTTAGGCATCTGGTCTACAGATTATTTCTGTTTCCAGACTTAAAAACTGAAAATGAAGGCTATTTATTTTTTAGAGTTGGTACGAGGCAGCAGAATTCAGTTCTTCAAAGTATATACAACTATATTTGCATTAATTGAACAAACCTCTGATTGATCAGTTCACCTCTTCAGCATGCCAATCATTGTGACTTAGAGAAAACTTGTGTTATTCATGGGAGATTTTAAGAAAAGAACTCAATGAAATCTTGCTTAAATTTACAGGATCTACAGTATATGGAAAACATTTCTACAAGGAAATGATTTAGGAATATTTCTTAGAGATCATTATGCAAAACTAAGTGGGATCTTCATGTGTAACTAGAAGATTAAAAATGAAGCAACAAAACTATACCCCAGTTATAATGGGCAGATCCCATTGAGCTCAATGGAGCTTATTTTAAAGCAGACATGTATTAGATCCCACTGTTTCTTCTTGTTCAAAGAAGAAGATAGTGCAGGCCTATCAAAAGTGTGTGAGAGGGTACAAAAACTCCTACAGCAGATGTCCAAGGATTACACTATTTTTTTTCATCTGTCTCTATGCTTTTCACCTGCATCAGTCTTCATGCAATTAGGATTTTAAAAATAATGTCCAGCATAGTCAGACATAGTTATACTGACAGTGCTCTGCTGTTGTAGCCACTTCTTCTGATGACACCATACCCACCAAAACAAATCATACCTCTTAAGCCACAGAGCACCCCAACCAAATGGTATCCAAGGCACAGCAGATCACATTACTGGAGAATGATGACTGCAGAACTCTTCCAGTCATAGCTGATGGTGAGGCAACTGTCCCTCTTTGCATGCCCCATCATCACGACAGCACTGCAGATGTAATTTCCCTGTGTCCTGATCTCCAGTGCCTTGGAAGCTCTTCAGCTAGGGTGCTGGTTTAAGAGACAGATGTCTGGAGTCATCGTAGTCATTAACTACTGTAAAAAATGAACCCTAAACATCACAAGGTCATCTGTCCAGCTTACAACCTCCTAATATTGAACAGCCAAGGTACTGTATGAGTCAAAGGGTATTTTATGATCCCAGTAAGGATCTCAATTTACTGCAGGGATATTAAAAGTGTGCCATCACCAAAGAAGTGTTTGCATCTGAAGAATTAAAAATATTCTGCAGAAACAGCTGTAAAACAAAGGATGTGAAATAATGAAAATCAGAGATTATAAACTGTGTACATTTCTTTTATTATTGCTGTATTTTCTGACCCGAATTAATTCTAGTTCTGCTGTCCCCTCTGTAAAAATTTATGTTACCCTCAGATGGGACCAAACTACTGAGAAATACAGCATGTCACTTCTGTTTCACAGCATCATGGTTTTTGAAAAATAGCACAGAATTTTCCTCCCAATATTTTACATTGCCTGGGACAAAATGGTATTCCCTAAGCAAAAATCAACAAATTTATTGGAATTCTACAATAAAATGAGAATCTGGGGTTCTAAAACATTAAATCCAATTGCTTCACCACACACTAACTCTAGCATTTATTCATGTACTTATATTTTATGTCAGTGGTTCTCAACCTGTGGGTCCCCAGATGTTCGTGGACTTCAGCTCCCAGAAGCCTCTGCCACTATGGTCAATGCTCAGGGCTCCTGGGAGCTGAAGTCCATGAACATCTGGGGACCCACAGGTTGAGAACCACTGTTTTATGTTATTATATCCTGCCTTTTTCCCAGCACAGAATTCAAGGAGTAATTTGTGTTTTGTGAATGCATACTGAAAGGATTGCTATGAAATTCCTGCAAACTGCAAACTGTTAACATGGTCTTGAAATAGTGAAATTGCCTAAGGGTATTCAAGAGACTAACAATAATAATCCCAATAATATCTAAAGGAAGCCAAGCTCACATATCATGCAATGGATACATGTGAAACAAGGCCTTTGATTTCCTAATATATGATCTTTGCAGTATTATAATGCCTCCATACTCAGTGGGAGCTTGCACTGAAAAGTAAAGTATGGATTGTTATTATTTGAATTTGTTAATTTGTTCTCTGCAAAGCCACAGAAAAAACAATAGGGTCAATTTAGGTTAAGGCTTTGCAGCTGCTGCTGTGAAGTTGAAGGAAGGACAGAGTTTGTGTAAATACTCAAACACTTGTTTAGGCATTAGATTTTGCTTAATAACTCATGCTATGTACCTGTTATGACAAGAGTGACAAGAACATCCCTACTGGGTGCTTTTTATTTGGGTAGTCATCATAATGGTTGGTTGGTTGTATTTTTATACGCCCTAGTTCTCTGGGCAATGTATAATCTGTGAAAAGGTGAACTACAATAATAATATAATAAAATTGTGATTAAAGAAAGAGAACGATAGTCAGAGAGAAATACAGATAACCTGGGAATTCAAAGGAGACATGGCAAGATAGACTACCCTTGCTAGGAAATATGCTCAGATGACAGAATGGGGAAAGTTTTGAAGATCTAAAGACATTGAGGCATAAAACATTAAAGCCTTGCCATCATGGACTGCCCTGACCTCTGACTAGAACAAAGGTATACAAAGTCTGTAATAGCACTTGCCGAACTTAATAGCCTTACGCTTCTTCACGTCTTTTGCTTCTGATCTTTTCTAGATTCATAAATTTGGTGAAATATACTACTAACATGTAAAATTTAGATGATTTTCAGAAATTAGGACTTATTTTCCTAACATGGGACTGATTTTACATCTGGAAGTTTGGGTGTTAAAATCATTTTTAGAGCTCTCCTGGGAACAAATTTTGATAACCCAAGAAATACCGTTGTTTTTTATATTATATGATATAAAACAGTGCTTAAATCATAGGTTTAAAACTTAACACATAATATGAAACTTTTAGTGCTAACACACTCAATACTAACCCCTTCAATTGATACATTTAAATTTATTTATTTATTTTTACATTTTGAGTATTAGTATGCTTTTTTTCAGGCTTAACATAAGAAGCTTATACGAAATATATTTAAGCTTTTACATGACTAGAAGAACTTGTCATATTTTAGCCTAGGTTTCTTATTTTTCCCCTCAAATCCAGGTAGTGTACATGGAGAAGGCATGTGGAAGTCTTTTGATGTACAAGAAAAGATCAGGAGAGAACTAAAGAGTTGAATCACATATTTTATGGAAGTTAAGTTAGCCACTTGCTACATTAGTGGTTGAAGCTCAGCCAATCATATGATTTCCAATTTATCTCAGATTTATGTTGTATTCATTCTCACTGTTGCTAACATAGTCATAGAAGAGCTTCCAAGATAACCTGGAACTACCTATGTGCCTATAATTTTTTTGGTAAAGTTCAGTGTCTAATAAATTCTAGTTAGATCCTAAGTCTGTGGTGATATTTACCACATGGCTTAGACCTGGCTCACTTATCCCCTGAATGGATGTTTTAAACACATTTGCTCCAGGTTTTGAAACTAGAAAAGTATGTGCCAAAACTATGTTGCATTTTAACCAAATGAAAACTATTACATGATCATGTCTAAAGGTCCTGATCTACCCACCTGGGTTCTGAAAGGACTTGAATACTGAGGCCATTTCCACACAGTGTCACAGTCCCACTATGGGGATGGAATGGCAGCAGTCCGCAGGTCCTGCTTTCTCATGACATTGTTGTGGTCCCACTACCATCCCACCCCCACCTGTCGCAATCATGGGATATTTGCTTAACTGAATTAATCCATTAAGTATCTGAGATCATGTGATGCTCCTGTCCTTTCCGGCCATGCAGAAGGGCTGGAAGTGTGATGGAGGTGCTTCCTTCCCCAGTGCAACATGGGGAAGAGCCTGGCTGCACTGCAGAAGGCAGGTATGTATTGTTCATGTTCCTTTGTGCAGGGAGCTGGTCACGTGAGGAGGGAAGTGTTCCTGTCATGCTCCCTACCCAGCAAAGGTGCTGCTGGGATTGCAATGGGAAGACAACTGGATCAGATAAGGTGTAGAAATGGGCTCAATTGAGTTTATAGAGTTCGTTTAGAATAAAATTAAGATGAACGCAAGATAAAAAATGATAAATCACACCATTGCAAGTACTTACAAACACTGACAATGACATTCTGACAATGGTAGTATGCTCAAATCGCCACAATGTCTGACAAATTACATCAAATCATTCCAAAACAATGATTTTTAAAGATATTGATCTCTACCATCCACCATTTCAGAATGTTCAGCCCTTCTTCTGTGGTTAATTGTTTTGCAGAGTTAGAAATTTCATAGGATGTATCAGGATGCATCATGTCAAATAAAACTGTTGTACATATATAGTGATTTTAGTTCTATAAATTTTAGGGTGAGATAATTATCTAGAGGATCTGTCTTCTACACAGAACAGTTGAAAAAGATTCTTCAGTCAGAAAAACAGATACAGTCACAGGTTGTAAAGAACAGCCAGACAACATGAACTGAGTTGGCTTTCTGTACAATCAAGGCCTATAACTGAAGAGGGAAAGTAAAATTGTATATTCCTAAAAATTCTAACACCCAGAAAACTAGTTTGGATCGAATCATCTGTCACAATACTTGTTGATGCCTGTTTTGTTGAAGAGATATAGTTGTGTTCCAATCTTCTGTTGCTCTCAAGAAAACACACAGGTACTTTCCATCACATTTAATGAGGAACAGGATGCTAGGTTTACAACAGTTGCATCACACATTGGGATATATAGGGAAGCCCACTGTCTCTCATGCGTGATGCACATTGGTAGATTCTCCAGGTTTATGCATCCCCTAAACTCCCCTAAACTTCCAGCTTTTCCCAAGGTACTAACTCCACATGCTTTGACCCCAAGCCTTGCTGTGTTTTTCCTCTAAGTATCGTGCTTAACATTGTCCAGGCATTTTGAGCCATCCCCCTCCCCCGTCCCACATTACTTCCTTTGATCCCTCTCCACTGGGCTGAGATCCCTTGCCATTTCCTTTGATATGCTACCCATTGTTTACTGCATTCCTAACCCTAATAATCTAGGCTATTTCCTCACTAGACTGTTATAGTGTTCCACTTTCAACATCCTATGGAATCCTGGTGTTTGCATGCACTATGCGCTATAACAGTCTAGTGTAGAAATGGCCTAAAGCTCATGCATAGTAAACCACTCCTTGATTGCTATCACTCCTAAGTAGAGACAAAGCCTTTCCTGGCTAAATGCCCATTTACAACTCCAGATAATAAGCAATGCCATAAACAATGTTCAATATAACATTTGGTTATTTGCAACACATTATGTCCATACAAACCTTATGTTGCATCAATATACATACTCAGTCTACTCAGCACATTTTACATTCACATGGCATGGAGTGAGTGCGACATGACACACATTCATGGGCTCTCTTGGGACATCAGTGTTAGAGCTCTGAGATGCGTCTATCATCTATGGTAGTTGTGCAGGCCATGTTAGGAATCCTCGTGGGGTGTGAAAATCATCTTTGGCCTTATGATTGGCACACATGTGGAGACCATATCAATGTCAGCATTCTTCAGTTCTCCAAAGTCAAGCATTCTTTCTTCTGAATCATCTCCCCTCCCTCCCTCCCTCCCTTTCGCTCACACCCACAGACAAAAATGTGAGAGTACACAAAATGTGTACACAAAAATTGGCAAACATCAATGTTGCAGAGGTTAATTTTATACCCACAACTGTAGGAAAGAGCGACACAGCAGGGCCTTAATTCCAATGGAAGTAATGACTTGCTACTATGGAAATATGATGAAATCCCTTGATGGGTAGAAAATGAGCTTGTGTCACCAAAAGAAATGTCACAATAATAAAAGTAATTTCAAATAACACTAGGGAAGGTAGAGATGAACTCATTCGTTATTTAAATATAGCAATGAAAATGATTAAGATCTGAGAGCTGTGTGAGAACAGGTGATAAAGTGCTCTTTTAAAAAATGCTCTAGAGTGTAGCTATGACAGTCTGCCTGTATTCATCCAGGTGGGTAATGGCACTCCAGTAGCTACTGACCCATGCAAAACACAAGTAGTAGTTTACTTTAGGCCACTGGTAACTGCATACATTCCTTAAGATGAACCTGACAGGTTTTGACACGCACAAAATACACCCGCAGTAGGCACACAGTATAAATTTCTTTGACATTCACACAGACATCCTGAGTTTGGCATCTATTTGGTACTGAGGGCCTATTATTTTTATGACATTTACAGAGTAGCTGCGACAGTTCCTCAAGGAAGGTGACATCTTCTCATGCCAGGTAGAAATGTTAAGCTTCACAAAGAAGCCGTCTTCTTGTGAAAGATGCCTGTGGAACCTTGTGTGCCAGCAATGTGCTCGAATTGATAGAATAACAGCAGAGGTTCCTAACCCTTTCTTTTCCTGTCTTGCAAGTTCTTCTTCAGACATTTGAGCATACTTCTGACCGCCACCATTCTGCTCCCACCTAGGGCAAAATAAACACTGTAGCCCACCAGTCTATACCTTTAAATAGGAGAAGTTTCTTCAGTTTAACATAAAAGAAAATTGAATTTACTGTTGGGTCAAAATCTCAATTATTTTTTCCACTGGTTCGCTACATTTATATTCCACCTGTCCTTCAAAACATCATAGAGAGTTCTCCTCCTTACACGTTGTTCTTGAAATGACTCCTTGAGGCCAGTATGCCTGACAGTAACTGGGCAAGTTAAGTTTTGTGGCTTGATGGGAAGAAAACCATTATGCCCTGGGCCAGCTGAATTTTGTAAATTTTAATAGGGTGAAAAAAAAATCAAAAAGATATTGCATTGTAGAATATTTGAAACTCTGTTTGTGAGGAGGACCCAATTAAAAAAACAACAACAGGGTGACTGCCAGTTTTTTAATTTCCCCTGTGATGTTTCAAAAAGTGTGACATGTTCCACTGTGGAATTCTTTTAATAAACACTAGCTGGCTTCTATGAGAAACTCAGCTACCCCTTCAAGTGATAGTGAGGTTTTTTTTTCCTTGAAGGATGAGGAAGGGGATGGGGAGAAGGTGGTGGAGGAGAAAAAAAGACCCTCTCAGCCTCTTCATATTTTAAAAGTAGTATCAGCACCAAGTGGTGCTCAGAAGACTTAGCAATGTGTCCATATTACATAGTTATAACAAATTGATATCCTTTTAATAGCCATGGCTCTTTCCTAAGGAATGATGGTATTTCATGTTTGGTAAGTTCTAGTGCTATAATTCAGCAGAGAAGACTACAGATCACTAGAAGAAATATTTGCTAGAGTATATCACCAAACTATAACTCCAAGTTTTCCTTAAGATGGAACCAGGACAGTGCAAGTGGTATGAGACTATTATAGCTGTTTAATGCAGATGATGCAGCATAGTATTATTAGAATTCTTTCAAGATGGTGTTGGATTTAACACATTCTTGGAAAAGGATAAATAGTACTGGAAAAGATAAAGGAAAATATTTGACCTAACAGATATTCTATCTAATAGAATAAGATATCTTATTCTATTAAGATCTATTATTCTATTCTATCTTTACAAGGTCCAGGACTCTAGATACTAAAATATACATATTTTCCTTAAATATAAATCACATATCTGGAAAGCTGTAAGACTCCATATTTCATGTCTCCAGTGAATAAAACCAAAGTATAACCTGTCAAGTGACATAAACCAAGGTTGTAAAGGATAATACCTTTTCCTACAAGCTTTACCAGACACAACTGTGTTGACTCTCGTGATCTGTTTATACAAATGAATGGTCTGACAGAAAGAGATGGATACTGGTATGTGCTAATAAACAGTGGCAGAGCTTGGAGTGTGTGCAGGGAGGGATGGGAGGGGGCGGGGCTATGGCATGAGGGTATGGCCACTGTGCACGGGGGCGTGACTATGGTGCATGGGGGCATGGCCAGGGCACGTGGGGATGTGGTCAGGGTGTGTGGGAGCATGGCCAAGGACGCAGGGGGCATGACTACAGGTGGGAATGCTCCCAAAACATTGTCACCCGGGGTAAATCACTCTCTCCCGCCCCCACATCCTTACATGACTGCTAACAAATATTACATTTATCCTGCAGGAGTTACTGCCTTTAATATATGTCTAATATATGGAGCGAGACTTTTTGAAGAATAGGCCAATGGACAATTTCTCTAATTCTATAATGTACTCTGAAAACATAGTTTCTTGGCATTTCTTAGGCCCTTTCCTCACGGGGGGCAAAACGGGGCCGCGCACACAGGGGCAGAGCTTACCTGCGAGCGGGTTGCTCCGTCCCTGTGGAGAGCGCGGATCCACCATTCTAAATGCCGCCGAATTTCGGTGGCATTCGGCGGCGCCCAAAACGGCGGCCGCGGCTTCCGGCAGCGCTCCGTCAATCAGGACAGTGCGCCAGCCGGAAGCCCACCGCCGGGCAGATCTGCAGGGATGCGCTACCGTGTCTCTGCAGTTCTTCACCGGGGGCTGCCACGGGGCAGCGCGGGTGAGTTTTGTAAAAACCACTTGCGAAGGTGGTTTTTATAAAACTCGCAGCGTCACCCCCCGCGGCTGCACTAGAGCAGTTTGAGGTCTAGAGCCTCACTTTTTTTAACTGTGCTAGCACACCCCGCGGTGAAGAAGACCTCCAAGAGAGGTCACCCTAGCATGGGCAATATCCCCGTGTGCAAATGGCCTTAGATGACCAGAAAACTGACCAGTTTCTGGGAAAACTAGCAAGCTCCAGGGTTGATGAAAAGTTTTAAGGTCAAGCTTTTAGAAAAATCGAAGAATAATTTTCTAGATGTCAAACTGTAGGGGCCTCTCCTTTGGATGCTTGTATACTGAGAGTTGTTATTTTGAATGTTTGTATAAATTTTAAGTGTATAAAATTGTTTTTAGCAGGCATGGTTTATCCATTCATTTCAGAATCACAAAGTGAATATGGAAAAAACAAAATGAAATAAAATAACCCTCAGATTCTAGTTTTTAACATCCAGTCCCTCAAACGTGATTTTAAAGAGATGCACTTAGCTGAACAAAATCACTATTTGTTATTTAAAAAAAAATAAACCTTTACAAATGTTGCTATAGAAAGTCATATCTTTAGCTGATTGGTTCTCTCTCTCTCTCTCTCTCCCTCTCTCCCCACACACACACACACTTATACACATACAAGTAATTAACCCAACATGTGCAACAACCCAAATCTATAGATTAAAATTTACTCAAATGGCAAGTCCTTCATAATCCTACTGATCTATATCAACTCATAAGCTTCACTTTATTGTACTTCTTTCAGATATAGGGCCTTTCTACACTATACTGTTATAGTGCTATTATTTCACTTTCAACTTCCTGTGGAATTCTGGGGTTTGTAGTTTACAGAGGCCACAGAGCTCTCTGGTTGAGAATTCTAAAGGCTCCTCCCTAAACTCCAAAGCCCAGGATTCCATAAGATGTTGAAAGTGGAATAATAGCGCTGTAACAGTATAGTGTGGAGAAACCCATAGACATAATGTATTATTAATATATAGTAATATAATATAAATAATCACATGAGTTCTTAGAAGGGTGAGTGGAAAGGTTACATCTCCAGTAGCCTTAACCCAGACAAGCAACTATAAGTAACCGCTTATATAAAGAAAGCAATTGAATTTTCAAAGCTAATAATATCATATCTTCTTCCTAGCTACCATTTATATTACAAGATTTTCGTATATCACAAACAGTTGCCTTCTAGACATTTTATTATGCCTTAGAATAACTGTCATTTCACAATCAGGTCATGGGTTTCTCTTTCCCTCAGTTACTCAGTGTTTTGGTTTTGTCATTCAGTTAAATATAGAAGGATCCGTTCTCCAGGACTGTTTCAATCAAAAGCACTAACCTTTTCTTTTGACCTCCTTTTCATGCTTTTCAGACACACAAGAAGATGTCTTTATAGTCAGAGATGCAGAAATTTCACATTATTGTATGGTTCATTAAATAGCTATTTTTAATGTATGAAGTGGACACTTGAATAAAATAAGTTAATTGAGTAATATAAAAAGCTGCACAATGTATGTGAGTCTTAAGTTTAGCTTTACAGATCCATTTTAGCTTTCAAAAAAACAACAACACAGATTGGGCTTATAGTCACTGATATATTGCTGCCTGCAAATAAATCCTTAAAAAGGCACTTATCTGATACGGTGTCAATGATGTGGTACACTCTATATTATACCCCACTAGAACTATCTTAAGTGACCCTGCAAATACATCAGTGCCCCAGTTTAGAAACAGTATGCCAGTTGCACTACAATGCATACTGAAATTTAATTTAAAAAATGAAATATAAAATTATGCCATCCAAGCCCTGGAGAAAATGGGTTTCACTTTTCACTTTCAAAAATTCAGTGATGACAGTGAAAGATAAAGAAGGCTCTAAAAAGCTAGTGGAAGAGTGTGTGGCATCTTGGGAGAACTGCATATCTCATGGTCTACCATGCCCGGTACACTGTTAGCTAGTATGACAGAGGATCTTAGCAAAAGGAAAGAAAGAACTCCCCTCTTCTTCTCTTGGGCCATTTCCGCACAAGTCTGTTATAGCACGATGATTCCACTTTCAACCTCCTATGGAATTTGCAGTTTCGGGAGGGGTTTGCAGTTTCGGGAGGGGCCAGCTGGTCTCGTGAGGAAATGGCCTTATTGTTGCTCTCACTACCACAATCTTAAAATGAGAAATTGGAAGGGACAGCAGGTTTACAGGGCTGAGTGGGTTTAGGTATTGTCAGGTTTAATCCAAGTTCACTCATCACTGCCTCTATAGTAGTGGTTCTTAACCTGTGGTCCACAGACCCCTGAGGGTCCATAGAGCTCTCAACAGGGTCTGAGAAGCCCTCTTGCTGCACATTACCAGCAGTGGGAGCAACAGAGAATTGACCAAAGGTGGGATGAGGGTGCTGAAACTGCTCCCTTGTTTGCAAACAAGGGAGTAATTTGAGTGTGCTTACATGCCTGCTGCCATGTTCTTTTTGGCAGCAGGAGGTGTGGGTGCCAAGGAACAGAGTGGCAAGCATGTGTACACACCCAAACTGCTGCCTTGCTTGCAAATGAGAGATCAGTTTTGGTATCTGCTCACACACTCCCTCCCACACACACACACACACACACACACACCCCACTGCCATATCCCTGATGAAAGGGATGTAGCTGCAGGCATATGTGCACGCCCAAGCTATGACTCTGGAGATCACGGTTTGAATCCCCACCAGCAAAGGAAGCCACTGAGTGACCTCAGGCAAGTCACATTCTCTCAGCCTTAGAGAAAGGTAAAGGCAACAAATCTTGCCAAGAAAACCCCCAAGATAGGTTCACCTTAGGGTTTTCAAAGGGGAAAGATATGATGAGTAGAAAGAACCTTCCCATGTCAGCAGCACTTTCTTGTTGTGTGCTCCACTTACGGCAACAGAGGGTTTCTTTTTTTTTTACAAGATCTGTTCAGGGAGGGTTCGTCTTTGCCTTCTTCTGAGGCTGAGAGGATGTGACTTTGCCCAAGATCATCCAGTGCCTGAAGAAGAATTTGAATTCTAATCTCCAGAAGCCTTTAATGAATAAATAAATATTTAACATATATTTTTTAAAAAAATCAAATATTTAATTATTGAGATAAGTCTTGCAGATCCCCAGCAACAAATTATATTTCCAGGGGGTCCCCAGAAAAGAAAATGTTAAGAACCACTGCTCTACAGCAAACTTATCAGTGACTTATTTGGGAAGAGTTGATGACGAGGATGGAGTACTGCTCTTCCTTTCCTGCAAGAGAATACAGATCTACGGGTGTTGCAAGACAGTGAAAGAGGAGGGCTTGCAATATGAATAGACCCTCCTGTGTTTTAAAAGCCTGGATCCATTTGGGGTGGCATCTGCCTCAATACGGCCATAGTTAAGTTCACCCTTCCACAACAGCTCTATCTATGCATATGAGGGGGATTACTTTGGAGAAGGAAGAGAATATAAAAATGTTGCTTGCTACTTTTGCCACTTGAAGGAGTTACTCCATTGAACATCATTTGTGATCTGCATTGTAAGACCAGCAAGGGAGGACCTTCTCACCTGCCATTTTTAAAAGTTAGTAAGTTGGAAAGTAGAAATGGAGAGGACTTTTCAGCTGTGTTGTTGCTTTGTGCATTCAAGTCGTTTCCAACTTATGGAGACCCTAAGGAGAATCTATTAGAGGTTTTCTGGGGCTAAAAGTGTATGACTTGCCCAAGGTCACCCAGTGGGTTTTCATGGCTGAGTGGGGAACTGAGCCCTGGTTTCAGGGGTCATAGTTCAATGCTCTAAACAGCGCATCACACTGACTCTCTTTTGGCAGTAAGGCTGCACATTTAGACATGGTTGCTGTCTGGAGTCCTACAGGCCCAATTACTGCAAGCCATACTTTTGTTTTTTTTCCCTTGGTTGAGTTTTGTCAGGTCCTTCTCCTTTTTCAGCTGTAATTTTAGATTTTAGTATTGTCTGAGCTGGCTCATTTATTGCTCATGTTCATTGATTTTGTTAATTTTTGTTGTGTTATCGCTTTGTGCCCTTAAGGCAGCCTAGAGCATTCCTACTGAATGATAAACAATACAGAATAAATAAAATGCTCCAGAGGAATGCTCCAGAAGTGCTTTTCAGGGTTAGCTGCCTGGGTAGGGCTCCTGCACCTGACAGTCAGCCAGTTAGTCCACATTTTTCTTTATTCAATGTGTGTGTGTTTTTTTAAGAACATTGGTGGGTGAAATCATTTACCATTTCTATGAAAGCACTTTTTAAAGCATATTTTTCCTCAGTTCTGGTAATGTGTGAACCAATTCTAAATGGTACTCAGCCCAAATAGAAGAACAAATAAAAATGCATTAACTATCCAGGATGTGTACATTCTCTCTCTCTTTCTCTCTGTCTGTTTGTTTGTGTATGTATACATTTTCTCTCTGTCTGTCTCCATCCCTCTCTCTCATTCTCTCTGTCTGTTTGTTTGTGTGTGTGTATTTAAGGGAGGAGAAGGGAAGAAATAATCATTCAGTGAAATTCTTCATTCCATTCAAAGGACAAGCTTAGATCTTCTTTGCCCTTTTGACACTCACATTCCTTACACAATTAAAAAGGCTTCAGTTCTCCCACTTTCTTTATCAGGGACTGCAAATGAGGTTTAAAAGCCTGCTTGAAAAGAATTAAGCATATCTGATGACATTTTTAGATTGTTGCTGCCAGAGGGCCCTGCCATGTGCAACACAAATTGAAGGCAGGAATAGATGCCAATGTGTTATTTCTCTGACAATGACTTTTAAAAATTTAATGATTTCTTTTGTGTCTGACAGTCCCAAGAGAACAGACCTTGTCATCCTTAGCCTTGCCTAACCTACATTCATTGCAACTCATAACTTTTTTCACTTTGCACTAGTGGTGCCAAGACTTTTGGATAGCCGGATTCACAGTCTCCTTAAACTAGCTTGAATAAAGCTGATTTTGTTGAGCGTATTTCCAAGGAATGGAGTTTGTTTCTAAATACCCTGATTTAGTTGGGCTATTAGATGCACCCAGAGTATTCATGCAGTCCTTTATACTTTAATTCTGATTTTCCCCTCTACTTCCAGTTCTTTGTGTCCTTCTTACTCCCAGTTCTATTCTTGAAGTACAACAGCATCCCTAGGCAGACAAGCTCTCCTTTTATGGCTCTCAGGCATATGCTGAAAAACTTGGTTAATAGGTGCCAGAGAAATATTTACTAAACAATGACTTGTCTTGTTGTGGGACCCAAGCCAAAATGTAGATTGTCTATGAATAAAACATGGCATCTTGGTACTAGAGATCATCTGCTGTTGAATATTTACAGATTCTACATATAACAAGTGTTCATTCAGAGTGAGGGCCACTACAGCAAAATGAATTGTATGCCACAACTGTCTCCATTATGAGACAGTGAGAGAAAGAGAAAGAGAAAGAGAGAGCAATGGATAGTAGTGAAATGGAAAAATTCTTGGGACTGTTCAACAATTGCACTCAATTGATTGCTTTTAGGATTTCATGAGAATTGAGGAAAAGGTACTCATTCAAGCCACAGTTCAGAGGGATACATCTGCTAACAGAACTGTTGCCATTAGCAGAATCAGGAGAGGGACAATTTCCCTCTTCACTGCAGCTGCTCCCTCTCTCCATGAACTTCTTAAGCCTGCTCTAGAGGCTATACAAGTCTCTTGCTACAACAGCTTCTCTGGATGCCAATTTCTGTACAGTTTCTGGGTACTTTTCAAAGTGTGGGTTATGACCTATAAACTCTATGTGGCTCAAGCCAGGGACATCTGAAAGACCATATCTCTCCATACAAGCCTGCCACAACACGAACTTTGGGGGAGGCCCTTCTCTTAGCCCCCCTGCTTTCCTAGGCACATCAAGTTGTTGGCCAGAGACCCAGTTCATCTCTGGAATGGGGAAATGACCATGGCTGTGGTTACAATCACTCGTCAGCATACCCAGTCACAGGGTAGAGCTAAACCAGCTCGTTGTTTTTCTGGCAACTTGGTGGCAATGAAACAGGTGAGACAGCAACTAGAATGATAATGACAGAAAATGTGGAGCGAGTTCAGCTGAACAAAGGAAGACCTGTAATGCAGCAATACACATAGCAAAATTTAATGGTGATGGTGATGGTGCCACCAGAAGCCAGAGAGCTTTTTGGCATGGTTAGAGGTCTATTACAGCTTGCCCCACAGGACAACTTGAAAACACAACAGCCCACTATGAAAAATTTGCTCAGAATTTTTTAAAGAAAGTCTGGAATTCAGCTAGGGATATCTGTGTGTCTGAGGTGTGCAGATATCTCCTTTCAGGTGTTGCAGGAGTTGGTATTCCTTTCTCCCAGTGGAGCACCCAAAATCTCCTTCCTAACTTACTATAAAGCCCTTAAACTGCCTCTCATGGCTGTTCTGTGCTTCACATTGAACAGTCAAAATGAGAGAAGCATCTCGCAATACCCCCACCCCCACCAGACGTTCAATGAGTATAGGCCCTCTGAGGAGCCACAAAGGACCCTGCTTTGGTGTAGTGTCTTGCTAGAATGGGACTTTCAAGGCACTATTTTAGAGTGGTTCCATTCCTTTCTGGAGGGATTAACCTAGAACATGGTGCTAGGATACTGTTTGACCACAGACCTGCAGATTTCTTTACGGTTATGTCTTGTTCCTCATGCTTGTCAACTTATACATGAAACAACTGGAAGAGGTTGTCTCATCAAATGTCACTAGTATGCTGCCCACACTCAGTTCTATTATATCTTTCCACATAATTCCAGAAAAACTGTTTCCATACTAAACTCCATCTATAATGGAGTGGATGAGGGAATAGAGATTCAGCCTGTGGTGGATGATGTGGAAGCTGCATGTACATAGTTTGGGTCTACTCCTGGATTCAAGCCTTTTCTGGAGGTCCAGGTTTCACTGGCAACAAGGAGGGAATTTGCACACTAAAAGCCAGCTGCACCCATTCCTGGAAATACCTGCACTGACCACCTTGATACAATGTCTTGGTTGCATCCTGCTTGGATTACTATTATTACATGGAGCTGCCTTTGAAAAGTGCCCAGAAACATTGGCTCAAAGAACCAAAGCTAGATAGTTAACTAGGACTGGCTATAGGGAACACAACTGTCTTGCTGTAACAGCTCCATTGGCTGCCAGTCAATTTCTGGGTACATTTCAAAGTGTTGCTTATGACCTGAAAAACTCTGTACAACTGAAATCTGGGGCTTCTGAAGGACTATGGCCCTTTCTGCATGCAGTAAGGGAAATGCTCCCTGCCACTACTCACCAGCTTTTTGGTGGGTCTGTTTTGGTCCGTCCTGACGAGGAGCAGCGCGAGCTCATCGCTCTGCACTGCTCCGGTGTCCAAAATGGTGGCTTCCGGTTGGTGGAGGCTCCCCACCAACCACTGAAACTCGCCAGCCTAAAGCCCACCCCCAGCAGATCGGCAGGCTCACACTGGTGTGCACCTGCAAACTGCACCGGAGCACGGGAATGGAGTGGCATGAAGCGGTGCGCTCCATGCTTTTGAAAAACCTAATTGCCAGAAAAAGAAAACTTCCACGCGACATCGTTGTATATTTTGTAAGAGAAAGGGTGAAGGACTTGATTATTCAACAAAGTTATAATAATTGCTAAATTCTGGATGGAGTAGAGTTGAAGATTTTCAAAGATGTGCCTTCACAAATATTGAAAAAAAGGAAAAACTACAGTTTTTTAACTCAAGTGCTGAAAAGGAGAGGAATTGTGTATAGATGGGGAAGATTTGAAGGAATAATCTTAACATATAAACAAAGAAGATACACATTGGATTCGGTTATGAAAGTTAAAGAATTTCTAAGAAGAAATAAGGAGGATTTGGAGAAAACAGAGAGAAGAGAGGTAGAAAAAGAAAGTGATAAGAGTGGAGAAAAGACAGAACAAAAAGAAAAAGGAATAAAAGGTCAAGTAACAAATAAAAAGGAGGAAGCATCAAATATATCAGAAGATTCAGCTCAATCAGGAGAGGAAAATAATTTGGAACAAGAAGAAGAAGAGATAGACTTAGAACTAGAAGAGGGAATATTGGAGGAGTCAAGTAATACCTAAAGAAGAAACTTACAAGTAGAAATACAGAATGCAGATTAAGATAATCTCTTGGAATGTTAGAGAATTATTTACCTAAACGGAATTTTTTTTCCCATCTATTAGAGAAACAAAAATGTGGAATCATTTGTCTACAAGAGACCCATATTAGAGATGGTGATTCAAAGCTATTAATAAATCCAAAATTAGGAGATTTATTTAGGACAGTAAATAAGAAGAAAAAAAGAGGGGTAGTAATATATGTAAATAAAAAATATAAAGCAGAAGAAGTTTTGAATGACGCTAATGGAAGATATGTAGGAATAGAGTTAAAAATACTAAACAAAAAATGTTTGATATTAGGACTTTATGGGCCACTAGAAAATAAAGGAGAATTTTATAAAAAAAAATTACAAAAAATTTCAGGATTGGATTATCATGAAATAATAATGATGGGTGATTTTAATGGGGTAATAAATCCTCAACAGGATAGAACAGGAGAAGTGAAAAGAAACAAAAAAAGAGGTAAATTACCTAAAGCGTTTTTTCAGATGATGGATATGCTTTCATTGACAGATGTATGGAGAATGTTAAAAAAAAACACTAATGATTATACTTATTACTCCCAGTATCATAATTCTTGGTCAAGAATTGATATGTTCTTAACATCTAAGACATTGATTTCGAAAGTAAGGAAGATGGAAATAAACCCAAGGAGTATCTCGGACCATAATCCAATAATATTAACACTGAAAGATAGAAGACAAGAATTTACATGGCGATTAAAATATAATTTATTAAAAAATGAAAAAATAATACAAAGAGCAAAATCTGAATTAGAAAATTATTTTAAGGATAATTTAGATAAAGGTACATCAATAAAAACAGTTTGGGAGGCCGGGAAAGCATTTATGAGAGGATTTTTCATTCAACAAGATGCTTTTTGGAAAAAGGACAGAACTAGAAGAGAAAATAAAATTATAAATGAAATTCAAAACTAGAAGAAGAACTTAAGGAAAAACCAAAAAATGAATATATTAAGAAAGAAATTAAAATATTACAAAAACAATTGGATATAGAGATAACAGAGAAAATAGCAAATAAAATAAAATTTACAAAGCAGAATTTTTTTTTTTAATGCCAATAAACCAAATAAGTGGTTGGCGTATAAGCTGAAAAAGGAGAGAGAAAAAAGGATTATTCAAGAAATAAAAGTAGAGGGAGAGGTACAAATTGATCAAGAAAAAATTAAAGGAGCATTCGTAAATTATTATAAAGAACTTTATTCTGAAGAGGAGATGACACAAGAAAGGTTAGATAAAATGAAACAATATCTAAGAGACAGTGATATTCCAGAGTTTACAGAGGCACAAAAAAGTGTAGTGAATAAACCAATAACCAAAGAAGAGATTATGGAAACCATAAAAAGATTAAAATTACACAAAGCCCCAGGCCCAGATGGTTTTATGGCTTTATATTATTAAACATTTATGGAACAAATATCAGACCCATTATATAAATTAATTCAAGAATTGGAAAAAGAAGATATACCCCAAACTTGGAGAGAAGCGAATATTACCCTGCTACCTAAAGAAGGGAGAGACTGTCTGGAAATGAAAAACTATAGACCAATATCTTTATTAAATGTAGATTATAAAATCTTTGTCTCAATATTAGCGGAAAGATTAAAAATAATTCTTCAAGAATGGATACATGAGGATCAGAACGGATTTATTCCTAAGAGGCAACTTAAAAATAATACTAGAATTATAATAAATATATTAGAGTACTTCCATAAACATAATGGGAAAAAATTAGCGTTAATTTTGTTAGATGCGGAAAAGGCATTTGACAATGTTAATTGGATTTTTATGAAAGAAATATTAGTAAAGATAAACATAGGAAATAATTTTATAAACTGGATTGATCTAATATTTAAGAATCAAAAAGCACATATAATAATAAATGGGGAGAGAACGGAAGCTGTATCTATAAGAAAAGGAACAAGGCAAGAGTGCCCATTGTCGCCCTTGTTATTTATAATGGTATTAGAGATTTTAAATAGAAAAATTCAGAAGAGAAACGATTGAGGGATTAAAATTAGAAATCAAACATACAAAATTAGAGCTTTTGCTGATGATTTGGCTATAACATTGGAGGAGCCGTTACAAGAAGTTAGTACTCTAAATGATGTTTTATATCAGTATGGAGAAATATCTGGATTTAAAATCAATAATGATAAGACGTACATAATAACTAAAAATATGTCAAAGACAGAAGAACAAGAATTAGAGAAGAAAACTAATTTTAGTATAATAAAAAAGGCAAGATATCTTGGAATAGTTATTTCGAACAATAATAGAGAACTTTTTGATAACAATTATGGAAAAAAGTGGAAAGAGATAAAGATAGAATTAGAGAAATGGGATAAGTTAGAGTTATCATTATTAGGCAGAATTGCGGCAGTAAAAATGAATATATTACCCAAAATGAACTTCTTATTTCAAAACCTACCGATTTTATCAAATGACAAACCTTTTAAGAGTTGGAATAAAGATTTGATGAATTTTATATGGAAAAAGAAAAAACCAAGAATTAAACAAAAAATATTAATGGATACAAAAGAAAGAGCAGGGTGGGGATTGCCAAATTTAAAATTATATTATGAAGCAAATTGTTTAGAGTGGATATCGGAATGGGTAAAATTAAGAAATCAGAGATTGCTACAATTAGAGGGAGAGGATATTTACTTTGGGTGGCATGCCTATTTATGGTATGGGAAGGATAGAATAGATAAAAATTTCACTAATCATCTTATAAGAACAGGGTTGCTAAGGGTGTGGTTGAAATATAAAAGGAAAATCTATTTAAAAACCCCACTATGGATCTTACTCATGAAGCTTTTTATAAAAGAGAGAAATCTAATATAGATAAGTGGCTTACCTATAAGGACCTTTTAAAAAATCAGGAGAGAGATTTACAATTCAAATCGAGAGAGGAATTAAAAGAGGATGGTTTAAATACCCACTGGTTACTTATAAGACAGTTAAAAGAAAGGTTCAAGATTGACAGGAAACAAGATGGAGTTGAAATGAAGGAAAATAAAATAGATGAAATAATGAATAAAGAGGTGGAGCATAAAGTGGGAAAGATTTATAAGATATTGTTAGAATTAGATATGGAACAAGAGACAGTAAAAGAATGTATGATAAAATGGGCTAGGAATATAGGGCATACTATTTCACTGGAAACTTGGTCTAGGTCATGGACAAGGACATGGAAATTACTACAAGCAACATGCTTAAAAGAAAACCTTTACAAAATGATCTACAGGTGGCATTTAACACCGGTGCGTTTAGCAAGGATGTATAGGGGAGAGAAGGAGAAATGTTGGAAATGTGAGGCTAAAGGCACGTTCTACCATTTATGATGGACGTGCAAAAGAGTTAGAGAGTACTGGGAAGAGATACAAGAGATAATTAAGGATATATTTAAAATTGATTTCTCTCTGAACCCAGAATTGTATTTATTAAATATATTGGATTTAACACCTAAATTAGATGAAGCACACCAGAGGATATTACTTTATATGATTACAGCAGCTAGAATAGTCTACGCACAACAGTGGAAACAAAAGGAACCCCCAGAGATAGACGATTGGATAATGAGGTTATACGAAATGGTGGAATATGATAGGATTCGAATTTGGACGACTGAAAGATCCATGACTCAATGTGAAGATAGATGGAATTTGGTATTACCTCTATGGGAAAAGTTATGGGTGGGAAAAGCAGTCTGGTGGATGAAAAAATAAGAGTAAGACAAATACGAATTATGGAATATGTAATATTGGAATGATTAGAGTTGAATGTTATTATTGATATTAAATAAAAATGTGTTGTAAATATGGATGATTAGATTAAGTAGGAACTTATTGAAAAGATAAGAGTATTGAAGTGGCAAAAGAGAGGATATGGGGGGAAGACTTAAACAGATATAGGAGAACTTAGGGAAAATAATGGTTTCGTGTATTTATTCATTTATTTAAAACAGATATAATATAACTATATATGTATAAGTATATATTTATTGAAATTTAGAGAAAGAATTGTATATATATGTGAGCACTCACTTCCTGAAGAATGGGGAGGGGAGGGTAAGGGAGTAAGGGTAAGGGGGGAGTAAAGGAGAAGTTATTTGAAAACTAGGGGTAATTAGAAACGTGAAATTAAGAACTAATGGCAAATGTATGACATTAAATATGTATATTTAGATATAATTAAATTATAATATATATAATTAAATTAATTTCTTATAAATTAAGTATAAAGAATGATTAGGATAATACAAAAGATATGTCAATGTTTGCCTATTTTCGGGAGGAATATTGTAAAAGGTTACCTGGGTGAGAGAAATTACTGTAAAAGGATTATGATAAAGGGGTTACCTTTTATCATAATATGATGGTATATCATTATATGATACACATGATATATGATATATGATATCATTATATTATTGTATAATTAAGCTCTCCTTTCTCTTTTAATAATGGAACTGAATTACTTAATAAAATATTATTAAAAAAAAATTAAAAAAAAAGAAAAAAGAAAAACCTGTAAAAACAGGTTTTTAAAAAGCACGCTGCGCGACCACTTCGGGTCACTCCAGAGTGGACTGAGGTGCAGAACTGCAACAAGTAGTCTGATCCAGTCCACTCCCAAGGTGTGGAGGACCTCCGTCAGAGGTTGCACCGTGCCATTCTACTTACCCCGTGCGGAAAGGGCCCATATCTCCCCATATAAGCCTGCCTGAATACTAACAGCTTTGGAGGAGGCCTCCACTGACTTCCCAGATATATTGGTAGATACAAGGAAATAGGCTTTTTTGGTGGCTACTTCCAGACTTTGGAACTCCCTCCCTAAAGGGGCTGTGGTGCTTCCCTCTCTGCTGTTCTTCCACCAGTAAGTATAAACTTTCTTATTCCATCAGGCTTTTTAGGAATTGAGTATAATAGGCTTTCAATGGACCACTTTCTCTTTTGGAACCAGCTGGGGAAGGAGAGAGGTGGGGCAGGCACCTGCAAAAACACTGTTTATTTTATCACATTAACGACTACACATTTTGTTCCATACCTCAGCCCCTATAAGGGTTAAAGATTTGCTTAAAAGCAAAGGAAGTTTGGAATCCAAGCCAGTGAAAGTTGGGATGACTAGAAAGAATAAAAGCTGGCCAACTGGTTGAAACGGCAACTCAAACACTGTGGCCCTTTCTGCACCTTACCTTGATAGCTTGAGGAACTGGTGCCATCGCAGTATTGCTAATATTGCAAAAGGCCCAGTACAGAGCCTATTGCATTCTGCACACACCAGGGCAGTCGCGAGAGAGCACCAGCTCCCGCCTGGTGTCTGGAGCTGGAGCTCTCTCCACATCCCCATGACCCACGATGGAGCCTGACCAGATGGAACTCCTCAGGACACTGGCCATACAGCTCTATATGAACACCAACACTGCCCTCTGGGCCTAGAGGGCACGACAGCGGCGATGGGGCAGAAGAGCTATCCCAGCATCTACACCCAAGTAGCCACTGCCACCACTGCCAACATAGCAATCAACAGGGAACATCCAGCCAATCCTCATGTCGCTGAGCATGCCTGGCTGGGAACCCTCTTGCGCCCCCGGAGATGGTGGGTCAGGACCCGTGTCCAATGGGACTGGTGCATCAGAGAAGTGTTGGTGACCTGGGATGATGAAATGTGGCTTTACCACTTCAGAATTACCCAGGCCACGCTCTTCAAGATCGTGGAACATCTGCACCCTCACCTGCAGCGCCCTGCCACCATCATGAGGGTGCCCATCTCTGTAAAGGAGCGGGTCACCATTGCAATCTGGTGGCTCACTACTCCCTTAATCTACAGGAAGGCTTGCAACACCTTTGAACTTGGCATCTCAACAGTGGCAGAGATCGCAGTAGAAGTCTGCCTCACCGTTGAACACGTCCTGCTGGGCACCACACGGTGAGTCCACTCTGCAGTAGCAGCTGTGCTACAGGGAGCATGGCCAACTGGCCACTGCCATGTCAACCACAGCCGTAAGGCATGCCCCCCCACAGTCAAGATGGCATGCTGGTGTGAGGAACACATAGACAGGGTGGATAGGTGGGTGACACCACTCAGAGGGGCAGCGGTGTAACCCACCAGACATTCCCTACCCTCACTGACCCACTGAATGTCCCATGCATGTCACTGATACCCCCAATGCACTGATGTCTCTGTTGATGCCACTTTCCCTTCTCACCCTTATATCATGGAAGTCTTCGAGGCCATGGATTCCCATGGTGTATTGGCACCCTGGACGGTACCCATGTCCCTGTACGGCCCCTGAAAGGATTGGCACAGGAGTTCCTCAATAGGAAGGACACCTTCTCCATCCTGTTGCAAGGCCTGACAGATCATTCTGGGCAGTTTCTGGACATTGAGTTGGGGCATATGGGTCACACCCATGATGCCCATGTCTTCCATCACTCAGCCCTGTGGCAGGCCATGGAGGCCAGGCAATTCATCCCCGTCAACCTGACTATCACAATCCATGGCATGCAGGTCAGGCCTGTCATCCTGGCAGATGGAGCCTACCCCTTGGGCCAGTGGCTCATGAAGCCTTACAGATGTCAGCTGGATCCCCGGAAGATGGCCTACAACAGGGTCTTCAACCACTGCCACAATGTCGTAGAGCATGCCTTTGGTAGGCTGAAGGCCAGATGGGGCTCCCTATTGGCTCCACTGACCATCTCTGAGCCAAATTTCCTGCCGGTCATCACTGGCTACGTGGTCCTGCACAACATCTCTGAAACCAAGGGCCATGCACTGCATCCCAATCCCCCCCCACCCACAACCTTTACCATCCCCCCGGTTGCCTATGTCTACAAGGCACATGATAACAGGAGGCTCAAGGAGGGCCAGAGAGTCAGGGATGCCATTGCAAGGATGATCGCTGGCTGACCCGCCATCCCCGCTCCTGGCTGCAGCTGCAATGACACCGTGCCCTCTGCCTCCCTATGCTCCCAAAACCGGTACCCATACCCAAAACCACAACATGTATTCTGAATGCATCTCCCTTTGTATCTGTGAACAAACTGAAACACATGTAGCCCCATGAACCATGTGTGGACCCTCCCTGTCATAACTAGAGCATGTTCACACTCCCGGCGTCATCCGTGGTCACCGTCAGCAGAGGCGGGGGCATGGCATACCATGGGGAACCCACAGGCCATTAGAAGGAACAGCCAGTGCAACAGAGATGTGCACTACATGCATCTCCCTTTCACACCCACCCCCAGCTGCTGGGCAAAGGTCACCAGCAGCAGAGAAGCAAGTACTCACCCAGGCACCAGAAGGCATAGAGCAGACAGGCAGTCTTCCCAGCAGAGATGCCCTCCACCCTCTCTCAGGCTGGGCAAACCAAATCATGGGCTATAGCACTACAATCTCTTTTTCACACATCCCCCCGTTCCCAGAAGCAGAACCCTGCAGGGATGGCCCTTCAGGTGACAGCTGACTAGCAGAGGAAACCCTGGCCATCCTCTGTTGTGATGTGGAGGGGACCACAGAGGACATCAGAGTGGCACCACCGCCAGAAGGGCGAGACTGCAGGTTCTGCAGTATGGCTGACATGAGCCTGTTAGTGCTCCACATCTCCTCCACCACACCCTCCTGGCCCTCTGCATTCCTCTCCTTATCCTCCCTGTACATGTTGACCAGTTGCCGGAGAATGGCATTGGTTGCACTCAGTGCCGTCACCATCCCTCTCTGATGCACTCTCCGCTCGGCTGGCAACGCATCATGCAGCTCCTGTGAGTGCTGCATGATGGCCGTGGCAACTGCCTCATCCCGACAGCCTGTCTGGTCCCTCACCCGAGCTGCCCTCATTGTTGAGTGAAGCAACATCGATGCAGTACTGACGGTGGTTCCGCTGGTACTCTCATTTGGAGGCGGCTCTGGAAGGAACACAGAAAGGCTCTGGAAGGAACACAGAAAGATTGACAGTCCAGTGAGCACAGCACTCCCTCCCCAGCAATGCCCTGTGGTGTCCCCACACATTTGGGAACATGCAATGATGGGGGGAGGGGACACAGCCCCCTGAAGCACGGGTGCCACACTGCCAGCCCCTATGCTTCACTGGCCTGGGATGGCAATGTCCCTATGGGATGGATCAGCAGCCCCTGGACTTGGTGTTGAGGTTGTTTGTCCTCATGCTTACCAGGGCAACGAAGCCCCAAACTGTTGGCTGTGACCTCTAACATGGCACCCTCGTCATCATCAGATCCCTCAATGCCCTCATCGTGGCCACCGCCCTCACTACTACCCACGTGGCTCGACCACTGGGCGGGGGTTGGCTGCAGCTTGCCATGCTGTCCTCGTCTGGCATAATGTCCCCTGCTCCTGCCACAGATCCTGTCAAGGAACATGTCACCACACTGTGAAAATGGGTGGATGGAAGGCGACGGGCCCCCTGGCACACAGTGAGAGCTGTCCAGGCCACCAGTGGTCATCCCCAATGACAACATGGTCATGTGTGCAACGGAGGGCCTGGGTGTTGAGCACAGGGGACACATGGGCATGGAGGGGGCCTTGGGATTGGTGGGGAGGCCATGTACATGTTCCCCATGGAATGCCATGTTACTGCAGGACACACACACACATGCAACTATGTGCAGTTGCAAACTCATCTGGCAGCAGCGCCAGGGTGTGGCATAGTGCCATAGGGACATCACCGAGGGACGTGCTGCAGCAGCAGGTGCCTGGTGCTCACCTTGGCATACAGCAGCATGACACCTACTGTATTGCTCCAGGCCACACCTCTGGAGTTAGGCCTCCCCTCTGCCTCATCTCCCGTTCCCGCGTCCACTAATGAGCCACTGTCCTGTGTTTACCCAATGCCCAGTCAGCTTACATTCTTCAACTACAAGGTCTAGAAGCGTGGGAGCTGCTTATCAGCAGGCCACATTCTTGTTCGGATGCCTGCACGTTGTCCTGGACATGCACCTGAATCCAAGGTCTGAGAAATGCCCAGCTCTTGGCACGAAGCCCCCACTTAACCCTGAGAGGAATATCCCCTCGATCAGCTATTTTCCATGGGCAGCTGACAGCCCAGAGGGGAAGTGCGGGTGATGGGAGCCCCAGTACAGGGAGGTACTCTAACTACCATCACTTCCACAATGCCGGGAGGCCTGTGGGGCGGGCCGTGGGGCTTGGGCTGACATCCCCCCTGTGTTACCACCAACAGGCAGGGCTGCCCATTCCCCCAAGGAACTTTGTACCTGTCGACACTGCAGGGGCCTTGTCCATGCTCTGGGAAGCATCCATGGGCTCTTCCTTGGGCACAGCAACCCTGTTTTCCATGCAGCCCCCTCCGCCCCCATGGACCAATTCGAGGCTTGAGGCCACACGCTTCGGGGCCACACTAGCATCCGCACACAGGATCACATGGAGTTGCCTATAGTAGGGTCAGGTGGCAGGCTGTACTCTCATTAAGCGGTTATGGGCGAGGACCTGGTGGTATTCCTAGACCATCGTTTTTGTTTTGTTCCTGCATTCCACAGCTGTCTGTTGGTGTCCCCTCCATCCCAGATCTGCTGCAATCTCCTCAAACACTTGCATGTTTCTCTGGCTTCTTCATAGAAGCTCTTAATACCTCAGCTGCCCCCAGATCTCAAGGAGGTCCTCAATCCCCGTGGGTCACCAAGGTATGCCTCTGCCCTGCACTCTCTCAGGGGAGCTGGGCACGTCCATGCTGCCCTTTTGTCATTTGCTGAGGGGTCATATGTTTCCCTGTGGAGTTTCAGCTGCAATCGAGGGCAGGCGGGAGTGGTCTTGCCCACCTACCAACAAGGTAATGATGGATCCGTCGCACTCCTAGCAGGGGACTGGCATTCGTCCCTTTGGGTGACTTCAGAATCTTCCACGGCAGCCTGCCTGGGCCATTTGCCTGTTGCTGGGTGATGACATCTGTGTCTGTGTGGTGATGCCCCCTGGAGGGCAAAGGAAGTGCCTGGCACAGGGAAGTTGGGACCGGGGGCGGAGCTGAATGTGAATTTGAATCAATAGGTGAGTGTGTCCACTGCGTGGCATGTGAGTGGTCATGTGTTTGAATGTGTGTCTGTGGTGTGTGTGGAGATGCCAGAGAGGGGACTCTGTGGGCTGCCAATGATGAGGTGAACGTCCTCATTTCCCTCATCATGGCCAGCAAAGGTGTGGATGTGCTTATGAAGAGCCCTCCACTGCCCAGCAAGGCCCTGTATGAGACCTCAACGGCAGGCCTCATGGCAAAGGGCTTTGAGAGGATGGCTGCCCAGGTCACAGACAAGTTTAAGGCTCTGAAATGTCATTTTTTTGACACTATGGAGCTGTTTGATGGCCATCCGCCCCCTCATGCTCAGCCGAAGTTCTTTACCCCCTTGTTCCGGATATGGAAGGCAGCGGGGAAGCCCAGGTGGGTGGAGCGCCACAAGGGCGGTAAGTGGTGAGACACATGACACCCACTGTCCCTTCTCCCATGCCACCATGGACCTGTGGGTGGGTGAGTGCGGGCCAACAACCGACCCATGGAACTCCTGGCCACTGTTCCACTTCCCTTCCATGTGCCACCCACCCACATTGCTGTTGTCAGGAGTGGGCAAGCATCCAACAGGGCTGCCCATGGGAACAACCATGGGAGGTCAAACGCCTCATTGCTGTCCCCTCCCTTCTGATGTTTCCAGAGGTGCCCAAAGATGGCCAGTCTGCATGCCAAAATCCATTGCAGGGCAGCCTGGGATGGGACGAGAAGGTAGGTGTCTCCAGGCCACCCTGCCCATGGGTCTGGCCATCCAGGGACAGCAGCAACGCCTTTTTTCCAGAGCACTGCCGTGGCCACCAGTACTCCCCATGCAGTGGACTCCACCCTGGCCACCCAGGTGACATCCACTTTGTTCTCTGCCGTGCAGCTCGGCACAGGATGAGGTCCTTGTCGGAGTCCTCCCAGTCCTCAGAGGAGGAAGGGACATCGGCGGGGCTGCACTGGGCCAGTCCCCCTACACCAGTGGTTCTCAACCTGTGGGTCCCCAGATGTTCGTGGACTTCAGCTCCCAGAAGCCCCAGCCACTATGGTCAATGCTCAGGGCTTCTGGGAGCTGAAGTCCACAAACATCTGGGGACCCACAGGTTGAGAACCACTGCCCTACACCCTTGGCAAGTGAAGTTGCCAGTACAAGTGAGTACTCCTGTCCTGCTATGCGGCCCCCCTGCACAGCAGGGCTGTCCGCTGCTGGTCCCCCCCTCCCCACTGTGCTCGGCAGCCACACTGCATTCGTGCAGTTGACAGGGCATTCTGCCTGGGCTCACCATTCCTCTCCAGCGGGGAGGGCTGGGTAGCTGCAGCCATGGCTGATCTTGTTTATTTTGGACCCCTAGTTGCATCTATGGCCACGCCCCAGGGACTGTCCACCACATCAGAGGAGCACATTGACCTGGCGGATGACAGGGCCGGGTGCTTGCCCAGCGCAGGTCCGAGCCATGTGCACAGTGAGTGGGGGGCAGTACTGGTCTGCTGCCACACAGACAGCCATGTGTAGTCATCTCTCCCAGCCTCCCTGCACACGAAAGATCGGGGAGTTACTCCCTGAACCTGTGCTGTTTTGTCATCCCTGACAGGAGAGGGACCTGTTCTCCTCCAGCAGAGGATGGCCAGCGTGGGGCCCCTGGGGCCAGCTGTGGGGCATGCAGCCTCTCCACTGGTGGCAGCCGGTGAGGAAAGTGAGTGCAGGAAGGGTGGTACTCTGAGAGCAGTGCACTTTCAGGATGTGCTCTTGTCCCAGGCCCATTCGCAGTGACAGTGGGTGCCAAACCAATTCCTGCACACCCATGGTCACTCAGTGACAAACTGTTCTTCTAGCAGATGCAGCTGGGGTCATCCAAGGACCAGTGCTCCCTACTGTGACGGACTTGCTGCTGCAGGTGCGGCAGCTGGAGGAGCGGCTGGCTGCATCGGAGGAGCACAACAGGAGGGAATGTGGGTGTCTGGCTGGCTACTGCTGAAGCGCCCCGTGGCGCACAACCTTGAGGCTTCTGTCTGGCTCGTCATGGCCTGGACTGACACCTTGTTCCCTCCTGTCTTTCTCCAGAAGATGAAACCCTCCTGAGATCCGTGGAGGCCATGGTGATGGCCCTGGCCCAGCGGATGGGGTACCTGGAGGCGACGGTACCACATCACCTGAGTGCACTGGAGCAGAACATGGTGCAGCTGCTCCAGTGGAAGGAGTAGTTCACGGGGCATTGGTGAACCATTGCTGGAGGTGGCAAAGCTACCCTTGTACATAGTTTTCTGCCTGACTGTTTGTGTGATTGACTGTTCTTGTATGTTTTTTTTTGTCTTGAATAACTCCTTGTTGTCTGCCATGTGTTCTCTGCCATGTCTTTATCTGTCTGTGTAATAAATCATTCTTGTTTTGTAGCAGTCTGTGGTTCCTTGTGTGGAGCAGGGAAGGAGTTATTTGGGGTGGGAGGTGGGACAGTGTGGGACATTAGAGTTCTCCAGAGTGTTGGCCCTGTAGAGAATCCTATGGGAGATGGAACCATAAAGATTCAGCCTCCCTGTAGCAGAGTGGCAGGAAAGGCATGTCTAATTTTGGGTATGGTTTTTCTGCCCTCGAACTGTGTGAAGCACAGCAACGAATGCAGGCAGCTCCAGGGTGTTCAGGAGTCTACATCCTAACTAGCTACTCAATAGTGGTAGCTTTGTTCTTCACTCACCATCTTCTGGTGCACATGCGAAGCATGGTCAGAGAGGAGGAAGGGGGAGGCAACAATGGAGGAGGAGAAGAGAAAGCTGAGGAGGGGTCTCTTTTACTTCTAACACCTATGGCCCAAGCAAGTGTCTTGGAGCACATGATCTACTTGTCTGAATACCAAAAGAAGTGGTGCTCATACAATGAAATGACAGAACGGTAAATGGTGGAGCTTTGGCATGCAAAGGAGGAAGGGAGCCCTATGCTAGCTATGCCCACTTGCTCTAAGAACAGGATGGGGGAATGCTTCTTATTTTTCCAATGCACAGCTGCTGTCTGCTGTGCTGGGGAGGGTGGGCTGGGCTCCTGGGGTCATAGGATTTTTCATCCTACAGCTGAGAGGGTTCACACTGGCCACGGAGTGCAACCTCTTGCTGTGCATAACGACTTCTGCTGGAAGACTATCCAGGCTTTATTTGCACTGCTCTGAAAAAGGGAGGTGAGCCCACCACATTGGTAGGAAACACATTGCACCGTCAGAAGGGTGTTTCCTCTGGGGATTCTCCCTGTACTTTGGTTGCAAGCTGTTTGCCTGACATTTGGCTCTATTGTGCCAAGTCCAGGTCTCTGCAGCAGCATGAAAACGGTTAACTCTGTGTACACCGTGATGTCCTCTGAAATCTGATGGCATGGCTTTCCTGTCTGCTGTCAATCTGGTTTCCATTGGGCTAGACGCCATAGACTTCCTGAGGCTTTCCTCGCAGGGGTCCACGGTTTTCCGGGCCTTTCTTCCTTTCTGTCTCCCAGCTCTGGGCAAGTTCCAGTGTGTACACTATCGTTCTTGCTTTCCGATGCCCCCGAACTGCACATGATATCCCAGTGATGTGTCCCCACAGCAGAATGAAGTGGTGCCACTACATTCCTAGATGTGTTCAGTACAGTTGCATGGGTCCTGTCCAGACTCACAGACTCGCAGTGGCCTTTTCAGCTGCTGCATCCCATGCAGTATGGCATTTCTTCCACCCTGTGGACTGCTAAGTCCCCGGGGTGCCTTTCACACGCCATGCTTCTCAGCCAGGTGTTACTCACCCTGTGTGTGTGCAGTCCATTCTTCTGCTGACGTGTGGGTCACTGCATTTCTTGTTGGAGACGTATGTGTTGGGCGTGTTGGCTGAACTCCCCAATGTGTCCACCATGTTTAGCAAGGTTGGAGGTGTTTGGCTGTTTGGGTGACAGCCATGGAATGGCAGGGGGGAAGGTTTTCTCTCTGGGGGCTCCTCACCGATTCCATTGTGAGAACTAGACTGGCCATTAGCCCTCAGAGCACGCTGCTTTGTGCTACAGTGCCAACCTGCTAACGTGCTAGCAATAGTGTTGTTTTTTTTAAAAAAAAAAATTGTTAGTCGGCCAGACCCTGGGGGCTGCTATCATCTCAAGTGTGAGTGGCGACGTCAGCCCTGGGGTAGCCTCACGTGGTGACATGTCCTGCAGTGTTTCCTGCTGCGATGGGGGCAGTGGCTGCCCTGCTGCTGGGCGGAGCTTCCCCTGGGAGCTGGTGTGTGAGAGACAGGCAGCAGGCACTGCCCACACCCCGCCCATTCCCAGGTCATTCCAGGAAGCACACCAGATGATAGCTCCGCATGCCCTCCACTAGCACAATTGATCTGTGAAAGGGAGGTTATTTTTGCCTTTCAGGTGAAAATGAAAAAAAAAAAACAATATCAGCATTGCCTGTGGCCGGGGTAGCACTTGGTTGGACGGAACGTCATGTGGTACAGCGGCTCCTGAAGGGGGGAGGGACCATGCCTAATGCACTTTAAAAATGCCATGTGGAAAAGGCCTGTGTTTCTTTCCTCCTAAGGAGAACAAATTAGCAGAGGACCAAAAGTTCTCATAAGAAATTTTTTCAGGAGTAACACTATGGCGGGGGGAGGATAGATTTGAAGTGGTAAACAATGAAATTTCTTTGAAAGATCAAGGGAGCTTTTATCTATGGTGGGCAGCACTCATTTTTATGGGCATATTGGGGGGGGCAGAGAGAAAGAGCACCAAAGAAAGTCCCTATACTGTGGGCTGGCTACTAGAGGCCATCATTTTTTCAGCAGAAACTGCAAATGTAATTTCACTCCGTGGAATTCTGGGATAAAACTGGTCTACTCTACTGGTATGAGTTACAGTGTTCCTCTACATTAAGCAATTACCATTCTCCACTACACTCCACTGCGGAAATTTCTCAGAAAATCATTCTGAGTTGAGTACATAAAAAAAAAATAATCAAATTTTCAGTTTAGTTTTCTCTCAGTTTCTCATTTGCCAATCTTACACTTGTTTTATCTTCTGTTTGCACTTTTTTCCAGGGCCATTTCTGCACTATGGTCCCATCCTGGCATGGGGACACACTGAAGCCAGTCTGCAACACATGCTACCACATGACGTCATCGCGGTCCCATTCCTGTCATGTCCCCAGCTGTCACAATTGCACATTATAATATTACTGGGGGAGGATTGGTAATAGGCCCCTTCCACATGATGATCACATTGGCTGGGGCCATACAGAAAGGGTGGAAGCACTGTCAAGGCACTTCCTTCTTCAGTGCAGCACAGGAAGAGGCCAGCTGCATTGCAGAAGGAAGGAGCATGTCCCGAGCACTACCATCTGCCAGCAGTTGACTGAGTGCAGAGAGAAGCATTTTGGAAACACTCTCATCCTAGCAAAGGTACTGCCAGGATGACACCATGACATTGTGGGATGCAGGTAAGATGTGGAAAGGGCCTAACTCTTTTAAAAGGTCTGTGTAACTGGTCTAATGTATTTTATATGCACTTCCAATATACAAATTTTGTACACAATTTCCTGTGTGTGTGTCTATGTTTTTGCAAGCAAAAACCTTACCTTAATATAATTTATCTCAAAATACAAAATTTCTCCTGGTATAACATATTTGCAATCCATTTTGCCTAATATAATTAATGCTACACATTACATGTTACTGTTCATTATTCTGTGTAATGTTTTATACACATTTTTTTAAATTGTGGAATCACATCATAAAAGTCAAAGAAATGTAAGTATCAAAGGATAACATTCTTTTGTTTCATCTATTTATTTTACCTATTGTTTTGGAAAGTGGATTTATAAAATCCAAAGTGAACAAAATTTCTACTCCATCTCTGTTTCTCAGCAGTGAATGTATGAAGAAGTAGAAACGGCATCCCTCAGATGCAGAAAGAACCACCACTGCTTAGTAATAAGTGGATACAGTGACACCCCTCCGCCCAAAAAATGGCCCAACAACAAAAAATACCCCTGCATCCAAGGCAGTAATTTTGAGGCAGTCCACAGTTTTGCTCTGAAAGTTACAACCAAAGAAGTAATATGACATTTTTAGTGCAATCCTCTTTAGGTCTTAACTGAACAGATTTCTATTTAACAGCCTTGAATACTTAAATTTTATATTATGGCTAACATTCAGCTCAGAAAGATGGATGAAAAGATATTTGAGAATCTTTTAAAAAATGGTCAAAAATACATTTTTTTGAATGTTAAGAAACTTTGATGAGAAGCATCCTGCATTGACAAGAATATTTGCAATTTGGGACTTCTTCTGGACAAAATTTGCATGTGTCTCTTTTGCACAGAAACCACCATTTTCAGTGCAAGAAAGAGCAGGTCAAAAAAGTGTCATTTCTATGCAAAACAATTTTGTGCAAATTTTGCATAGAATACGTCTGAAATAGTCAATGAGCTTCAACAAATGTGTGGTTTTCAAAGACTGTATTGCAGCTGGAAGAAACATACTACAAGTATTTGTTTCTTCTTTCAAGGAGAGCGTAGTGAAGAATTACATCCCTACTCAGCAATAATGATAGCATAACTCCCAGAATCCCTCACCCCAGGGGCCATACTTAGCTAGGGAATTCTGGGGGTTATAGTCTTTTCCCCCCTTAAGCTTTGAATCTGAGAACACTCAAGACGTTATTGGAATATTTTTGGGACATTTGAAACAGTGCTTCTGTCAATCCAGTTTTAAAATATGTTTTCTATTTATACCTCAGACATCAAGAACGGCTCAGTTCACGTGAAACATACGATGAGCTCCAGGCAGAGTCCTCTCTTTGTTTGTAAGCAGTAGCATGTTCTGTCCTGAAAGTGACAGTGTCAGCTCCTAAATAAAGAATGCATCCTCATCTTCCTTCCTGCAGATAATATTGTTCTGCAGTGATTTTGTTTGTAGTCCAAAAGAATTACATTTTCATTGTCCCTCATTGCCAGTTACAGGCACAGTAAAATTATCCTGCTTTTAAAAAAGCACTTTGAGCAGAAGAGACAAGGTTGTCTAGCAGAATGGAAATGCAAATATTGTTCTTGCAAGCAGCAAATAGAAACTGGGAGGGAAAAGATTCCATTTCAGCTACACTATTGTTTTGTGGTTACAAATATAGATTTCTGAGTTTCCAGATTATAGTGTTTCTGTTGTGCTAAGTGGCCAGCCCACAGACCAATTAGTTTAGTACAGGTACTCAGCTTTAAAAAAAGACTTGAGAAAAACAAGGAGGTCCCCTAAAAGGCCTGCTGTGAGTTATGCACAGATTGTATGAGAATTAAACCTGCTACCAGTTTCCAGCGATGAATACAAAATAATGACTATAATTAGATTTTTAAGGTTTTGGGGGGGGTTTAGTATTTGGATACTGATTTTTAATTTTTGTTTTAACCTCACATTTTATTACCTTTTATTAACACTGCTCAATAAATGAGAGAGCATTTAGAATACTTGCATTTATGCTCCCCCTACCCATATTTGGAGTAGATTTATCTTACCTCCTGCTTCCCATGTAGGAAGGAGTGAGTTCTTTTGTAAATTGATCTCTGAGAACAGTTCCTCACAAATAATGATTAGACAGCTGCATTATAGTCATTTAATTGTGGAGACTGCCATTTATTCTTTAGGTGTGAAGTATTCCCAATAACAACCATACATATTCTGAAATTCTGATTAAGTTTAATACCATGAATTGTGTTGATGCAAGATATTTTGCCTCCTGAAAGGAATCCATATATTCCCAACTCCACTGAGAGAGCACATTTGAAGAATCTTGCTGTACCCTTCAAAGGAAACCAGAAAGAGCCTGAAGCATTCAGGAAAACCCGATGTGAAGGAGAGACTGAAGCCATTTCCGCACTAGATTGTTGTAACGCTATTATTCCACTTTCAACATCCTATGGAATCCTGGGGTTTGCAGTTTAGGGAGGGGGAACCGGCCCCTCCCTAAACTGCAAACCCCAGGATTCCATAGGATGTTGAAAGTGGAATAATAGCGCTATAACAATCTAGTGAGGAAATGGTCTGAGTCTTGGGAAGCATAACAGAAGATTTTGGTTCACAAATTATCCCAATGTGTTTTGGTCAAGATATATACGCATGATCTTCTTTAGGGGCTGTTAAAAGAAAAAGAAGACAACACATATTCCCTTCACCAATTCACTTTTTTATACATTGCCACTCTGATAACATCTGAAGAATGTTACCCCACTCTATTGTATGGCAGGGCCAGTTTACTATTCCACTTTCTAGGAAAGATGGTTTTTTCTTTGCCAATTTAGATTATTGTTTAAGTATTGCATGCCAGTATGGGAAACCTTTTTCTGCCAAAATGTTAGCTTACTATCCTAACAAAGCCACCAACATGTCAGCAGTTGACACATGCACAGTCCCAAGTGGGCATAGCTATCTCATTCCTTCACACACCTTTGACGTACACACATACATGCCCTCATACATTATCCACACCATTGACATATCCACCCCATCCCAGCCATTTATGCCAGCTAGGCACAGCATCTCCTATCTTATTGTAGTTGTAATTTATTGTTTTATTTTGCCACACTGATGCCACTGGCACCTCTATCTAATATATGCCCTCTGCTAACCTGTGGAAAATATTTGTTTTAATCTAAACTTATGATTACATCTTCTATATTTCTGAAAAAAAAAGCTTGACCTTGCTATTCCTTGTTAATAATAACACACAGCCTGAAAGTCCTGTAGATTCGCTATTTTGCAAAGTTTGGGTTATTAAAAAATGATTACTCTCCCAACTTTTTTTTTTTAACATAATGGATCATCCTACTGAAGTTTTTTTCCCCTCCTTTTTCATTGCAAAATCCCAAAATAGCTCCTTAAAGTTGGCATCTTATGTGGGTTCACGTTTAGGATACAGTGGTTCAATGGTTCTTGTCCCATTGGAGATCAACTGCAGCTTTCTTTCAGCTTCTGCCACTGAACTTCATGGAATATAAAAAGCATTTGACTGGTTGCTTTGAATTGGGGAGATAAATATTGGCTATTTCATCCCTAGATGTGAGGTGAAATAATTTCCATAGTTTTCTCTCCCTGCAGGAGAAAAAATCTCACCACTCCATGCAGTCTTTTCCTGATATTTGCATATGGTGAAGTATTTCAAGAAATCATTCTGTGCGGAAATACACTTGGGGGTTTTTTTGAACAGAAATGGTGGGCCTGTGCCCAATAAAATAAAATAAAATAAAATGCCACGTGCTTACTGCTGTGGAGTTGGTATGTTTTTCCCTTCAAATCCAGCAATCCCACAGAAACACATACACACACTCATACACACATATACATTCCAGAAATCTACATGGATTTTTTGTGCTACATGGATGTTTGTGTTTTAGGTGATTTTTTTAAGGAAATTTTAGGCAATTTTTTCCCCCCACAAAATCTCACATGGCTTTCTGGAAACAAGTGTTTTTAGTTGAAGCTTTATAAGGAAAAATATTTTTGTTCAGAGGAAACAATTTTCCTGAAAACCATTTTTTTCCTAAAAATGCTAGAAAAAGGACACTTTCTGATGAAAAAACAAACTTCCCAGAAACATTCTCTCTCTCCCTCTCTTTCTCTCCCCCATCACACACAAAACCTGGCTATCTGTTAACAATGGGATTTTTCTGTACATTTTTTTTTTTACAAAGATGTTCACATATTTCTTTACAGAATAATTTCCTGAAGCACTTTGTGATTAAGAAACACTAAGCAAAACTGTGCAAAAGTCCTATCACCATGTTATTTGCTTGAGAAACAAATAGTGGCTCCTCCACGTTTCATGAGGATTCCCAGCACAGAACTCTTGTGAGGGTGGAAAAACTGCAAATAACTTCTCCCTGTGATTCCCCCGCCATTCCCTTCCGGGGCTTCCCCTTCCCATTCTCTTTGCCCTTTGCCCTGGCACACAAGCCTTCCTTCTCAGCTCCAGGGTCACAGGCAAGGGAATGGGAGGAAGGAGTTCTGGAGGGGAGAAGAAAGGCGCGTGCATGCCTTCCTCTCCATTTAATGTGCCTTTTGCATCAGCACATGTTCTCAGCACTGGGGTCAGAGGCAAGGGAATGGGAGGGGTAGCTCCAAAGGGGAGAAGGAAGGCATGTGCATGCCTTTTCCCCATTCTCATGTCTTTTGCTCAGATGTGCTCGCCTTCCTTCTCTGTGCCCAGCAAAAAGCAAGGGAATGCGAGGAGGAGAATGGAGAGATGGCGCATGCTTGTCTCACAAATAATTGAATTTGCAAAGGTTAAATCCACGAATGTGGAAGAAGGATAGTAATGATGAATATTATTTCCATCCCTTTCCTGATAGAGAGAGCCTGCACCACTTGATCCCACTGTCTTGTGGTGGTTACCCTTCTCAGCTTCCTACTCTCCATGAACAAGGAGCTTTGGGACTTACAGACCTAAATATGGTATACCATGTTGAACACAGTGAAACACATCTGGCTCTCAGTTCCATGCAAGCTTAGCTTAACTGCCCAAACATAAATCTATCTGTTCTAGAGAAGAGACCAAGGCTGGCACTGGCCCAAGAGGTCCACAGTTCAAAATGTTATTTGAGATTGCTCTAACATTGCTTCAGATTGGCTCCCAGCAAATCTCCCAGGACCTGGGCAATGGATATATAAATGCAAAGAAATAAGTTTTTGAAAACATCCTCAAGCATGATGTACAGTTTATCCTCATTTTGTTTTTCCTCACAGTAACAGGGACTGCAGCCTGGGCTGGTGCTTTGGACCTTTGGGCCCTGGTAAAGTGTATCCTTTTTCTATCGGTGTTTGCTTATCTCACCTCAAGGTCACCCTGAGCTTTGAGTGAACTTTGGTTCTTAGCTTGAAAAAGGGACTTTGTGTCAAGAAGCCTGCAGGCTGTTAAGAGTTTGCAAGCAGGCTGTGAGAGTTATGGCAGAGTAATTAGGTTCAGATTCTCAAACCACAACTTTTACAATATCTTTAATGAGGGATGAAGGCACTAGCTGAATAAGGAACATAGTGAATTTGAGGGGGGGAAAATCTTCCTGTCTTTGGATGATTATGATAAGTGGAATCTACAAAATCATAGAGAAGCCCCTGCAGTCTTCTGGACAAAAGCTATGGAGGGCAAACACAGAGGACAGAAAAGGGAAGGAAGAAAAGACACAGTATTCAGTTGAGGGACTGTTTTAAGATAAGTTAACAGCTAGTATATATTTTCTGTTTGCTTCCTAAATGTGGAACTGCTGTTGCTGGCACCTAAGGCTGCCAGATCTCAGGTCCTTGGGCTGAAGAGAAGAAATCTTAATGGGCGAGCACTGCTTTTAAAAGTTTTTTTTCTTTTTTTGTGTGCTGCTGGATACCACTGCAGCAGACTGTCTCTGAGTGGCTGCTGTACTGTCTCCAGAGGGTCTTCCTTGGCACCTCCTTCTCACATTGTTCCTCTCTACAAGTTCTCAAACCATGGCCAGCACAAGGACTCATTGAGAAGGAGCAGTCAGTGAAAGGAAATACTGAGCTGCCCCAGCATTTTCTGGCTCAAGGACAGCTGAGTATAGTACTGCATTCTGCTGGATTAAGCTTTTGTTAGCTTTCCTACTTCTGTTCTGATGTTCCTCCTCCTACCAGGAGCCTTTTGTGGTCTGCATCATTATCAGCAAAAACTATGATTTAAGTATTTTTCTTCTTTGGCTCTACTTAAGCACCTGGTTCTTTTCTCTTTGCATTCTTGATTTCACTTCTCTTTCTCTGATCTTTTCTTTTTCATACTCTTTGGCCTTTTCCACACCGGGCGAGGGAATTGCCTCGCGCTGCTACTCACCGGACCTTTCGGCTCCCCGGTCTGGTCCACAGCAGTCCGAAGCAGTACATGCTTGTCAATACGCACTGCTCTGGCATCCCAAATGGTGGCTTCCGGTTGGTCGAGGGTCTCCAACCGCTGAAGCTCGCCAGCCTAAAGCCCGCCCCTGGGGAAGATTGCAGGCTTTCATTGGTGTGAGCCTGCGAATCTGCATAAGGGAGCAGGCTCGCAGTGGTGTGCTTCGTGCTTTCGAAAGACCAGAAAAATCAGGTCTTTCAAAAGCACGCTGGAGGACCACTTGGGGTCGTTCCGGACTGGACTGAGGTGCGGGTCTACGTTAAATAGGTCCGACCCAGTCAGGTCTGAGGTGCAGGCCTCCTCCTTGGAGGATGGACTACACCATTTCAAAAACCCCGTGTGGAAAAGGCCTTAGTCCCACTTGCGCGACTCCTAATTATACATGTTCTCCTTCCCTTCGTCTCTCTCTCTCTCTTGTCTTTTTCCCTTCTTCTCCCATTGAGAGATTGTTACCCTGACTTCTGGGGGTTCCGTGGGGGACACTATGATTTGTTCCAAGTTATTAAGGTTGGGGAAATTAGCAGAGCACTAGCAACAGCAAAACGAGGGGCAGGATAACCCAGCAGGACCTTTTTCCCAACTTTTACAGAGTCAAGCCAAGCAAAAGCCAGACAAATGTACTAATAAATGGGTTTTTATTAATGAATGTGTTCTCACGCAGCAGTGCACTCACTCACTCATGCACATAAGGGCTATTGAGAAGGAAAGAAGTGAAAATTGATAGGGGAGATAGCTGAGAGGGTTTGAAGGTGGTGATACTGCAAGTGTCCAAGGTCTTAAATCTGGGAAGCGGCGAGAAGGATGGAACTCAGCAAAGAGGTGGCTGAGAGGATCACTCACTAACAGAGTGCCAGTCTGTTAGTATGGCAGGGAGTTCTCCGAAGAGACTTTCAAAAACTGAGACTACTTATAGGACAGAACATACTTTCAGGGCAGGCCCTCTCCCAGGAAGAGCAATGGCCAAAATAAAGGAAAAATTGTGCACAATAGCAGTTTGATAGTTTGCATGATTGGCTTATGTAAAAGTACCTCACCTTGTAGGATTTTGCCAAGTCTGAGTGGTTCACCCTGGGGAAAACCCAATAATCCACTCAGGTTGGCTGGCAACCTTTTGTCTGTGTGAATGTGTTTAGCCTGAGGTCTCCTTGGGCTACGTGACTGAGGATTTTCCTGGCCTGACCTAGTTTCAGTCATTTGACCTCTGAGCGTACCTTCCCACTTGGGCAACCTCTCTGGCGTGGTGGGCATATTTGATATTAAATTTATAGTCCCCTGGATAGGGTATGCCAGTGGAGTAACAAGATCCCTGGCTACACTCATCTTTGTGATTCCCTACTCCTACTTTCTCATGTCCTAATCCTCTATTTTTCTTTCTGTCTCACCTCCTTTCTGTCCCATCCTCTTTTTCCACACCCAGAAATTCCTCTAACTATACATCTTCTCCTTCCCTTCTCTCTCTCTTCTCTTTTTCCAAGCAGAGATACACTTTCACATTTGTTAAGCTTTGTGTTTTTTATTCAAATGGCATGAATATATCAAGTGTGACTGATGTTTCATCTATCATTTTAATGGCATCAGGAACCATCCCTTGTAACATCACCAGGAGCTTTGCCATAGACCACAAAGGTCAAACTAATGTTCCAAGGGTTCACAGCATCCCAAAATCTGCACAAATCTGTACCATAGCTCTTAGATGTTTCTGCCATGGCAGTCCTATGAATATCACCCTCATGATCCCTAGGAGCGTTGTTTGAACTTTCTGGTGTCTGATGAAGGTATTTCTAGTATTCTGGAAAATCTCCTCCTCCACATGCACACTAAAACTTCCTTTTGATGCCTGATGATCTGCATTTTGGAAATAAACCAACATAATATTCACTGTTGTGCCATGTCCCTCCCTCCTCCCCTTCTAAAGAGATTTTTAGAACCAGTATTTTGAATACCCTCTCACACACACCTCTCTACATATTTTCATATTGAACTTAGCAACCTTTGCATGCTTATACTCACTGGTAGTTAGATTGCATGTCATTCTCTAGGAGTTCAGGCACAACATGTGTATGGCAACTGTGATAATTGAAGCCCCTGTCAGAGCTGCTGATGACAAGCAGCAGCTGTTGGTCCCTGTGGCTCTGGCTGGAGATGAGTCCTGCAGCTCAAGAGCTCCCCTTGCTGCCATGGTCCAAGCAGTCATGGACGTCCCTCTGCCTGCTCCTTTAGAGCAACAGAGATCCAATTCTGTGCCTGCTTCTTTGGAGCAACAGGGATCCAATTCTGAATTAGCTCTGGAGCCTGGTTCAATAAGCCCCCAGTCAAGGCAGTAACTCAAGAGGGCTGTGGAAAGAGAGGCTTCCTTGGCTAAGTTTAAGAAGCAGTGACTGGACACATCTGTGCCTGAGGTTATATAACTGCCTGCCTGGAAGCTTCCCTTTGCTTGTGACAAACTTCTTATAAGCTCTCCTCTTGCCTGTACCTTGCTCCCAGCACCTGGTTCCTGATACCTTGAATTGATCTCTGGACTCTTGGCTTTGGAACTCTGACTATGGCTTTGCTTGGCACTCTGGTAAATGAACTTCCATGAGTAAGGGCTTGCTTGTCTCCTTCAGGCTGGACTTTGCTGGCTCTCCCACTCTCTTCTCTGGGCTGGCTCGCTGCCCAGGTCTCTGACCTTGACAGCAACTTCCTGTTTGTATGTTTGTTCATACCCACTTTTTCTTGCATCAAATAGACTTCCTTTTGTCTCTGAGATTTCATTTGCTCTTACTCTTTTCTCTTTGTGTCTTCCCACCTGTCCTTCATGAAGCATGTATGATAAGAGCCTCTCTAGGTAAAACATTCCAGCTCTTCTGATAACATGTAGTACTCTTTCTTTATCTTTCTTCAAGAAGATGAACCTGCTTTGATTATGCAGAAGTGTTCATAAATTCCTTTTATGCATCTAACAAAGAACACTAAGCTTGATTTCTTTTTTCTGATAGACATTGTGCATTTGGTGGCATGACTGATGGACTGTTCAACTATTTCCTGGCACATTACTTGCTCTGCTTGAAGGATCCATTAAAATCTCTCATATTTCCCAATATTTTCAGCCCCCTTTGTCAGCTGATTTACACCATTTGACTGAGAAGTAGAAAAATTTCATCTCCTTTGATCCTCAACAGACTGGCACTAATTCCTGGGGGTGAAACAGCCTATCTCTCCCCTAAAAAAAAAAAAAGAGCTACAAGGTTTTCCTTGCTTGGCCCAGGAGTGGGGGACTGGAGAAAAACCTGGGAGGCCAAATGAGGAATCCCCATGGCTTGTATCCAGGCCATAGGCGAGAAGTTCTCCCAGATCCCCTGGCAAAAAACAACTTGAGAAAACAAACATGTCTAAAACATGTCTAATTTCTTTCTCCCATTTTTGGACAATGATCCTTTCCATTTATACCTAAGAAAACAGGAAAAATCTGGGAAGAATCAAAACAAAACAAAGCAACAACTCAGTTTAAGGAGGGAATGGATTTGAGAATTGCTGTTACCACTTTTAAGTGTGAAAATGTTCTAAAAAATAGTGTATGCACTATATACCATGCTCCAGAAATGCAAAGAGAGTGAAAAAAATCCATAGTGCTACATGAGAGAGCCTCTGGGACCTTAGATGTCAGTTATAGAAGAGAGATTGTTCCACTTATAAATTCATCTTCCCCGGGGCTGACATTCAAGGTCCCCAAGCCCTTCTCCATATCACTAAAGATTTCTTATGCAATTCCAGCAAGCGAGGATATTCCATCCTTTACAGGGCATGCTCAGCCATTTATATTGTAGACAGCCAGAGAACTTGTTGTGAGTTTGAAAACACTGCATGGCAATTGGGGCTAAACTTTCAAGACAGTCCCTATCGGAGATCTGCAGTATAGTTTCTTTGTCAGGCAACCAATTTTCTGAGTGGACTTTTGCAGAAAGAAAGGGGAAAAAGAGAGAGAGAGAGAGAGAAATCAAAAGACAGAAATGTGTCTTACTAGGACAATTGGTAGGGATAGCCACATTAGGCACAATCTATCAAGCCAAATGCAACTCACTAAGTCTTGATGAGGTTCATAAATGGTGATCCACTGATGGGACTAATAAATTTCTGAAGACAACTATTAGCACTACCTTTGTTACATCCCATGCATAGGAGGCGTTTTTGCACTGCTATAAGACTTGTAATCTGAAAACCACGCAGCTAAGGCCAATGTGAGCCTCTAACCCCTTGCATCAAACTCTTCAAAGTCTCACCCAAGCATAAAACCATGGAGAAATTATTCTTCTATATATCCAGTAATAGACACACAGGAAAAAATATTGTACATAACACTACATAATTTTTTAAAAACTGGGAAAAAAATAAAGAGCTTTAAAAAGATGGTTTCCAGCTTTCCCAACACATACTCTATTCCACCTATATGAGGAAAAAGAATCTCTAAAACAAAATTTCAAGACAAACTACAGGACTCTGCTTAGTCAAAGGAGCCAATAAACAACAACAGCATCAGCAACAACAATCCAACTTGGAAAGACCAATGAGAATTCTCAGAGGGAATTCTCCACATCATTAATTCAAACACTTGTCTCAGACTCAACAAGGGCTGAGAGTTTCACCCTTTTGCCTCTTATATGAATCTTATGAAACAAAACACAGCTGCTGAAGGAATATACTAGACTAGGTTGCCCCCCACCAACCTTGTCCTTCCACAACTGCCAGGCAAAGACCTTTATCCTTAGTCAGACTTTTAACAATTGTTTGGCAGCTAAGGAAAGCACTTTTTATGAGTGGAACAGTGGCATAGCTTGGCACAAGCAGGGTAGGGGTGTGTTGGGCATGTGTAGATGGGACATCGGTGCATGGGGAGGCAGGCAAGGGGCTGCAGCACCTCCAAAAAAGTGCCTCCCAGGGCACACCAGTCCCCTTGGCCCCCATCCCTACACCACTGGAGTGGAAGTTATGCTTTTTTATTGATGAGTTTTATATTTATTTTAAATCAGCTGTCCTTTAAGCTTCATGATTGGTTTAATGATGTTCAATTTTTGTGTTTTTGTGATTTTTTTAATTTCTGTTTTTCTTAAAATCTTGCTGTGATCCATGTCTTGAGTCCCAATTTTGGGAGATAAGTAGGATAAAAGAAAATAAATAAATAAAACTACTCAGAAGTGAAGAAATGCACCAAATTATGATAACTGACAAATGCTTTACAGATTTGAATAATTTATTTTAAATATGGAATTAGGATCAGTGGGGGGGTAGAGACTATACCACTCGTTCTTATATACTGTTATCTAATTTCCCACTCTTTCTTTCTTTTCATCTTTCTTCTCAAGTGTGCAAGCAGCATGATTCATCTGCTGACTACTTAACTCTTTTTTACACTATGTTGAGTAAGCTATTTAAACAGAATAAGGTGGGATGTGCCTTATCTGAAATAAAGAAATGTATTCATTTTTAGAAATACCCCACACTGATGGGCTTTAACATATAAAAATTCAGTTGCTTTACAAAATGTAAGGCTTCCTGCTGTCAAGCTGTGATGTTTGTATGAGTAAATAGGACCAGGTAAAATGCACGTAGGCAGCGGATCCGTTCCCTGAACCGTCTTAGCTTATAGGATTAAAGCATGACAAGCAGTAAAGCACAGAGATCAGAGTTACACAGATCAATCTTCATTTTGGATTGTTACTTTGATGGGATCCAAGTAAATTCCTTTTAAGAAGTAAGGATGTGGCTGCCACTTATAGTGATTAAGTATAATCTAATTTGATTCAATATGTTACAATTTAGCTTTCTTCCTGGGTTCTTCTGACAAGAGACTTTGCATAAACTGAGATAACAAAGGCTCAGAATATCTGTTTCTGGATGTGCATGCATGTGCACAGCCCTACAGAGAAATTCACCTCTTGCACATAAAGGCTAACACTGGAGAAAGGGATGTGGCATGTGCATAAGCTGCCCCAAAATATCACTGTGCATGCACTGGCATTAGAGATATTTGCATACTGAGGATAAAGGAATGCTTTCTGGTGCTTTCTAACCCTGCTCATTTGGACATGTTTAAGGAGGTCCTGAGATTGGGAAGTAGGCCTTATCTCAATTCCTTGTCATGGGAGTTCTCGATCTCAACTGATCAAGTTCAACTGCCATTTGGCCAAAACAGGTAGTGTGAAATGGTGGTCTGGGGAGAATGGAAAAGGTCCTTAAAAAAAAAAAAAAAAAAATAACAATGATCTTCCCTTATCTGTGGGGAATATGTTCCAAGATCCCCGAAAGATGCTGGAAATTGCTGATAGTACTGAACCTTCTAGCTTTGTAGGGACCACAGAGAGGCTTCATATTACTGGATGGTATGAAGCCTCTGTATGGTCTCTGCAGTGCTAGTGAGCTACTTCCAGTGATGCCAAACCCATTTCCTGTGGTGGTATTGGTGGAAGGGTAGTTAAATGGGGAGTGAGTAAGCAAGTAGGCAAGATACAGTTGGCAGGATCAAGAGTAGGTTTCACGGGTGCTGTGCCCAAAAGCCAGGAGACGGATTAGGGCGAGGGAGGGAGGGAGGTGAGGCAAGGCTGTGAGAGAAGAGGTTGTCTGGTTTCACACAGAAAGCAAAACTGCAGATAAGGGAGGGGGTTACAGGGCAACGGCACGCAGGGCGGCAAGGCTGAGGATCCAAATTATGAAGATCAAAATTAGGGACGAAGCCATAAAAATCTTAGTTTTATCTGCAAGGAATAAATGATCTCTAGATGAGAAATATCCCAAGGAAACAATCTTAATTTAAACCCTGAAACAGAGGAGAGGATTGATGGTAGGAAGTGGGCTTTCTCATATGTGGGCTGTAAGGGCAGAGTTCTTTAAGTTCAATACACAGCCAAGAAGCTCCTAGGGACATGTGTCATCTTAATAATTCAACAACCAAGGAGGCTGGACATATAATTAAGAACTGGGAGACACTTTCTATCCATTCCTGTTAAACAATAACCATTTTGGGGGGGGGGGATTCCTGAGGATATCTGAAATGGCAATGTTGCTTTATAAGAAATTAAAATTAAGCCAGCTGTGCCCATGAACATCTCCCTACCCACCCTCACAAGACATTTTGCCTATTGCAAAAATGAATGAGATAGTGGTGAGGAAGAAGAAAGCAAACCCATCGGCTAATTTGTAATAAGAGGGATGGTAAGAATATTTGATTAAAAATATCTGGAAAAATGGTCCAAAACATGTTTCTCAAGTTTCAAGAAATTCTGATGAGAAGCATCCTAAATGATCAAAATCTTAACAGTTTGGGACTTAGTCTACACAAACTTCACATGTAGAAAATGGTGCAACTTGCACTGTCTTCTGCATAAGACAACCACATGCAAATTTTGTGCAGAATAAATCCCCAACTACTGTATTTTCTGTACAAGAGGCAGCATTTTCTTCACAAATAAATTTGTTTTCTGAGCAAAACAACCATTGCAAATTTTGCACAGAGTAAGTCCCAAATTGTCAATAGTCTTTGAAAACAAAGTTACAGAAAATGTCTTGCAGCAGGAAGAAAATTGCAAAAAATTACTTGTTTTTCTAGAAGAAAATTAGTGAAGAATTACATTTGGAGGTTTCACTTTCATAAATTTGAATATTTGTGAGTTTCTCCAACCCCTATCCCCATACCTTAAGTCAGTGGTTCTCAACCTTCCTAATGCCGCGACCCCTTAATACAGTTCCTCATGTTGTGGTGACCCCCAACCATAAAATTATTTTTATATATATTTATATTTATTTATATTTTATATATATATATATAAAAATTATTTAGTTAGTTAGTTAGTTATTTCCAACATCTAATAGATTGAAAACACTGCCCTAAATCACTGATCTGGATAGACTTCTAATGCCTAAAAACTGGTAACCCTCCCTTTTTTTTTAAGCACAGAAAGCATCCATCAATGGATTCCCAATGGATCCCATGGATTCCCTTGAGAAGAGAGTAGGGCATCTGCTTTTGTGAAAGTGGACCCTGACTGAGGCAGAGTGAGTTTCATATGCAAACTCTTTGTCTCTCTCTCACACACTCATACAGAGTTAGGAGCTCCTTATTATGTGCAAGTTTGCCTTTTGCCTCTCTCTTTTAATTTATTTTGTTTATTCACCTTTATTCTTCTATTCCTTTTTTTGCTAGTTTTCCCCAGTTCTCTTCAAATATAGATAAAATTGGCTTCCAATCATCTTTGAAATGTTTCATAGTATTTTGGGACAATATTGTTGTTAATTTGTCCATTTCAATTAAATCATATACTTTAATTAACCAATCTTGTATCTCCGGTGTTTCCTCCTGCTTCCATTTACTCGTGTAGGTCATCCTAGCTGCTATAATCATATATGTTAATAACTTTCTTTGAGATCTTTTTCTTAACAATCTTATTCCATCATATATGTTCAACAAGTATATTTCAGGCTGCATCGTAAACTCAATTTTTAACATTTTTATTATCTTATTATGTAATTGCATCCAGAATATTTTTGCCTTCTTGCAAGTCCACCATAAATGATATAAAGTTTGAAGATTTGCATTCAGACTGAATTAAATCCAAAAATAAACCTGAGAATAACACTGGATTTTGTAGGCTTATTCCTTACAATTGATGCAACACTCTTGTTTTTATCAATACCTGAAGTGGCACTCTCCAGACTGCCCAGTCCCAGAGTTACCAACACCTTTTCCAGCAAATTTTTAAAAGAATCTGAGGAAAATAATCTCCCTTTATTATCATCTTCTGCATCCTCCTCCTCCTCAGAAATAGAACCATCTGATTTAGAGTCCTTATCCCCATGAGTATCTGCCAAGTCTGGTTCCTCATCCCTTTCAGATTCAGTGTGGATTCGTTCAGAGTGTGAGGACAAAGCATATCCCTCCACTCTGGTCTCTTTGGACCTACAGGCAGACTTTTTTGGTAAACACACTCCAGCATCATTTGATTCAGCTTGAATAACTTTTGTATCATCAGGAAAATCACGTGAAAATGGAGGATTCATGGAAGTAGTTTGTTGACTGTTTAATAATGACATTACGTTCAAATTCAATGGATTGTCCAACTTGCAACACATTTTTTAAACTTGTTATGTATTTTGTGAAATCATTTCACTAATACTGTTTGCCTATTAACATGCACCTCCATTTCTTCACCATCCTTTGTCTTATCACCTCCCTGCTACCCTCAGACACATTTCCCTGGGAAGACACTGAGGACACGGGAGGTTCAAATCCTACCTCTTTACGTTCCATAGGCATTGCAGTTTGACTCCTAGTGAATAAGGACACCAGACACAATGCTAAATGGCCCTGCGCTGCTGTGTTCACTCATAGAGAAGGGCCAGGGACTGCTGACTGAAAGGCTGTCATTCCTCCCGGCACAGGATGCTCACAGGCTGGAGCGTGATTGGCTGTGCTGCTGGTGAGCTGGGATCGGTCAGGAGAGCTCCCTCTCTCAGGGCCCCCTCCCTTGCTTTGTGTTGCTGGCGAGCTGGGATCGGTCAGGAGAGCTCTTTCCTCTCATAACCCCTCCCTTGCTTTGTGTTGCTGGCGAGCTGGGATTGGTCAGGAGAGCTCTTTCCTCTAATAACCCCTCCCTTGCTTTGTGTTGCTGGTGAGCAGGGATTGGTCAGGAGAGTGTCTTCCTCTCAGAGCCCCCTCCCTTGCTTTGTGTTGCTGGCAAGCTGGGATTGGTCAGGAGAGCTCTTTCCTCTAATAACCCCTCCCTTGATTTGTGTTGCTGGTGAGCAGGGATTGGTCAGGAGAGTGTCTTCCTCTCAGAGCCCCCTCCCTCGCTTTGTGTTGCTGGCGAGCTGGGATTGGTCAAGAGAGCTCCCTCCTCTCAGGGCCCCCTCCCTTGCTTTGTGTTGCTGGTGAGCTGGGATTGGTCAGGAGAGCCCTTTCCTCTCAGGGCCCTCTCCCTTGCTTTGTGTTGCTGGCAAACTGGGATTGGTCAGGAGAGCTCCCTCCTCTCATGGCCCCTCCCTTGCTCTCTGAAGGGGCCTCTTTCCAACATGGCCACCGGAGGTTGGAGGAGCGGTTGGGAGCCCTTCCCCGCCCTTCACAGACTTCGCTGCATTCCCAGGTAATTCTCCTTTTGCTGCCTTTTTATTTTATAACACGTACTTTCCAGTGGTCTTAGACGACCCCTGTGAAAGGGCCGTTCAACCTCCAAAGGGGTCGCAACCCACAGGTTGAGAACCACTGCCTTAAGTGTTTCTTTTCTGGGGGAACCTCTTGGCAATTCCAATCAGGCTTTATAGGCTTTATAACCCTTTAAAAACCTATCTCTGATCCTCCTCCTCCTCCACTACCACCACCACAAGCAGCTGCTGCTTGGTCAGTTAAGGATGATTCACAACCCAGTTTTTCAGCACTACAATCCTCTCCAAATGCCCCAAATACTCCCAAGGAAGGAGATGGGAAGCATAGGGCCATCGTGTTGACCCACCACCTTTTATTTTCCTTTCCCTGAGCTGGTTTGAACTATGGGTACCCACTCTCTCCAATATGCCTCAATCCCCTTCCCTCAGACAGGCACATTTTGATATTTGTGTTTTTTCCACTTTTGCTAGTGTCCTGTGCCCCTAACCCTTGCAAATGCAGAGGGCCAACTGTATATCTCTAATAAATGTTGCCAACGAACAAAGGAAGAGAGCTGAACAACAATTTACAGGGACCTGATGTATGCAACTTTATCATATAGGAAATAATACATTGTGTACATAACAAGTAGCAGGATTTTCTCCCCACAATATAATTTGCTTTGTGGAGTTCCATTTTTACTCAGTATTTTCAAAGACACATAAGGTATCTATGGTAAGACAAAGAATAAGGCAAGATAAATTGCATACCAGCTCAGGAGTAACATCTTGTTACAGAACAATCACTTGTTCTGACCAGTATGTCCACCACAGGAGACAGGAAACTTACATTACTAGCAACCAGGGTTTCTATGGTATTGCTTTTCAAACACATGGTTTTCAGTGCAGGATCTGATAGCAGCACTATCAATGACTTTTACAAAATCTTTGCAATACCACATGCAGCAGTATGCTGTCTAAGGAGTTTGTCATTTGACAGTCAGTTGAGGGCAAAGCCTGGGAAATATATAGTTTGTTCTCTGTTTCTGTTTTGTACTTTTATCTTATTATTGAACAACAGTGAGTATAGTGTTGTTTGAACACAATTTTATTAAGAAAAAAGAAACCCAGGGAATGTCATGGGAAATGAAAAAATTGTAAAATTTCCAGGATGAATTTTGTAAATTTCCAGGAAAAATGGATAAGAAGCTGGAGGGCACTCATAATGGTTCAGAGAGCAAACAAACAAAACAGAATAGCAGCTACAGAGAAGAGAAACCAGGCTTCACAGAAATATAAAACTACAGTGGAAGGCTTACGTTATGTAAAAGATACAAATATATTTCAGGATAAATTAGAAAAGAAAGTAACATGAATAGAAACAACTACTAGGACTGGCAAAGCTAGAGCAGCAAAAATAATGGCTAGATGGGAAGAACAAGAAAAAGAAATGGAAGATTTATTTCTATTATCTCCTTAAACTCTTTTATGTCAGAGAACTCTGATGTCAAGCTCATGCTGACAGGGAGGGAGTGAAGGAGGAGCAGTGTTTTCATGATTTTCTTCTCTCCTCAGCTGGAGTTTTTCTCTTACCTTAGCCTTGCTTTCAATAGGGGGAATTAATCTGCACCAGTTCTTTGAGTGGTAAATATTGCCAGATGGTTTATAGAGGATGTCTGAGGTCCAGAATAGTTGCTAATTCTTCACATACATAGACACTCCATGACTAGGATGCCCTTATCAGAGGGGTAAGATCTGAAGAGGCTTTCATGGTGTCCAGAAGAGAGAATCCAAGTTTATATCTCAACAATGAGCTTAGAAACTCTGAAGAGGAAATCCAAGCAATCTTATTGCTTCTAGGATGATTCCTCGAGGGTCCCAGGGGGCATATGTATCTGGGAGTAAGTAAGATGAAGCAGATATTCCACTCTATATTCCTATATTCCAGCTCCAGGTGTTGCAGGTTTGGATAAGTTGACTCATTTCTTTCTTGTTTCAGTTCAGGTTATGTGATAGAGAAGGCTTTGTACAACAAATTCCAAAGCTCACAGGACAGCAATACCTTTATCATGCCATGTAAAAAGCACAAAATACACCATGCAAGCTTTCGAATCTCCACTAGCTTACTTATCAGGCAAAGACATTAAAAATCATATAGGAGAAGAAAAATATGGCAATTTTAGAATCAAAGTCTACATTTTGTCTTAAGTCAGTGGTTCTCAACCTGTGGGTCCCCAGATGTTTGTGGACTTCAGTTCCCAGAAGCCCCAGCCACTATGGTCAATGCTCAGGGCTTCTGGGAGCTGAAGTTCAAAAACATCTGGGGACCCACAGGTTGAGAACCACTGCCTTAAGTGGTTGCGTTTGTTATCAGTTAAGATGGTCTGTTTCAGGATCTGTATCTAAGGGAAGTTACTTTTCTGTTGCTAATGGAACTGAAATGCTGTTGCCTGTATTTTATGGCTCTTTGTCTCCCAGTGCCCACATGACCAAAGAGGGGAGTGGCCTCTGCCTGCATTGATATCCCTCTAGACCAGTGGTTCCAACCTGTGGGTCCCCAGATGTTCATGGACTTCAGCTCCCAGAAGCCCCAGCCACTATGGTCAATGCTCACGGCTTCTGGGAGCTGAAGTCCACAAACATCTGGGGACCCACAGGTTGAGAACCACTGCTCTAGACCATCTGAACAGACAACAAAAGCAACATCTCCAGAAAGAATTTAGACCTGTGCCTAACATCATCATGTTTTTCTTCTATTTTTTTCTTCTTTTTTATTTGGCCCAATAAAGGTATTACAGATTTTATGGATTTTGGAATGTATTTTCCTGTATGGCCAACATGGCTACCCCCTGGATCAGAGAAGGCTTTGTTCACCTTGGTGAATGATCTTCACTGGCATCCCTATTGCTGCTGCTAGAATTCATAGTGGCTTTCAGTATCAGTTCTGGGCCATCTCATGACAACATTGGAAGATATAGCAAGTTCTGCACTTGTTTTTACTGTTCTCTTGTCCACTAGGCATACAACAGCTTAGCCAGAGAGAGATTAGGGGCTTGGTCTTTCTTTTCCTACCTATTTATTTCCTCTGCCTGCCATGCATCCTAAAGCATTATGGGCAGATGTCATCATCTGATTCAGCCTGGATTATTTAAATGACCACTCTCTGCTATACAAAAAGAACTAATCCAGGCTGACCACTTCTTTCTGACCTTTGCCATGTCCTCTATCTCTCTTCACAGAGGAGGATGTGCTGAACCATGTCTTCCTACTATCCTTACCATTTCAGAATAGTTCAGAAAGGATCAGGCTGTTCTGTCTAAAGAGTGGATTTCTCTAATAAAGATTCTTTCTTTTAAGGATCCTATTTTCTGCCTCCACTAGGTTCTTGCAGACTTATCTTTCAAAGATGGGCATTTCCACCTTTGCTGGAAAAAGGGCTCTAACAGGCCTTTTTCCTGTCAGAATCTGTGTGCATCTAACTCCCTGAGGGAGAACAGAACCTGAGTGCATGAGCTTACTTCAAGGAGCATTCTCATGTAAAGGTGTACCACTTATACACTAATTTAAAATTTGCTAGTCTAATAAAATAAAATAAATAATAAAATAGTTCATAAAAGCTGAACCCAAGTCCTTCATTGATTATACTTTCTGACAAGCAAGATTGTGCTGCTGGAGGTCCAAATTGTACTTCTATTTAATAAACAATATATCTGGAAACTAGATGGCCTCAAAGCTGTCCACCTCTCTTTCCTATTTGCTGTACTTCATTTGACAGGATAACATGCTATTGGACATAGAGATGATGTTGAAAAACCCGCCAGGGGCATTACCATCAATAGGAAAAACATCACAGCCAACACGAGGCAGCAGGCTAACAGTCTTTATTGCGGGCAATAGATCAAGTAGCAGACTATTAAGTTACAGCGCAGCGAGCCATCTCCTCGTCCAGAGCAGAAAGGAACAGGAAACAAGAAAAAGGCACAGCCTGTTCAAAAGCCGTGTTTTTAAGTATACATATTCAATAACAAGGCGTTCCCTTAACCATAACAATGTTGCGGCTACACGCAGCAGAAGACCTTGAATACGTTTAGGTTTCACATGGGCAGCGTTCACAGAAAGCTAGACTAAACAACTACAAGCAGCTTTGCGTTCTCACCCTCTAGTGGTGGGAAAATATGAAGCCAGGAGTAACAACAGGTCCCATCATGCTTCTCAACCTGTGACACTCCCCTACTCCTTGCGAAATATTTTCAGCTACTTTGCTTTGGAGACTCCATCAACCCCAGTTTGCTAACGTGCTGACTAAATGCATTAGCAGGAAGTGGCTTGGTAAACACATCAGCCACGTTTTCTTCTGAAGACACATAGGTAAGGGACACTTTTCCTTCTTGTACATATTGTTTCACATTGTGAAATTTGATGTCAATGTGTTTTGATCGAGAAGACACCCGGTCAGACACTGCCATTTGAATGCAGGCTTGTGAATCACAACATATTTGTATTGGTAATGGCACAGACACATGCAGGTCTTGTAGCAACTGCAAGAACCAAACCAACTCAGTACAGAGCGCAGATAGGCTCACAAACTCTGCCTCTGCAGTTGACAAAGCAAGACAAGACTGTTTTTTAGCCTTCCAGTCGATTGCTACATCACTGTATTTGACAAGAAAACCAGTTGTGCTTTTGCGGTCCACAGTATCCTCAGTGAAATCACTGTCTGATGAACAGACAAGGTTTGGCATCTGATCAGGACAAATGCTTAGGCAATAATCAAGGGAACCCTTTAGGTACCTGAGTACCCTTTTCACACCCTGCCAATGATACTGGGTTGGCTTAGCACACGCTCTGCCCAGAATGTTGACACTTAAAGCAATACCAGGCCGGCTAGTACCAGCTAAGTACAAAAGGCTCCCAATGAGAGACTGATATAGGTGTATATCAGGAAATAATTCCTCACAGGTATTTTTCAAAAAACCTGGCACCATTGGAGTTTGTACCGGTTTGCAGTCAGACATTTGACACAATTCTAACAATTTTACAATCTTTTGTTTCTGACACAGCAGAATACCTTTTTCAGTTCTCTGTACTTCAATTCCAAGAAAGCTCTGTACTGGGCCTAGGTTTTTCACCTGAAACCTTTTCCCCAGCTCTTTCTCAAACACTTGCACTTGTTTTTGTGTAGCACTGACCAAGCATAGATCATCCACATATGCAAGGAGAATTTCCAAACTCTCCCCTTTCCCTCGAACATATACACAGGGATCAGCAAGGCTAGGATCTTGCAAGAACCCGCGTGCCACTAGGCACGCTTTATATTTCACATGCCCATCAGCAGTGGGTTTCAACTTGTAGACCCATTTGCTGTCAATTGGCTTCACACCCTTGGGCAAATTACAAAGAGAATACACATCATGCTGGATAATGGAATCCATTTCACTCTGCATTGCATCCCACCAGGGTTCTGCCTGTTGCTCAGGCATTTTCACAACATCAGCAAAGCACTGAGGCTCACAGTTTACAGCGCACACACGAACTGCGAGAGACTCAGGGGAAAAACGTTTAGGTGGAGTGCCTTTCGTTTTTCTTTGAGACCGTCTGGGGATGGGACGATCCTGCAAAGGTTCGTCCCTGTCCTCAGCACTGCGAGACCTTTTCACTGAGCCCTCGCGTTCTCTCTCCCCTGTGCAAGACCTTCGCACATCACTTACAGCTCTTCTCCTCCACGCGCCTCTCTCCTCTTCTGTTTCAACCCTTGAGGAACTGGGAGCGGAGGCTGGGAGTGGAGCAGAGACTGAAGGCTGCAGTGGCTGAGAAGCTGGCAGACCAGCCACAGGGAGAAAAACTTCAGACGCTGCCTGAACACGCGACCAATTAGCATGTTCCTCAAAAGAGGCATTCCTAGACACAACACAGGAATTGCCACCAGCGTAAAAACGATACCCCTTGCAGTTGGGCTCATAGCCAACAAAACGCATACGCTGGGCCTTAGGCTCCCCCTTCCTTCTTTGCCCCTTGGGGATGTGCACCCAAGCAAAACTCCCAAAGACTCTCAGATGTGCAATGGAAGGTTGTTTACCAAACAAACACTCATAGGGAGTAGTATTAACCACAGAACTCCACAGCCTGTTGTGTATGTAACAGGCAGTCAGAATTGCCTCACCCCAAAAACTCAGAGGCAGATCTGCATCAAGCAGCAAACTATGCATTCGAGTCTGCAGAACTCCTGCATTCCGCTCAGCCACTCCATTCTGATGAGGAGAATAGCCGGCAGTCGCCCTGTGCACTATACCCTGTTTTTTGATCCATTGTTGCAAGTTCTCCGACAGGAATTCCATTCCTCTGTCGGTTTGAAGCTTTTGCAGGGAATAACCAAATTGCCTTTCAACCAAGGAACACCAGTTCTTGAGAACTTGACACACATCAGACTTTTGTTTCAACAAATAGCAGAAAATGAACCTGCTAAAATCGTCTACGAGAATGACGAAATATCTAGCTCCCCCTAGGGAAGGTTTACTCATAGGACCCACAATATCACAGTGTACCAACTGGAATGGGGCGGTTGGTACACGAAAACTAACTCTCGGTGCTGGGAGTTGTTTAGATTTAGCTTGCTTGCAAATAGCACAGTCAAGAAAGACATTACAAGGCTTCAAAGTACACCCTTTACAACAACCAGCAAGCCTCTTTAACACGGGAAAGCTTGCATGCGCTGCGCGCCGGTGGAGGAGATGAAGGCACTCATCATGTTGTGGGACATTGCCATACACATTACACACAGTGTGTCGTGGCTCAAGAAAGAACAGCCTCCCTTCTCGTGTAGCCACAGCACATACCACCCCATCTTTGAGGATTTTACCTTGCTTCCCATAGAACTCAACCTTGAACCCTGACTCTGTTAGTTGCCCCACAGAAAGCAAACAGAAATCAAGAGAGGGAACAAACAAAACATTTTTCAAACCCATGTCAAGGGCAGGGACAAAAGCTACACCTTCGCCACAAGCTTTAGCCTTTGTCCCATTAGCTAATGTCACAGAGGAAACACTGGCAGAATCCAAATAGTCAAATAAATCTTCAGAATTGACCAGGTGCTGGGAACAGCCGCTGTCTAGAAGCCAAACGGAATCACCTGCCTCCTCAGAGTCTGAAACAGCATCTCCCAGGGCAACAGCAACTCTCAGCCGTCCTCTGGCCCGACCTCCTCTGCCTCCTCTGCCACGGCCCCTGGCACCGGCGCCTGTGAAGCTTTGCTCCCCTTGCTTCAGGAGCGGGCAATCACGCTTCAGATGAGAAGCAGACCCACAGCGAAAGCACCTTCGCACAGCGTGGGCTCTCACCAGCCCCTCCTGCCTCGCCTCAGCAGCCGGAGAACTTTTTCTCCAAGCACAGGCCTCTGCAGCTGGAGCCGGCTGTGTGGGAGTCTCTGCATTCCTTGCGCGCTTTTCCTCTTCTTCCAGCAGACGGGCAGAAACCAAAGGAACGGTTAACTCCCTCTCTGGCATGGATTGGAGAGAGGACACCACCAGATTCCAGGAACTATCAAGAGAATTCAAGATGCAAAATACCTTGTCACTTTCAGGCAACACTTTACCTCTCTCCCGAAGTGACGAAAACAGCTCCAACATCTCAGTCAAATGCTGCCTCACCGGGACACCGGGGCCAGTTTCATCCCATATAAACGGGCGCACAGGGCGTACTTGGCGGCTGCTGACTGACTCAAAAACAACTCCCGAAGCCTCGCCCAGGCTTCTCGAGGGGTGGCAAGGTCCCTAATATGCGTGAGCTGGTCATCCTCCACAGCCAGAAAGAGGACAGACATGGCACGCCTCGTTGCCGCTGCTATCTCCGCAGCAGTCCCCTGCAGAGTCGGGGAACTGTGAAAGCACCCCACAGCCCCTCAGCTTGCAAATACTTTTCCATGCGAGCTGACCATGCCAAGTAATTAGTTGCATTTAGCTTAACGAGAGGCAGGCCCCCAGGCACCACATGAGCCATCGTAAAAACACCTCAAAAAACACCTCTCAAAACCATCCTCTGCTACCATGTTGAAAAACCCGCCAGGGGCATTACCATCAATAGGAAAAACATCACAGCCAACACGAGGCAGCAGGCTAACAGTCTTTATTGCGGGCAATAGATCAAGTAGCAGACTATTAAGTTACAGCGCAGCGAGCCATCTCCTCGTCCAGAGCAGAAAGGAACAGGAAACAAGAAAAAGGCACAGCCTGTTCAAAAGCCGTGTTTTTAAGTATACATATTCAATAACAAGGCGTTCCCTTAACCATAACAATGTTGCGGCTACACGCAGCAGAAGACCTTGAATACGTTTAGGTTTCACATGGGCAGCGTTCACAGAAAGCTAGACTAAACAACTACAAGCAGCTTTGCGTTCTCACCCTCTAGTGGTGGGAAAATATGAAGCCAGGAGTAACAACAGGTCCCATCATGCTTCTCAACCTGTGACAGATGAAACAACTGGCAGAGATTGTTTGGATATCTGTGGTTCAGTAATAGCAACCAACTTACTTTTTCCTTCTACTAAATCCTGAGAAAGCCATTTTAGTTCTAAACCACTTTTTGGTATCAATAATGATAGGCTGAGGATGAACGAACTAAAGCTTATCCTAGAGATAGAAACAATATTTGAAAATATTTTTTAAAAAATGAAAATCCAGAAACCCTGATAAGTAGAATTACAGACTGATAAGAATTTTTGCAGTTCAGGATTTATTCACAGGTTTGTTTTGTTTGGCACAGAAAACAGCACATTCAAGGGCATAAAATTATATTTCTATGATGAACTGTGTCCCTGAACCGTGAAGAGTCTTTGGGCATTTCCGCACTACATCGTTATAGGGCTATTATTCCACTTTCAACATCCTGTAGAATTCTGGGGTTTGTAGTTTACTGAGGCCAAAGAGCCCTCTGGCTGAGAATTCTAAATGCACTTTTTCCCTAAACTGCAAACCCCTTTTCTTACTAAATATGATGAATGGTTTAGACAAGAATATTGCTAAAAAAATATTGGAGAGTTCTTTTGTATATAGCTTCAACAGCAAGGATTATACTTTTTAAAATTTGGAAAAACAGAGTAACACCAGATATAAATCAGTGGCTGGTAGATTTATTAGAGATGAAGAATCATGATATATTGAAAAGGCATATTAATGAAAGATCAGCTAAGGAAACTGAAGAGGAATGGAAACCATTCATGGACTATTTACAAGAAAGATGGAAAACTGAGACAATACACATGTAGACAGTTATGCTGGACATGGACTGAGAAAATCTGAGGCAATGATATGGGATATCAAATATATAATATCAATTGTAGTGGTAAATTTGACAGGGTATATAGATTATTCATATAGAAGAACTCCAAAGGGGTTTCTTTATAAGTGTGTGTTAATAGCATACCAACTACTAGGTAAGAGGAAGTCAAACAAGTCAAATGTTGCCAAATAGTTTATTATTGTCAAAAGTTTTAATTATTTTTTATTTAGATTTATATGTGAATTTTCCAAACGTTTATGTATACTTCTCTTTTTCTTAATTTAGTTATAAAACTGCAAACCCCAGAATTCCATAGGTTGTCGAAAATGGCATAATAGTCATGTAATGTAGTGTGGAAAGGCCCTTTGAAAACTCCACAGGTGAAAGGATCTCAAAGACTACACCATTTCCAAAGCCTTTCTGGCTGGAGGAAGAAAACTGCTGAAAGTACTTGTTGTTTCATTGGAAAATGAAATTAGTGAAGAAAACCATCCCTGTCTAATCCAGACAAAACAAAGGTGTTCCTGGTCAATAGAGTGGCAGATCAGGGAAGAAGAATTCAGTCTGTGCCAGATGGGATTACACTTGTCCTGAAGACGGGGGGAGCTGGAAGGTAAATCTCAATTCAGTACTGAGCTTGTATGTTGTAAGCAGTGGCCAGGAGTACATAGGCAAAGTTAGACCTAGTGTACCAATCGTGCATGTTCTTGTACAGTGACACATACCTCAGTTACCTCCTGTTTGGATCACTGTAGCATGTTCTACCTGTGTTTGACCTTGTAGAGTGTTCAGAAGCTTAAGCTGGCCCAAAGAACGGAAGACAGACTGTTAACTGGGATTGGTGACAGGCATTATAACAATTCCAATTATTATTCATCTATTTCTGCTACGATTCAAAGTCGTGTCTTACTTAAATCTAGACTACATGACAATCTGTATTCTCCCATACAACCTTGCCAGACAGCTTCTCCCTCTCTAACATCTTCAGATCTGGTGGGGATTTGGTAGCCTCTCATATGATCTGGAAGTCCCTTCCAAAGAAGGCAAGAGTACCCATCTTCCTGTCTTGTCTTTTTGTCCAAAGGTAAAGAATTGTTTGTTTCAGAATTGTCTGTTTTAAGCTTTGGAGAATGGGTTGTTGTTGATTTTTTAAAAAAGCTTATTTAATAATATATGCTGTCCTGGGGCAGAATTCACTACGCAAGTTACAAATGCATAACCACTATAGTTATATAGTTATGCAGTGTCTTCTGGTTCATCTCCCCATCACCCACTTATTAGCAGCTGCTGCAGGTGACAAGGATCTGTTCCCCTGTTGACAAGGAAGCAGCTGACTGAGGTTCCCACTTCCTTCTGTGAGTGATCTGCAATGTGACAGCCAGAAGCAGAGTACATGTCATAATTACCTCTCAGCAAGTAGAGACTGAGGAACTTTCATTATCCCTACTTGTCCCCTGAACTAGGGAATGTACAAAGATCATGAATACAAACTAGTCAAGAATGACATTATACATCCGTAATTATCTCATTGAATTCTAGCCCTACTAACTGCTTTTTATTTTGCCTGGTTAATTCATGATTTAGGATGTTGTTAATGTTATATATAGTTTAATTACATTTTAATGACAATCTTTTGCATGTTTGCATCTACATGTTTTAAATTGTCAGCTATCCTAAATTCTGGGATGGAGGCCAAAATGTACAGAACATAAATGAATGAAAGAACAACTTAAGAACAAAAGTGCACTGTCCAATGGAATTAGAAGGACAGCAATAGGAATCAAAGGTTTAAAAGGAAAAGCTTGAGGATCCTACTCAAGGAATAAAGTTTTTAGTGTTAGGGCAAAACACTGAAGAAATTGAAATACTATTTCTATGTTAAGTCTTAAAATAATAACTGTATAACATAGTACTTTACAGTCTTAAAGCTGTATTGAGTGTTAATCTCTTCCAGTGGAAACAAGGAGCTCTGTGACACCTTAAAGATTAACACATTTATCACAACATAAGGTTTGAGGGCTTCAGTCTACACCATAATGGAAGTTTATGCCATAATAACTTTGTTCATTTTTACGACAACACCAGACTGTTTAGATCATACTGTCTCAGTAATTCCTATGAGATCTTGACGAGGTACATCAGCACTGTGGAGAGGTAGAGAGCTTATGCAACTATTGAGCCCATAGCAATGGCAGATTACTTCAACAACAACGGCCTATTGAAGAGTGTGTGTGTACCTTCAAGTTGTGTGTCAACTTATGGTGACCTCATGGATATCATAGGCCCTTTCCGCATGGCATTTGCCATGCGAAAGGGCACCTGGAGCATCATGCAATTGTAAGGAGTGATCTGCACGACGCACTCACAATCGCACAACACTCCAGGGGCCGGCAGGTACCAATCGTGCACCTTTTCATTTTTGGCTGGAAGCCGAAAATGGTGCGTGATCGCTCATAGCTCCTGGGCCCTGTGGACACTTATCTGGCATGTGAAGCCTCTGAAGTCGTGCTGGTCATGCTTCCTGCTCCAGCGCAGCCTGGGAAACTCCCAAGCTGCACTGCAGAAGGAAGAGGTGGGGCTCTCATCCAAGCAGGCAGCTCGTGCGGAGCTGAAGCTGCAGGGATATGAGAGCCTCTCTCCGGAGGCTGCTCACACGATCCCCACACCCCAGCACTGGAAAAAGGTAAGGTGTGGAAAGGGCCATAGAGTTTTCTTAGGCAAGGAATACTCAGAGGTGATTTTGTCATTTCCTTTCTCTAAAATACAGACTACAGCACCTGATATTCACTGGTGGTCTTCCATCCAATACTAATGATAGTAACTATGGTAGCTCCTCTTTAGTTAAGTCAAATCACACTTAAAAAAAGATGTTCTCTGATTATAAGCCTCAAAATTCTTTTGCTTGTAGTAAAGACATCTGTAAAGATAATAACTTGAAACTTGGCATCCAGGATTGTTTAACTCAAACTGTTTGCTCTAGAGGTAAGCAATGAACAGGCAAATATCATCTCACAGGAAGTTTTATCTAGCAATATAGTACAGTTCAGATACTTTATAAAGTAAACTTATAGGGCAACTTGCAGACATCTTTGCTGGCTACAGGCACTATACCCTTCCCATCTGTATTTGAGCCTCAAAAACCAAGCAAAGGGTAGATTCATATGTAAATTATAAGCACACACTATTTTTAACACTGAAAAGCTTCATCACCTATCATAGTGTATGTGTCTTAAACCTTGGTTCCAATTTCCTTGCTTTCTATAGGTTGAGCCAAATTAAAACCCTGGCCTAAAGCTTTCTGCACTAAACTGTTATAGTCCTATTATTCCTCTTTCAACATCCTATGGAATCCTGGGGTTTGCAGTTTAGGGAGGGACCTCAAAGGCCCCTCTCTAAACAGCAAATCCCAGGATTCCACTGGATGTTGAAAGTGGAATAATAGCACTATAACAGTTTAGTGAGGAAATGGCCTTAGTCCCAATGAGAGTAGGACCACTGAATCAGTGGAATTTACGTAAGCAAGTGTTTACCATTCACAATTGATTCAATTGTTAGTAAAGACTAGAAATTAGATTTAGGTCTCTTTTTATCATATGTATGCATATAAACGTATCATTTATCTATACCTATAGATTTATCTACTTAGGGTACAATTTCTTGCATCTCATGAGGTAGGATTTTTGGTTCATAAAGGTTCATGCCACAATAAATGTGTTAATTTCTTTCAGGTTTCAAAAGAATATTTTTCTCCTTACAGAATGGCAAGTCTTCCAATACTTATACAACTGTGGCCATTTCTGCACGGGGTAAGTAAAACAGTGCAGTGCGTCCTCCACGGAGGACGTCTACACCTTGAAGTGGACTGGGTCCAGACTACTAACCATAGATCCGCACCTCAGTCCACTCGACAATGACCCCAAGTGGTCCTCCAGCATGTTTTTGAAAGACCTGATTTTTCCGTTCTTTCAAAATGCTGGCGTGCGCCATTGCATGCCTGCTTTCTGGTGCAGATTCACAGGCTCGCACCAATGTGAGCCTCTGATCTGCGGAGGACAGGCTTTAGGCTGGCGAGCTTCAGCAGTTGGTCGAGACCCATGACCAACTAGAAGCCGCCATTTTGGACGCAAAGCAGTACGGATCTATGAGCACGCACTGCTCTGCCTCACTCCAGACTGGACCGGACCGCCAGAAGATCTGGTGAGTAGTGGCAAGGAGTGTTTCCCTTGCTACGTGCGGAAATGGCCTGTAAGTGACAGAAAATCACCATGGCCTGGATTTGATTACAAAAGAGAAAAAACCTTCTGAAATGTGTTTTGCCATTTTCAAAAAATATAAACATATTATTAATCGTTTGCATATAAAAAAATCCTCATCTAAGAACTGCATTATCAGTGAATGAAGGCCTTTCAAGCAGTGAAATTCTGTGTGAGATGGTAAATGGGACAGCTCAGCCCCTACCACTGACATTTTTAGCAGTTGACACATTGGTCAAGTCTCTTGCCAGCCACGCAGTCCCTGAGCATTAGGAGGGGCTTAAATAGTATGTGTCAAAGAGTCATCATACTACTGCCATGTTAGTCAGCTTGCTTGGAAACAAGATATCATCTACCTTGCTTACTTGTTTATAAATTGGGAGGAGTGAACTGTTTGGAGAGCTTGGGAACCAAGCTCCCTGAAGAAGCTGGTACTGGCTGATACTATGTAGGAAAGGAATGTGTGAGAAAGTTCTGAGAGCTCCTAGGAAAGGCAGTGAGTGGTTCTTAAAACTGAAACATATTATGTGCTTAGTCCTGGCAAAAGCAGTGTTTCTGTGCTGATCCATCTAAACTTTAATAAAGCTTTTCTGAATCCTCTCATGAAGCTTAGTTGCTGAGTTAGATTAAGATGGAGCACAGAAGGGAGGACATTCTAGCTGGCTATGGATCCTCTCTTACACTGTTAAACTCTATACACATAAATAAATATATGTGCAAACTCTTTCTTGCATGTTATAATACAGGGAGCATGCCAAACATGTGCACAGCTGATGAGTTTGGCAACAGGCATTATCCCACTCCTCTAAGCATCAGAGGGACACTGATACACTTCAGCTGAGATCCTACATCATATCAGCATAGCAGAAATTTCTGCCACTGAAGTGGTGTTATCTGACTCCCAAATTGAATACCAGCAGCAATTGAATTGGAACGTGTGAGTTGTTTGCTACATAGAATGGCCTTAGCCAGACAGGGACCTTTCAAAATGTCAGTTACATTAGCTCTGAAAGGCTGTTTCCCTCCCTCCACCAACCTATACAGAGTCTATTGTGGTATTTCTGGGATGGCACAATGTGTTTTGTTACTGCGGTAGATGAACCCTATCCTGGGGTCTATAATATTAAAAATATCTCCACGTGCTTGAGAGGTACCCTGAACAAGCACGTAGGCAGGCACGGTCCAACGGCCAAAAACAGGAAAAACCTGGTCAGGCCAGTAAACCCATATTCACGTAGCCCCAGGAGACCTTGAGACATAAAACATAAAATACAAAAAGGGTCCTCAGCCCCAAGGAGCCGTCCTGAAGGGATTAAAGCATCTGACAAACAGCCCATCAAGCAAGGACTATTTGCATACAGCCGAGGCTTTGACACCCTGGTAGAGCCAGTCATGCAAAGGACATTGACATTTTGGAGCTTTGTTCTAGCTCCTCCATCTATTGTTCTTCCCAGGAAACAGTTAGCCTTTTCCTCTCATAAATAGACCCAGTTTTTCAGTGGTTCTTTGGATCGCTCCCGCCTTCCCAGCAGACCGTCACTCCATCTGTTGAGCTATCCCGTCAGCCCTCCACATGCAGAGTCTCATCTCTCTCTCCACTGCTGTCTCTGACCTCCGGACTTCAGGACCAGGTGGAGTATTCCCCAGCTGTAACCCTTCAAAGCCCCCTTTCCAATTTCCTCTCTTTTTATTTCTCGCTAGGTCTTGAGTGAGTGAGTGCGTAAGTGCGTACGTATGCAAGTCTTTATTTTTAATAAAATCATTTATTTGGCAATTGGTGTGGTTTTTGGCTTGGTCTGACCCTGTAAAAACTGGGTAAAAAGACCCTGCTAGGTTACCCTGCCTCTCGCATTGCTACTGCTTGTGCTCTGGCTAGTTTCCATTCCCCATCATGTGGAGCACATTGAGGTGTCCCCCAAGGGACCCCAGAAATCAGGGTAACAGTTTCACCTCAGTTCTCCTCCTCAATTGATTTCATATTATTATACAGTAGATAATACTGTACTATTATTATTGCATACCTTAAGTTTAAAGTATTTATTATTGCTCACATAGTGACAGGTACTAGGATAATTCATAAAACTGGATAAGTGCAGATGTTTCCTCACACAATCCTCAGTTTGTTTTAAACTGAAGATGCCATGAATTGAACTTGAGATTCTCGCATTCCAGCTTCTTCATGCAAATGTGTGCTCTACCACTTGCATTTGCAGATTATGCTTCTTAATTTGGGGTACAGATGCACAAATACAATAATTCAGTTGTGTAGAGAGAGAAAATGTTCTGCATATGCTCAGTTATGAATTCTCCACCTATGATTCACAAACAGATTTAGCAACTGGTCTTTGTAGTCAGTCAAACTTTCCTGCACTTACAGTGGATCAGTGCCTTCTAACTGGAAAGCATTTCAAGGGTAAGTGAACAGCACACATCTTTTTCAGTGTGGAAACAGTAGAGAGAAAAGGTGCAGATTAGTAACAAACCATAATTTAACAGGTTGCAAGATAAAATCCCATGCTTTCCCCAACCTAAGAATTTCCAGGCATGTTGGACTCTTACCATTCCCAGACAGCAATCATATTATTTACTTTTGGGTACCTCTGAAAAGAGGGACTGGTGAAGTCAATTTTAAAATAATAAATGTGCTTTTAAAGGTGCCAATAAAAAAAAATGAAAGCCTATCCATTCATCTTACTGAACTATGTTTATTGCACATGTCCGTTTCTTGGTAGAGGACAGAGAGGCCTAAAGGCACTAGATCCTATTTTATCTTGGAAGCTAAGCTGGATCAGTTCTGGTGAGTGCTTGGATGAGAAGTTGCCAATGAATACCAGGTGCTGTTGGCTATAACTCAGAGGAAGGAACTGGAAAAACCACCTCTAAGTATTCCTTACCTAAGAAAACCCTATGAAATTCATGGGATTTGTTACCCTGATTTCTGGGGTCCCTTGGGGGACACCTCAATGTGCTCCATGTGATGGGGAATGGAAACTAGCCAGAGCACAAGCCAAGCACTATACAAGAGGCAGGGTAACCTAGCGAAATCTTTCACCCAATTTTTATGGGGTCAGGTCGAGCCAAAAACCAAGCAAAATTGTCTAGTAAATGATTTTATTACAAATAAAGACTTGCACATGTATACATTCATGCACTCACTCACTCACTCACTCACTCACTCACTCACTCACAAGAGCTATTTAGAAATAAAAGAGAAGAAATTGGATAGGGGGCTTTTGGAGGTTTACAGCTGGGGAATATTGCACCTGGTCCTGAAGTCCAGAGGTCAGAGACAGCAGTGGAAAGAGAGATGAGATTCAGCACGTGGAGGGCTGAGGGGATAGCTCAACGGATGGAGTGACAGTCTGCTGGGAAGCCGGAAGCGATCCGGAGCGATCCAAAGAGCCGCTCCAAAACTGGGTCTATTTATGGGGGAAAAGGTACCTGGAGGGCTAATCCTTTCCCGGGGAGAACAATAGGTGGAGGAGCTAGAACAAAGCTCTAAAATGTCAGCATTCTTTGCATGATTGAATTTGCTGTGGTTGTCAAAGCTTCAGCTGTATGCAAATCGTCCTCACTTGACAGGCTTTTTTGTCAGATAGTTTAATCCCTTCAAGACGGCTCCTCGGGGCTGAGGACCCTTTTTGTATATTTTACATGCCTGGAGGTCTCCTGGGGCTACATGACTATGGATTTACCGGCCTGACCAGGTTTTTCCTGTTTTTGGCCGTTGGACCGTGCCTGCCTACGTGCTCGTTCAGGGTACCTCTCAAGCACATGGAGATATTTTTAATATTAAACTGTAGACCCTGGGATAAGGTTATCTATCACAGTAACAGATTGCCATAAGTTGGCAGGCTTCTTAAAGGCACTTACACAGAAGGGTAAATGGTCCCAATCAGTCTAAGCCACATGCACTGCTTTGGAAACTAGTTAAGTGATGATAATTTAAACAAGTAAAATATTTAGACTATTTGTGTTAGTGACTGAATATTCATCTGTTAATTTCTACCTTTAACAGTACTGAGTTAATTTTCAGTCTTAATATTCCAAACTGTCTATGGCATCTGAAGGAGCTTGCCCTGTAGAAGTCATCAGTTGGCTTTTTCATGGCATGGAGCTGACTATGATCTCCTATCAGGTTTGCAAACTGAGATATAGTTAGAGCTAACAATATTGTTCACAGGGTGAATAAATTATTATCAGCTATGTAATCATGATTTATCTGTGCATGGAATCAGTGCTCGAACAATGGTATTTACCAAAAACAAAAATTGGTCTTAAATATAGATAGCAAATTATTACTCCTTTTTGTACATATATCAGCAGGTAATTTACCAAAATGAGGAGTAAAAATGGTTGCAGTAAAGATAACAGTACTGATCTGGGTCAGTTCTATTTAATTTGACACAATGGAGGCAGGAATGTGACTGACCTCTTTGTAAATTGCTCCATGCATATACACCTGATTAATGACCAAGGTGAACCATTAACAAATTACAGCATGATAAATGGCAAATTGGTGGATTTCAATCCATGTACTTGCCAGAAATGTGAAACCCAGCAAGTTGCTAGTGCTGGCTCCCTGACTGGAGGTTTGACACTTAGGCAATTAAACAAGCCAGAAAAGAATGTGGCAGCTGCCTTTGAAAATAAAGCTCTGCATGTTTATGCAAACACAATTACATGATGTCTATGAAAAACGTAGATAATCAGTCAAGCAACTGATATTTCTGCCTGCCTTATTTTTCTTCCTAGAAATCAAGTACTTAGGTGGTAGGTATGTGAGCAGAGTTGTGTACTTATAGTGAAAGCAGCCTTTCCTAACCAAATTGGATCACCAAAAAAGAGCTAATTCAGGTTCTAATTGGATGAAGACCAAATTTATTTAATTTCTTATATTTTCTGAGCTCCTCTTGTTATCAGGAACAAGGCCTGGAAACTTACACTATCCCTCTCACAAACTTCCTCTTCTTGTTGCTTCTTCCTTTCCCCAAAACTTATTTAAAGATGGTAGCAGTGTAAAAGGCATTTACTGTAGCTTTACTGAAGTGGTAGACTCCATTAAAATTTCTCAGACATTTTGTCTGGTGAAGAACCACCAAGTTTACTGCAAATGAAGTTTAAATGTTCATTAAACGTTACTTTTTAATCATTCGAAAGTGTGGGAAGGTTTATCTCCTTTCTGACTTTGGTTCACTGTGAGCAGTGTTAGGTATAGGAAATGTGTGTGGGAGAGACAGAGAGATGTGGCAAATCCTCCACAACTAGTCATAGCCTAGGCAAGTGTGAAGGAGTGACCCCACCTTTGAAGAAGGGTTAAATCATTAGCCTCTGTGGTCTGAATGGATCCAGTCAGTAGCAGCTTCTGGAATGTTGAGGAGGGAAGGCTAATAGGGAAGGAGATACAAAGAAAGGTTTGACTGTTCAGCTGTCAGATAGGCACAGGGAGCAGATAGGAATGGGTAAGATCAAGATAAAAACAAGATAGGGCAACTTAGAACAGAAACAGAGTAGATAAAATGGAGAAGATTAAAATAGAGTTGTCTGAAACAGAGCCTTTTATTTGATAGGAGTTGAAGAGTACAGTGAACTGTTAAGTAAATAATTCAGGGAGAAGTTGCTACTTTGATTCTGACCGAGTTGGTCCTTTGAAATGCATATAAAGTCAGCTACATTCTAGATGCTTAACCTGTTAGTCAATACATCTTTGTTGTTTTGTTATTTTACACTCTCATCCAGAAACTTTTTATTTAAATGGTTGAAGTAAGAGTGAGTCATGCGTTACCAAAACAAGCCATGTCAGCTTGGCAAGTGTCACCATAGGACTCAGTTATTAAATCTGGGGCAGGGAGTAACCTGATAAGGGCATGGTAAGTGATAGAAACCGCAGGGTTGGAGGCTAAGTGCGCAACCTGATCAGAATCTATCAAGGGAAAGGCAGTGAAGCTACCCATTCAATCTCCTCTAATCATTTGCTTTTAATAGCTTTTAATAGGAAGGAAAATGCATATCTCAGCCTAGAGTCTCATGCTGGCATGGAGGGGCTTTGTATCCCAAGCCTCCCCTAACAATTTGGCACCCGCTGCTACCTACTGTCAGTGGAAACACAGTGGTCTGAATCCTATCAGTTAGTCCAAACTAGAGCAGATTCACTGAATCCATTGTTAAATGGTAAGTCAAAAAGTTAATAAATCCCATGGATTCAATGGGTCTAATCTAATCAAGCCCCATTAAATCCATGGGGTTTATTAACTCATTGATTCACCATTTAACGATGGATTCAGTAAGTCTGCTGTAGTTTGGACCAACTAATTAGACTATATTAATTGAGAAGAGTCAGCATGGTGTAGCGGTTTGAGTATTGACTATGAACCTGGAGACTAGAGTTTGATTCTCCTCTTGGTCACGGAAACCCACTGAGTGATCTTGGATGCATCACACACTCTCAGCCCCAGAAAACCCCATGACAAGTTCACCTTAGGGTCACCATAAATTGGAAATGATTTGAAGGTACACAACAACAATCTAATTGAGACTAACAATATGATTCCAAACCATATGCAATAGATTTATGTTCACAGCTGTTAGTTGTGTGCATTAATTTCATCACCTGATGAAGAGAAGTGGATTCCAATACTGAAATGTTAACTCCAAAATAATATGGGGTACATTGGGATTTTTGGTTTTATTTTTGAAAACAATAAGCTTTAAAGTATTAAATTAATAAATTTCAATTCAGAAAATCTTTTGTACAAAATCCTGTTTCAAAATGTGTAAAACTTTGTAAAGAAATGACCAAGGAAGCGTTAGCAAAATCTGTATCAAATGCTCTGAAAAACCTGGGCATTTAAGGCGTAGTGGCCAATCCCACACAAAATGAGTCAGTAAAGAAAATGTACTTGCCAAGTTGTATGTTATCAAAGAGATCAATCTATATAGCTTGTATGAAATGGTGTAGAGAAGTGGAAAAAACACAAAAATACCGAGTGCAGCTTTATGCATAAATAGGTTATATAAGCATGTATCTGATTCTATGTTCTACAGATACCATGGACTGGTACAAACACAAATAGAACGGTTTTATAGCAAAGCAACCCTGAAGTTTCTGTAGAAGCCTAGATGACTGAACTGAGACTATCATACTTTAGACATACCATGAGAAAATATGATTCACTAGCAAAGACAATAATGCTTAGTAAGGTACAAGGTTGTAGGAAAAGAGGAAAACTGCATTACAGGTGGGTAGATGGACTCATTCAAGGAACTGCAGCCCTGAGTCTGCATTTCTCTCTGCCTGCTGGATGCAGCATCTAGGCCAAAACTCCCAGGAGGTAATGTGAGACAGGCTTATCAATACAGATGCATCAACATTACAACTGAAGACTAGGAAAGCAAATATGCTTTTTCTGCAGAAAAAGTTTGTAAATATCAAGTTGATTTTGAATTACACTTAGAACAGTTGCTGTTACTTGATCAGTTTCTTCCAAACTTGCTTTTTATTTTTTAACACTCTTTTCTAATTAGGTAATAGTACTCATTTATGAATATAAACTCATAACAATCTTTTTAAAAAAAAAGATTAATGAGGACTATTCATTTTCCCTGCTACACAGGTTGTATGCTATCTGCTATGCAAAGGTGACAAAAATATAATCTTATTTTGCCTCTACCATCTTGTCCTTGACACAACATCCAGTAGAATTATTCTGAGCATTGAGAAGCCTGTTGGGATAAGGCTCAGATCAGAAGCAAAATCCCCTGCTATAATAAATTTAGTAGGCATTTCAAGGGAAGACTTGCTCATATTTGTTTAGAAGTTGCTGCTGCTGTTATTGTAGACTCTAAGCAAGTGTCCAGTGTTCCACTTGATTCAGTTTCTTTGTATCATTTTCAGTTGCTAAGGCCTGATGATGTGAGAAAGATGCTAGATGCTCCATTCTCTCCACACTAAGTAAGCTTGATCCTTGCTTGTCTTACCTGATAAACCTAGTAGAAGTGGACTGAGCGAGTGTAGATATATGCTTCACTGTATCTTGGGGTGATGCCTGCTGCTTTGAAGGACGCCATAGTACAGCCTCTCCTGAAAAGGGTTTCCCCGGCCCAGAGTTATGTGCAATATCATCCTATTACCAATATATTTTTTCAAAGCAAGCTCTTGGGCAACTTCAGTCATTCAGGCTTAATACCAGGGTATGGCACTGAAATGGCTTTAGTTTATTTAAGTTATGACCTAGTCTAGGGAAATGACAGGGAAACTGCTACTGCCATGATCCCCCTGAATGTCAGTAGCTTTTGATCTCATTGCTCCTCATACCTTACTGGAGAGAATCTGCAGAATGGGAACAGGGGGCAATGTGTTAGAGTATCTCCATGGCCAATTCTGGAAAGTGACAGTGGGAAACTTCTTTTCAGACTTATGACCATTAAATTGTGGGTGGCCAGGAGTATAATTTCCATATCAACATGCATATAAAACCACTGGGTGAGATCATTAGAGCTATAAGGTTGGGTGCTATGAGTATGCTGAAAGCATTCTGCTTCACAACTAGAACTGTGCAGATTCTGAATCACTGCTTGGATACTTCAATGGATTGGTTTAGAGTCAGTAAACTTTAGCTGATAAGATGGAATTTCTGTGGGTTGTTAGTTGCTGGATCCAGGAACTAGATATGTGAACTCCCTTGAAGTGGTTGCAATCCATTGAAAAAAAAAACAGATGTGACAGGTATTCTTAGACCCATCTCTATCACTGGAGGGCCAGGTGAACTCTGTGGCTTGGAATGTCTAGGGATAGTTTTGATTGGCCTGCCAGCTATGGTCTTTGCCACAGAGACATAACCTTTCCACAATAGTCCAAGATCTGACTATTGTGCTCTGTTTGGGACTGCTCTTTAAAACTGCTCTTAAAATTTGTTCAAAATGGAGCAACCAGATTTCTGATCAGAATATTATATACATCTGATATAACAACGGTTGCTAATGGCTGCCAATATGCTTCAGTCTGAATTCAAAGTGGAGATGACATTTAAAGCTCTTAAATGTCTTAAGATCTCAGTGCTTTACATAGGCCTGCCAAAGGTCTGTAGTCTCTGGACAGCCCCTCTTCTATTTCCAAGAAGCAGCAATAATACATGATGGAAAGACAGAAGAAAACTTTATCTTCTGTGGGACTCTAGTTTTGTAATACTCTCTCCTTGGATGACCAATTGGTGTCCACACTGGTTTCATTCCAGCATGAAGTTAAAACTTGGAATGAGATTGTAGATCAGCTACTTAATTAAATATTCTTCCCTAAGTAGCATCTCCTGAGCCCACATCCTGTCCTGCTTTATGGGGCAGCACCTTGCTGTAAGTGACAAAGGTTTGTTCTACTGTCAATCAGGATGCAGCAGAATGACATTTCCACTCTCCTCGTTCCAGTGATCACACTGTGACAATCAGAAGCAGGATCCCTGTCACAATTCCTTCTTGTACCAAACACTGCTGGTAGAAGAGGCATGAAAACAGCAATTTGCTGCATCCTGATCAACAGGAGAAAAAATCTCCATCACTCACAGTGGCTGCTGTCCAGTAAAGCAGAATTAAGGAACTTTTATGATCCCTACATATTCCCTGCACTATTTGCCACAATTGTGAATGCATGGGGATTGTGAATACAAATCAGTTACAGATGTACAAGTCTAGTTTACACATTCATAATTGTGATTGTGAATTCCAACTATGTTTTTTTTTCATTCAAGCCTTACTGTTTAATGATATTATTTAATTTGTATGATGTAGAGGGTTTTAAAATGTTTTTACTTGTTCTAAATGATTGCATAATTTAATATGTTTTTGGACTTGTGGGGTTTTTTAGTATTTTAAATTTTAAATTGATTTGAATTATCTAAATTGAGTTATTGTACACCATTAGGAAATCTTTCAATGTACTGCAGGATGGAAATACACACACACACACACACACACACACTTTTATTACACTGTTGCAGTTTTACTTCATATATACATATCTTGTTATACTCATCGCAATAGCCTATAAGGAAGGTCAATATTACATCTTTCAATGGCAAAATGAAATTGAGGAACATATTATATATTTTGATTAAAAGGTGCTGTGCAGCCATGTCTTTCTTTTTCTTTTTCTTTTTCTTTTTCTTTTTCTTTTTCTTTTTCTTTTTCTTTTTTCTTTTTCTTTTTCTTTTTTCTTTTTCTTTTCTTTTTTGTTTGCTCACTTAGCTGATTTTTACCAAGAAAGAAGTGTGCAAGGAAGGGAGGCTCTTGTCTTCATTCTTCAAATGAGATCAGAACAAAAATCAAACCAATGAAGAACTACAAAACTTAGGAAAAATGTTTCCATTGGCTCAGTCAGACAAAGTTGCAACTAAGGAATCTAGCATTCATGGGAAAGATAAAATTCAAAGTATAGCTAAATCAAAATTCTCCAGGGGGTTCCCCCCTAACTTCCAGGAAAATGTTTGATATTTGCCTTCTTTTACTCTTACCCCAATAAAAACAGACCGGTTTCCAGAATTTTAACCAGAATATTCCTCATAATTATTTTAGTGGCATCTACCATTTTCTACCATTTACCATTTTTCCGTTTTCCATAGCATCTCAGAATGATGCTATGATCTTTCCAGCATTGTTGGGAACACAAAAAGGGGAGCTATGGTGTCAACAAGCTGTTGCTGGTGCCACACCCTTGTTACCCCACTGGAAAACCCTGTCTCGGGGTCTACAATTTTGATATTAAAATATGATTCAACGTACCTGAGAGGTCACCTGGATGGGCACGTAGGCAGCAATGGTCAAACGATTGAAAATCAGGTCAAACCAGTAAAATTCTCTGTCACATAGCCCCAGGAGACCTCAAGTTGTGCAAACCCACAGTAGACAAAGGGTCCTCAGCCCCTGAGAAGCTGACTTGAGGGGATTAGCGTGTTTGCCCCAAGTTGAGCAAAATCCTATCGGGCAAGGGCCATTCACAGAAAGTCACACCACAACCCAATGCATCCTGAGACTTTGGCAACACCTTGTGATCTCATCATGCAAAAGAAGTTACCATTGTGGAGCTTCTTTCTCATTGCAACACCCATTGTTCTCCCCAGAAAAGGATTAGCCCTCCAGGTACTTTTTCCCCTACAAATAGTCCCAGTTTTTGAGCGGTTCTTTGGATCACTCCTGGTCATCCCAGCAGACCATTTCTCCACCTGTTGACTAATCCCCTCAGCCCTCTCCACAATGAGCTCCACTTCTCTGCTGTTTTTTCCCAGACCAAGGACTTCAGGAAAAGGTGCAGTATTACCCCAGCTACAACCCCTTCAATATTCCCCTTTCCAGTTTCCTCTCTTTTGCTTCTTAATAGGTCTTGAGTGAGTGTGTGAGTGATTGTGCTAGTGTATGAGACTTTCATTCAATAAAATCATTCTTCGTTTGGTTTTTGGCTTGGCCTGACCCCATAAAAATTGGGTAAAAAGACCCCACTAGGTTACCCTGCCTCTTGCATTGCTATTGCTCGTGCTCTGGCTAGTTTCCATTCCCCATCACATGGAGCACATTGAGGTGTCCCCCAAGGGACTCCAGAAATCAGGGTAACACCGTTAAAAAATACCTTTGGAAGAAAGAGCAGAGTAGAGCAGAGTAGAATCGTAGAGCTGGAAGAGATCACAATGCCATCGAATCTGACCTCCTGCCATGCACCATCAAAGTAGTTCTAATAGATGGCCTTCCAGCCTCTGTTTAAAAACCTCCAAGAAGAAATCTCGTCTATGTTTCAAGGCAGAGTATTCCACTGTCAAATGGCTCTTACCAGCAGACAGTTCTTCCTAAAGCTAAGATGCAATCTCTTTTCTAGAAGTTTGAAGCCATTGCTCTGTGTCTTAGTCTCTGGAGCAGCAGAAAACAGGCTTGCTCCATCCTCCATCCCTTCAAATATTTAAGCATGGCTACCATGTCACCATAACCTTCTCTTCTCCAGGCTAAATATATCCAGCTCCCTAAGCTGTTCCTTATAGGACATGGTTTCCAGGCCTTCTACTATTTTGGTCACCCTCCTTTGGACATGTTCCAGCTTGTCAATATCCTTCCTGAACTGTAATGCCCACGTGGGATCTGACCAAAGCAGAATAGGGTGGTACTATCACTTCCGTTGACCTAGACACTATACTTCTGTTGAGTGATATGGCACCTTAAGGATGAAGCAATATGCTTCAGCATAAGATTTCATATAATACAGCCCACTTGCTGAGATACCTGGAGTGTGGCCTCATTGGACAAACATTTATAAAAACACATTGAGGAACTGGAAAAATGTAGAATTTAATAGAAACTGGCACGGTGATGGGGTGACAAGTGCTGCCTTAACAGTGGTCATAAAAGACTAGTCAAAAGGACAAAGGAAGATCACAAAATTTTACATCCAAGCATAGATAAGCAGCTAAGCATATTTATGTTAGAGTGCTTTTTTGTTAGACATTTTTAGTTGGTAGTGAATGCAAAGCAGGAAAAATGTAGTCCAAACATAGTCATAAAACAGACAGGGACTTTTTTACTTGGATAAGGACACTGTGTATAGACAGCTCTACTGATAATAAGCATATTCATGTGCACAGTTTGCTAAGCCACTGTCTCTGTTCAAACTGATGCTGATAGACTGGAATTTGTGAATATATCCAAATTTAGCTGTCTTCCTTTCCAGTCTCCCGTTGAAATTGCTTTGTTCCACAATGGCCACCTTGAGATGAGTGACAGATTGTCATGGGAGACTGAAGCGTTTGACTGACACTGGTTTTTGTGCGTTGACATTTCTAATGTCAGATTTATGTCCTTTTACAGATTCTGTCTTCTTTGTCCTATGCAAAATGCAGAGGGGTATTGCTGGCAAAAGATGTTTGTTATAACAATCGAAGATGAACAGGTAAAGGAGCCCAAGTATTGTGGCCAACATTATAGGATATATAATGGTGTTACCAGGGTAGATGTGAGGAGACAATTGGCATCTAATTTTATAGGAAGGTCTTGTTCCTTTATTTCTGTCCATACTGTGTGACCTGTTAAATGTGACTACTTGTTTATTGTTGGGGTGTGGACTTGTCGATAAGCAGTTATAGGTCTGCCACCCAAAGCCTGCGAAGGGACAATATTATGATCCAGAATCAATTACTTCATTGTTTAGCATTTGAAAGGTCTCAGTTGTGAAACATAAATAGTGTTTTGCTGTCTTTTCTTTTTGTGTCTATCTTGTAATAAATTGGCCCTAGGTACCAATTTTCAATTTGTCAACTTTTTTTTTTTAACCTCATGAGGGTATTGTTTTAGAAATGCTTACTGTAAATCTATGGATTTAAAGACTCTGTGGGTCAGAGCAGATGTGCTTATATCAGAGGACTTGACAGTAGACAATAAATTTGATGGTGGATGCTGGAAGCATGTAAGTATATGTAGCAATAACCAGGTTTTCAATATAACATGGTGCCTCTCTGTCTATTATATAGTTACACAATGATGTTCAGAAAGCGAGTCTCTTGTGTGCACTGTTCTAGGCTCAGATTGATATTAGGACATACATTGTTCAAATTCCCATAGAACTTCTTAAGTCATTCTTTTCCATAAGTCGAGGTGCTAAAGACGTCCAGATAAAGAAGCTGTGCTACTGACAGTGCTAATAATGAGTCCTGCTCCAAAGAATCTATTGGAGATATGCAGTGAAAGCACTACCGCCCCATGCAGTTTTAATTCAACATTGTTTACTACATTTGTTCATCAATTATTAACATTCATCCATTATTATTAATTAGTAATTTTACACTGATCTCATTCTTCAATGTAAAAAAGAAAATGTTGCTAAATTCTCTTGGAGAAAAACTAATAGTAACCATTTTATCTAGTACTGTGGTTTATTACTGAAGAAAGGGATGCATCAGATAAACATATAGAGGTATTTCAGATAGACAAGTAACATGTGTATATGACCCTACCACAGAATATTGAGGTCCTTTTTTTGTGTGCTTTGTTTTTTCCCCATATAATAGCTGTGCTAAGAGAAAACCCAGCCATTGCATTTTCAGTGAATGAATGTGGGCTGCTCTGAAATAATTATTCTGTAAAATTATAGAATCCAAGTTGGTGAAGCAGAAAAAGTTCATTATAATGCTACTTACCTGCTTCTTTTCTTTGCCATGTGAGCAGTGGAACCATATAGAATATATGCAGTGTGATGAAGGGTAATAAAAGCAGCTATAGCAAATCAATAATGTAGACAGTCAGCATTAACAAGTAACATTTTTATCAGTGTTTCATTAAATAGTAAGATCACAATGTATAGATGTTAAGTTAAAGCCAACATCAGAAACAGACACCACAGAGAAATAATATTCTTCTCTCAGATGTCTGTACCTTATAGCTTTCCTTCACTATTTCTTAGAACAAGAGATCTTCTATTTCAATTACACCAGAACTAGTCAACACATATTATAGGGACATGGAGTGTGAGAAGCATGAATCAGGAGAAGCTACACATTGTAAAATGGAATGTATAAACATGAAATACTTGGAGTGAGCAAGCTAAAGTGGACAGGAATGGGACATTTTGAGTCAGGTAATTACACATTGTTTTACTCGGAAAATGAAAACCTAAGAAATGGTGTTGCATTAGTAGTGAGGAGAGTTGTAGCAAAAGCACAGGATATAATGCAAAGTCTGACCAAATACTATCAATAAGACTTCAGGAGAAACCCATCAACACAACCATAATCTAAGTTTATGCTCCAACTACAGAGGCAGAAGAAGAAGAAATTGAAAGATTCTATACTGGAATCCAGAAGAAAACTGATCACACACCAAAACAGGCCTTCTTGTCAATCATAGGTGATTGGAATGCGAAAGTAGGAAATGGAGCAGAATCAATGATTGCAAGAAAAATTGGCCTAGGATCAAGACACAAAGGAGGAGAGTGACTGTCTGAATTTTGCAAGGCCAACAGTTTGTTCATTGCAAGCACATTTTTTTAAGCTCAAAAAAGTGATAGTACCTGATGGCCAATACAGAAATCAAATAGACTACATAATTGGAAGCAGAAGATGAGATGATCCATTTTCTCCACAAAATCAAGACCAAGAGCGGATTTTGGCATGAATCATGAATTGTTAATACCAAAAAAAGAGAGTAAAGCTAAAGAATAACTCTAAACCCAGCCTTGTAGCCTGAATGTTATAGGGAGAAGAAGGCAAATAGTACAAGAACACAACAGTGGGAGCGAAAGAAATAGGAAGCTGGGGAAATGACCCGTGGTCTTCGCTGTCTCTGCACTAATGCACAGAGCACGGGAAATAAGCAAGATGAACTCAAACTCTTAACACAGCAAAATCATTATAATGCAATAGGCATTACTGAAAACTGGTAGAATGAATCTGTCTTGCCAAAGGGCTAGTTCATTTACTGGATCCAGAAGCAATAACAAACACCAATTGCAGTTGGAAAAGCCTTAACATTTATTAAGCAGTAAGCAGTTTAATAAGAGCATGAGCAGATATATGCATTCAGGCAGCACAAACAAAGGATAGATAACAGCCACCCAGGCCCAGAAATGCCCATTAACACAGCAGATAGATGTCTCACCAAGCAAGAATGCTCCGTTCTGCCATGTGAGAGCCCAGAAAGGACAGGAGAGAGACACTGGTGTAGTAGCCTCTGGTGATATAACACCCCAGCTATTAGGTTCATGCCAGAACTCCCACCAGGGGACAGAATTCCAGGTGGTTTTATATCTTAAAATTTGACAGGCTCCCATGGAAGCATCGAGATGGTCAACGCACCTGTAGCATGCCATGGGAAGTGGCCACCTTAGAGTTTCTCTCGCCACTTGTTCTCTCTGTACTAATTGGTCTTACACTTCTGGCCAAGGCCAGGCCCCTTATTAGTAAAGGCCACCTGTAGTGTTATCTTAACTTGACAGACATCCCAGACTTCTGTAAGATACTTTCCCAAGCAAATGGAACAAGGGGGAAAAAAACTCTCAAGCAGCATGGAAGAAGAGACAGTGCAGGCCATAATCCTTAAACCTCCTGGCCAATCCTCTGGTCATTTCCCTTACAGAGTCTTATGATTGAAATGTAATAATAGAGGGGCATAACCTATTTCAGAGAAATGGAACATATAAGAAAGAAGGAGGAAGAGCATTATATGTCCAACGTGTTTCTACTTGTGAAGAGATCCATGACTTGAATCCTGGAAGCTAGGTTGAGAGCATCTGCGTAAAAATTAAGGAGAAGATTTAAAATGGTGATGTTATTGTTAAGGTCTACTATTACCAAGCCAACTTGAGGATTTGAATGATGCCTTACTGGAATAGACGGCCAAACATTCAGAAAGGAGACATGTAGTAATAACAGAAAATTTCATTTATCCTGATATTTATTGTTAGTCTCTCTGCCAAAATAGAAGCAACAAGAGTATTCGCTGTTTTAGGACAGATCCTAATGAACAGTGATGACCTGATTAGTGTAGTGGAAGTGGAAGAATCCTTAGGTGGGAGCAATCATGTTCTCCTGAAGTTGGTTATACAGCAGAAAGGGAAAGCCAAGCACAGTCAGACTTGCGTTCTAGACTTGAAGAAATCTGATTTCAGCAAACGTAGGGAAATACTGAAAGTGATCAGATGATCAGGAATACTAAAAGAAATAAAAGCAGTTCATGGTGGAGAGAGTTTCTTAAAAGTGAGATATGGAAACACAATTTTAAACAGATCCAATGAGGAAGGAGAAATGTAAGGTACTACACTTAGGCAGAAAAGTGAAATACACAAACATAGGATAGATGACAGCTGGTTTGACCACAATGCATGTGAAAGAAATCTAGGGTTCTGAGTAGACCACAAGTTGAACATGAGTCAACAGTATGATGCAGCATCTAAAAAATCTGATGGGATTCTAGGCTGCATCAATACGAGTATAGTATCCAGACTGAGGGAAGTAATAGTAACATTCTAAACTGAGGGAAGTAATAGTAACATTCTATTCTGCTTTGCCCAAACTTCTCCTGGAATACTGTGTCCATTCCTGGGCACCACAGTTCAATAAGAATATTAACAAGTTAGAATGTGTCCACAGGTGGGTGACCAAAATGGTAAAAGGCCTGAAAACATTCTCTATGAGGAGCAGCCTAAGGAATTGGGTATATATAGCCTGGAAAAGAGAAAGTTAAGAAATGACGTGATAGTCATTATATTTGAGAATATGTCAAATGGAAGATGGAGCAAATTTGATTTCTGTTCCTCCAAAGACTAGGACACAAAGAAATTGATTCAAATTACAGGAAAAGAGATTCCTCCTAACTGTCAGGAAGTACTTTCTAAATTTTTGAGAAGTTCAGCAGTGGAATACACTGCCTTGGAGTGTGGTGGAGTCTCTTTCTTTGAAGGTGTTTAAACAGAGGCAAAATGGTCATCTGTCAGGATTGCATTGATTGTGTATTCCTGCATGGAAGGGGGTTGCACTGGATGGCCTTTTGGTCTCTTCCAACTCCATGATTCTATGCTTATGCCAAAATATAACCTGAAGAAAATCCCTGTAGAATTTTTTTATTTTATTTTTATTGTAAGAAAAAAAATAATGTGCCAAACAAAAGTGAAGGAAAAGTTAAAAAATGCTTACATTTCTATTTCTCTCCAAGTTCCATTTACATAGTATTACTTATACAATATGTTATAAATCATACTGATTATATATTTTGATTATATATATATATATATATATGAATCTCATTCTTGTTATACCCGTTGTTATTAATTATTCCCATAATTAACATTTTCAAAGTATACTGTTAGAAATTTCATTCTTATTTCTAACCTTTTCAAAATATAATATTCATAATTTCATTCTTATTTCTTTCCTAAACCTTAATTGTCTTTTCCTAATTACTCTTATCACCCTACATACCAATATACTATATATTATATAGTATATAGTACTATGTGTTATATAGTGTGTGTGTGTGTATTTTACCTATGATATCCTGAATTTAATCTATTACTATTGTTAGGTGTAATCCATCCCCAGAGCCTATTATACCTCAAATTATTCCACCTTCCAAAATTGTAACTCTTCTTGTAGAGATGTAACACCTTCCTCTTTTACTAACACCTTTTCTACGAATATCTTCCATATAGCATCAAAATCTCTCCCTTTCATTATTCCTTTCTTAACTTTAATTCCGCATGTTAACTTGTCATTAATCACAATTTTCAATACTTCTTTATACCAATCCTCTATTTGAAAATCTCCTTGAATTTTCCATTATTATTTTTTTGATATAATTAGCCTTGCTGTGGTTAGTAAATTTGTAATTAGATCCTTCATTGCCTGGGTACAATTAACCTTATCATATATAGATAACAATGCTATACTAGGGCATATTTCTAAATCAAATTTCTGTTATCTCTTTTATCTCATTAAATATCATTTGCCAAAATTTCTGTACACATCTACAACTCCATCACATATGAATATAAATACCAATTTCTTGACAGCCCCTCCGATACAACCTTGAATAATTCTTATCTATACCATCTCCAAAACCAACTTATAATAATTCTTTTTTGTCTGTACAGATAGGTTTTTTAAGTGACACTGATTCCAAATTTTTTCCCAATCCTAAATATGTTTTTTTTTTGTACTAATTCTTCCTCCTATATTTTTCTAGATATTCCTCTTGATCTTTATGTTTTGACAATATTTTATATATTTCAATTATGGTACCCTTCAAAATTTCACTTTCCTCCACTCTTTCTCTTTGATTAATCATTTATTCAAATTTAGTAAATTCTCTAAATTATTATTCCTGTTCCAATTCCTTGTCCACTGCTCCGAATATAATTGAGCCATGATATCTTTGTACCTTGCAATCTCTCCTTTATTTTATCTTTATTCATCATTATATTCATCCAGTCTTTTAACTTATATATTCTCTATTTAATTCCTTTTCTAATTCACCTCTCAAATTTACTGGAATTATTTCCACCATCACTCCTGGAGTTAATCGTGAAGTAGCAGGCATTAACTTTTCCTTATTTTTCTTCCAAATCTCTAATATAATTTTCAAAAAGTAGTTTTCTGTCTTTTCCATTTCCCTCTTGACAAGATTCCAAAAAAAAAAAATCTCCAAGTTCTTGTCTAATTCTATTGCATCCATCTGTAACCAATCTAAATCCCCCTTTCCTGTTACTCCATCTATAATATATCTCAATTGATTTGCATTGTAACACCATTTTAAGTTTGGGAGGCCTAGCCCTCCTTCTTTTTGAGATGTATACCAGTATGCCTTATTAATACTCACTTTTTTATTCCCATTACATAACTTATTCAATAGTAACTGCCAATTTTTCAGTTCTACTTCTGATATCTGTATTGTTAATATCCTAAACAAAAAGTTAATCTTGGGTAATATTTTCATTTTTACTAATTTATAATAATGATTAATTTATTATAATCTTTTTCCTCCAATCCTTCTAAAAAAAATTGTACTATTTATTCCTAAATAGCTAATTGTATCCTTTAACCTAATATTTTTATCCTTTAAAAAATCGTTTTCTTCTCTCTTAGTATAATTAAACAGTATTAACTCAAATTTAGCCCAATTTACTTGTAGCCCTGTCATTTCCCCAAATTACTATAAGTGTTCATTTACTCTTTCCATTTTCTTTAATGGATCTTTAATTGTCAACAGGGTATCATCAGCGAACAAACTTACTTTGTTCTTTTCCTTAATCACAATCCCCTCCAAATTTTCATCCTTTCTAATAACATTCACCAAAATTTCAATAACCACTGCAAATAAAATCAGGGAGAAAAGACAACCTTGTAATGTATCTCTATATATTTGAATTTGTTCTGCCAATCCATCATTCACCATTACTACCACCATATTATGCAAATATAACTGATTTATCAGTCCTCTAAATTTTTCTCACAAATCCAACATCTTTAGTGTTATTTTTAATGCTGGCCATCCCATGCAATCAAAGGCCTTGTGTATAGCCAATATAATTATTCTCTCTTTTTGTTTATTCCTCTCAATTATATTTATTTTATTCAATACTCTACCAATTAAATTTGACATCTGTGTTCCCTGCACAAAAGCACACTGATCTTTTTGAAGATATTTATACATAAACTTATTCATTCTTTTTGCCATTACTGCTGTCAATATTTTAGCATCTTCATTTATTAATGATATAGGCCTATATGATCCTGGATCTGTCAAATCATTATCTGGTTTCAGAATCAATACTATCAAAGACTGTTCTCACAATGGTGGGATCCTATCTCCATTTATTATTTTACTATATAATACTTTCAATTTAGGTATTAAATTCTTTTAAATGTTTTATAATATTCCGGCCCCAACCCGTCCATTCCCAGTGATTTCCCTCTTTATTTATCTATACCTTCCTCTGTCTCTTTTTCCAAAGTCAATTGTTCTATTCATTCCTCATTTTCCTCCTTTACTTTTATTTTCCAACGTTTTTCAATATATTCCTCAATATTTTCCACTAGCTCCTTCCCTGCTAGGTATAATTCTTGATAAAACTATTCAAATATCTTTCTCTTATCTTTCATCATCCTGCATATCTTACTTGTTTTATCTTTGATTGCACAATCATATTCCCCGCCTTTTTTGACTGTTCAGATTTGGCCAGCATTTTAAAATTTCTATTACTTTATTAAAAAAAAAAAACTCTTCTCAAATATATCACTGGACTTCATCAATTTCTACTTTCTCCAAGTCATTTCTTTTTGTCTTGTAATTCTATATAAATTTGTTTACTACTATCTGTTATATATTTGTTCTCTAATTTTTTATTTCCATTTCTAATTTTAATTTTTTCTGTCCCTGTCCTCTTTTTAAATTACATGATTCCTTAATACAAATCCCTCTGGTAACTGCTTTCATAGTATCCCATAACACTGCTTGAGAAATCCCCCTGTTATTCATATCCCATATATCCTACCATTCTCTCTATTCTTTACTCACTATATCTTTATAATTAAGTATCCTGGTGTCTAACCTCCATCTTTTCGCTTCTCTATAATCCTTACAAAATGCAATATCCATATTTACCAAAGCATGGTCTGTAACTCTTATCACTCCTATTTCTGTATTTAATACCTTTGAAACCATATTCTTTGATAAAAATAAATAAATATATTCTAGACTAATTTTTGTGAACCAATGAATAACAGGTATATTTCTTTTCATCCCCCTTTACCAGCCTCCAAACATCATTTAACCCATTTCTATTCATTACTTTATTCAAGGCTATAATGTTATTAAATCTATCCCTTGCTGTCAGATCTAATTTATCTTTCCACTTATCCATAACCATAATCTATAATCTTCTGTCCTGATTGTGAAATCTCCCTCTATATCCTCCAACTACTTAAACATTTTTCCACAAAATTCTTTCTGTTTCTCATTTGCAGCATATACATTAACCAGTAAATACTTTTCTCCCACCATTACACCTTGTATAAATACAAATCTTCCTTTTCCATCTTTTTAAACTCTTGATACATTAAAACCACATCTTTTAGATATTATGGTTGCTACCCCTCTTGCCCTAAAGGTACCATATGCTTTTTCATAAGTAATAGCCCAGTTCAGTCTGAGTTCATTTGTCCCTTCTCTTGCTTGATGTGTTTCTTGTAAAAATATTATGTCTGCTTTGTCTTTTTTTCCAACAATGACTCTATCCTCTTCCTTTTTATCACAGGCCCCAAGCCTTTCATATTCAGTGTTCTTATCTTCAACTTATTAGCCATATTGGTCTCCAAAGTCCTCTCCAAAATCTTCTTAGTTGTCTCTTTAGTGTGATGCACCCACTTCTCCCCTTCCCTTTCCTCCCTCCCTCTTCTCCACACATACAAATTTCCCCTCTTACTTCCCCAAGTTCTCGGACCTCAAACCTCACCCATGGCCTCTACTAGCCCTTGGGGTGGGGAGAGAGGAGCCACGATTCCTGGCACAGAAGCAAATCCCTCCTCCCAATTGTTTATCGTACATCTCCCTTCTATTATCTGTTACCTGTTGTCTCTCTTTTTTTTCCCTATTTTTCTTCTCCCCTCCCCTTTTTTTGACATATTGTCATTATTATTGTCATTTCTATAGTTGACATCTCTATCATCTCTATAGTTCCTTGGATCCCCCAGCCACACCCATGTTGTCATTTTCTTCTTGCTGCATCAATATCAATTTTTTAAGAAACTCTATTCTCTGCTCTAGGGAATATATCTTATGTTGTTTCCCTGCCCATTGATATGTCAAAAAAATAGGGTAACCCCAACTGTATTTTATTCCAGCTCTTTGCAAAACTATGGTACAGGGTTTGACTCCTCTTCTCCAGCTGATTGATTCCTGGCAAAGACCATTGAAAATTTCAATCATGGTGTCCCCATCTTTTAATGGTACTGGAATTTTTTAAATTGTTTTCATCAGGAGATCTTTTTTGTAGAAGCTTGCCACTCTCATGATTACATCTCTGGGAACCAGGCCTCTCTTTATTGCTATTGCTCTTTGAATACTCTCCACTTCCTGTTCATCTCAGGTAATCTGAGAGACAATACTTGGTAGCCATTTCAGGACTTCCTCTTTCAAACTTCTCGAAGTTTCATTTGTCATCTCAGGGAAACTGCAAAGACAAATGTTATTCCTTTGGTTAGAGTCCTGCAGATCCATAGCTCACTGTTCTTGTTGATCCAATCTTGCTGTATGCTCCAGAACTATCTTCTGTTGTTGTTTTTGATCTTCTTGTAGGGTATCAACTTTTTCCCCCAATTTTTGTATATCTTTTGTTACATGCTGGTTGGATTTTGTTACTGCAGTTTAGACCTCCTTGGAGACACCCCTAGATATCACTTTGATATCATAATTTGGCTTTACCATACCACCCCTCTCCACGTGTTTGTGAGGCCCCCGGACAAGCACAGGACTAGGCTTGACCATCAAACACTGAAATATCCCAAGACAATACAGGCAGGCCAGAAATAGCCAGATCACCGCTTTACGAGACCTCCTTGGCAAACACTCTCATTATGTATGCACGCTGTTTACAAAAGACTCCCTGTCCCAAGCAGGTAACTTGGCAAGCTAGAAGCTTAAATGCCAAGCACTGAGCACTTGCGTACAGTCTACCTCTTTGTCAATTCAGACTTAACTCAATCATGCTAAATTGTGACCTTTTGGAGACATTGTCTCGCACCCAAAACTCATTGTTGTCCCCAAGTAAGGCATAGCCTGCAGTCACACTTCTCCCTATAAAAACCCCTGATTCCGAGACCTTCCTCGGATTGCTCCCGAGTTCCAACCGCCTTGCTGCCGCTTTGCTTGGCGAGCTTCCCCTCAGCTCCACATGCTGAGATACACCGAACCCCAACATCGCTCTCTATCTTCTTCCAGGCTTCAGGAACAGGTGTCGTATCACCCGAACCAACTGTCCCTCTGAAAATCCCACTATCTTACTCACACCTTTATTTTCCTTAGTTATCTGTGTGCGTGTGTTGCTTATATTGTGTGCCTGTATTTAATAAAGATCATTCATTATTTTCAATCCGGTTTGCTTCTTGACTTGGCCTGACCCCGTAAACACTGGGTTACAAGATCCTGCTAAGTTATCCTGCCTCTCATAACGCTAAGCAGTGCTCAGAGCTAATTTTCCCCACCTATAGTTGAGCACATTTTGGGGTCCCTTGCAGGACCCCCGGTAAACAGGGTAACAATTTGTTCATCTCAGCCATAATCTTAGTAGTTATTCTTTCTGTAAAAATTTCATTATTTCTTGTCACTGTGTCTTTAAAAGTTTCATTGCTCTTAGCTAGTGCCTGTGGAAACCATGTTTTTAAATCTTCTCCTTTCCCCACTCCATTCTCTTTCTCTTGCAGTTGAGAGCCAAGATTCTTAGGTATCGTTCCTGTCATTTCTGGTCCCTTCATGGGGCTAGATTTATTTTTATTTTCCATTTCTTCTTTTTTGCGATTAGACAAAAAACTATCTTCAGACTCAGCCCTAGTCAAACAAGAGAAGGCCTTATCAGATGGTCTTTGCCAAGCACCAAACTGTTTGGATTTTATTTTTTGAGTCTTTTGATTCTTGGTCATCAACCAACTTGTCAGGCTGCAAATCAACAGTGAAAGTGAAAGTACAGTTTATTTTTTCTTTCTCTTAGTTCAAACTTCAATTAGACAGTTCTTTTTCATGCCCAAGACGTTCCAATGTATGTATTCATAATTTGTTGCTTTAATTTTGTGTTTTATGACTCTTGGATATCAGGCAGCTTATCCAGTCAGAGACCAGCCTTAAAAGAGAAAGTACAGTTTATTTATCTTTCCCCCAGCTTAAATTCCAATTAGCCAGTTCTGTTTCATGCTCCACACATTCCGATATAGTTATTTGCAATTACTTACTGTCCTCTTTCCACTTAGAAGAGATTCTTTGGCTTTTTGATTATTAGCTTGCAGGAGAATACAGTTTCCAGCTTCTAATGCCATCTTCGTTGGTCCTCCCCACAAAAATCCCTGTAGAATTTAAAGATAATGTAAAAAAAAAAAAAAAAAAAAGATTTGCAGTATAGATTTGCAGTATAGATTTTGCAGTATAGATTTGCAGGAATAATGAAAGGGAATGATTTTGAAGAAATAAGGAAGATATCTGTGGAAAAAGTTCTAATAAAAGAGGGAATTGTCACACCTCCACAAGAAGAGTTACAATTTTGGAAAGTAGAGTAAGCTGAAAGATAATTGGCTCAGGGGATGGGTTTACACTTAGTGTTAGGGGTTACATTTTAAAATAACGAAATAAAAAAAATTAAAAAAAGATTTGCAGTACTGAGCCTATCTGACCAAGAACCAGAAGGTCTCTGGACTGAAGCGAGGGACATTTTCATGCTGGAATGCAAAAAGGCACTATCTATGGCTAAAAAGGAGACACCACAATGGAGGACAAATGAAACTTTTCAAGCTGTAAAGGACACATGAGAAGTAAAAGGTGACAGAAATAGGGTAGACCCCCTGAATGCAACTTCTGGAAAGGGAAAAGGGAAACTATTATGACAATACAGAGAAATAGAAGATGGCAACAAAAAGAAATAACAAAGAAGAAAGAAGAAAGAAGAAAAGGAAAACAAACACTTTTACTGTATATGGAGCAAGGATTGCCATATTTCCAAGCGGGGTTCAGGAAAGGAAGAGGCACTAGGAATCATATTGCAAACATACATCAGATAATGGAATGCATCAAAGAATTTCAGAAGAAAATGAAACTGTGCTTTATAGAGTATGGCTAAGTCTTTGATTGTGTACATAATGAAATACTATGGATCACTCTTAAAATTATGTGTGTCCCACAACATTGGATGATGTTGTAAATAGGATGAGAGGCTACTGTTAGGATAGAATACAGAGAAATATAATTTTTTCCAGTTGACAAACAGGTCCAGTAAGGCTGCATTTTATCAACGTATCTGTTTAACTTGTATGCTGAACATATTATATGTGAAGCAGGATTAGATTAAGAGGAAGGATTTATGCACTGTCAGGAAAACTGGGGGTTACAGTCTAAACAGAGCTGACCCCACACCTCCAAGCCTGGAGGAAAGAAAACAAACACACAGTGCATCTTCAGGCTAAAGCAGGAAAAACCTTTATTGCAGGCTGCATGCTTAAAAGCAAGCAAACCCTGAAAAAAGGAACAAAAGACAGAAACCAAACGGGAACAGAAGCAGAGCAGGATCAGAGCGAATACAGAGTGATTCCCACCCTTTACATATTGTCTTTGGTAAACAGATAGACGTCATGAGTGTCACACAGGAAGACTCAGTACAATTCCCGTGTGAACCACTAACCGCTAAGCATAGACTAAACAACTACATATCAGCTTGAGCTGTCTCTTCCCAGCTCACGTCTGCTACTTGTGACCTTGTGTAGCACAGCTAATCAGTACACACTGCAAACTTCTCTGGCAGCTTGGAAAATGACTGCCAGGCTCATCATTCTTTAACATGCACACTGGAGCAACAGTTTAAGATATGCAGATAACATCATACTACTAGCAGAAAATAGTAAAGACTTGGAATGATTACTAAAGAAAGTCAAGGCAGAAAGTGCAAAGTCAGGTTTACAGTGGAACATTAAGAAAACAAAAATAATGACCACAGATGGTTTATAAAACTTTAAAGCAGACAACAAAGACATTGAAATAGTTCAATATTCTCCATAGCTTGGCTCAGTTATCAATCACAATGGAGGCTGCAGTCAAAAAATCAGAAGAAGACTACGGCCCTTTCCACACCTTACCTTTTTTGGCACTGGGGTGCAGGGATCGCGTTGGCAGCCTCCAGAGAGAGCACAAGTGGTGCCTGCTCTACCCTGGAGCATCTTGTGATTGTGAGTACATCATGCAGATCGCTCCTCACAATTGCGCGACACTCAAGAGGCCCTTTTGCATGCCAAATGCAGTGCGAAAAGGGCCTAGGAGTTAGGACAGCTATGAAGGAACTATATGACCTCCATATTTTGTTTAGTTAGATAAATTTTGTGGTATCTTGACCACATGACAACTGGAAAACTGAAATATTCAGAATAAAAATCTGGTTCGATTACTCATCCTTAGGAAAATTTGTTGGCAATTTCTAGTACACAGCGAGGAAGACATAAACTATTCATTGAGCTAGTAAAATTGGAGGAAAACACATAAGCCTTGGGTAAGAGCATGAATGACTACAAACTAGGCACTGACAAGCAGAAATCAGAGTGATGTTATTCACTATTATAGGGGTAAATGTTTTAGAAAAGACCTTCTGGAACAATGGTGGCAGAAGGTGCTTTCCTTTTTAAAGACAGCTGGCTATATTAACAAAGAGTTTTCATATTATTTCTGTTAAGGCAACTTCAGCTGTGGCTCAAGAGATCTGCTTCAGTTATTATTTCCTAAAGATTTTTTGCTTAATACAAACAGCATACTTAATTTATTACACACCAAGTTTTTGTATCCAACTAGCATTCTTTAATGCCATCTGTCATTCCAGATTCTACTAAAACCTTGCATTTGTTCCCTTTTAGTTACATTTCTATAGTACAGCCAAGGCACAAAGGCCTGTAGGCTCATGTTGATAGTAAGATTTGCAAGAAGTAATTAACATGAAACAAGAAGACTGAGATTAAAGCCACATATATCCACTTCAACCCAAAACACATATATGCCCACACACAAACACACACACTAAACAACATAAAGGCCAAAATCCACACCATTTCTGGAAGGTCAGCAAACCAAGACTACCACATATCAGTATGCCTGGCAATTCCCTGAAAGTGTAGGTTTGGGCCCAGGATAGTAAAATTTAAGTAATCAGATAAGACTATACAGAGCTTTATAGTTTGTATTTACCAGTCTTAAAATTGCACCCAGAAATGTGTTTCAGAAGGTGGGATAATGCATTGATCTCGTAATCAGTGAAGGGTTTCCAACTAGTCTTTGAAAGAAGCAGAAAAGTGTAGGTTAGTAAAATGTCTGTGCAAGAATACGATCAAAGATCATATATCAAGTGTAGCCAGGCATTCGTCTTAGATTTTAAAAAAGCAGACTTCTGTAAACTGAAGGAGCTGCTGGCTGAAATCCCGTGGTCAAGAAAAGTCAATGAGAAAGGAGTTCAGGATGCATGGGAGTTCTTTAAAAGGGAGGTGCTGAAGGCACAGGCTAAAACTGTGCCATTAAGGAGGAAAAATGGAAGGCATCTGAACAAACCGGAATGGTTGACTAAAGAGCTCTCAGCTGAGCTAAGTATTAAGAAAAACATGTACAGGAAATGGAAGAAGGGGGAAATCACCAAAGAAGATTATAAGCAAGTAGCCAGGAGATGTAGGGAGAAGGTCAGAAAGGCTAAAGCACAGAACGAACTTAGGCTGGCCTGAGACATTAAAAACAATAAAAAGGGCTTTTTTAAATACGTCCGCAGCAAAAGGAAAAAGAAGGAGACGATAGGGTTGCTGCGCAAGGAAGATGGTGAATTAATAACAGGAGGAAGAAAAAAGGTAGAACTCCTCAACACCTTCTTCGCCTCAGTTTTTTCCCAAAAGGATAAAAACACTCAACCTGGCGGTTGGGGAGCAGGTGAGGAAGTGGGGGAAATGCAGCACAGAATAGATAGAGAGGTAGTACAGGAATACCTGGCCACACTGGATGAATTCAAGTCTCCAGGGCCAGATGAATTGCATCCTAGGATTTTAAAAGAACTAGCAGAGGTCATTGTGGAACCTCTTGCTATAATCTTTGAAAACTCTTGGCGGACAGGAGAAGTTCCGGCAGACTGGAGGAGGGCAAATATTGTCCCCATCTTCAAGAAGGGAAAAAAAGAGGACCCAAATAATTATCGCCCAGTCAGCCTGACATCAGTACCTGGAAAGATCCTGGAGCGGATCATCAAACATTCAGTTTCTAATTACTTAGAAAACAATGCCGTAATTATGAAAAGTCAACATGGATTTCTCAAAAATAGGTCATGCCAGACTAATCTTATCTCTTTTTATGATAGAGTTACTTGCTTGATAGATGAAGGGAATGCTGTGGACATAGTATATGTTGATTTCAGTAAGGCCTTTGACAAAGTTCCCCATGACATTCTTGCAAAGAAGCTAGTAAGATGTGGACTTGACAGGGCTACTGTCAGGTGGATTTGTAACTGGTTGACTGACCGTACCCAAAGGGTGGTCACCAATGGCAAATTCTCATCCTGGAGAGAAGTGACTAGCGGGGTGCCACAGGGTTCTGTCCTGAGCCCGGTGCTGTTCAATATCTTCATTAATGACTTGGATGAAGGAATAGAGGGCACGCTGATCAAATTTGCAGATGACACCAAATTGGGAGGGGTTGCTAATACGCCTGATGACAGGATCAAAATTCAAAAGGACCTGGACAGATTGGAGAGCTGGGCCAAGGCTAACAAAATGAATTTCAACAGAGAGAGATGTAAGGTCCTACACTTAGGCAGAAAAAATAGTATGCTGAAATATAGGATGGGGGACACGTGGCTGGCTAACAGTACGTGTGAAAGGGATCTAGGAGTCTTCATAGACCACAAGCTGAACATGAGTCAGCAGTGTGATGTGGTAGCCAAGAAGGCCAACGCAATTCTTGGTTGCATCAATAGGAGTATGGTGTCTAGATCGAGGGAGGTATTGGTACCACTTTATTCTGCATTGGTTAGACCTCATCTTGAATACTGTGTCCAGTTCTGGGCACCCCAATTCAAGAAGGATATGGATAAGCTGGAGCAGGTCCAGAGGAGGGCAAGCAAAATGGTGAGGGGCCTGGAAGCCATGCCCTATGAGGACAGACTTAGAGAGCTGGGTATGTTTAGTCTGCAGAAGAGAAGGTTGAGAAGGGACATGATAGCCATGTTTAAATATTTGAAGGGCTGTCATGTCGAGGAGGGAGTGGGCTTGTTTTCTCCTGCTCTTGAGACCAGGACAAGGAGCAATGGATGCAAGCTGCAGGAGGGGAGATTCCGCCTGAACCTCAGGAAGAATTTCCTGACAGTCAGGGCTGTCCGACAGTGGAATGTGCTGCCACAGAGTGTGGTGGAGTCTCCTTCTTTGGAGGTTTTTAAGTGGAGGCTGGATGGCCACTTGTCGGGAGTGCTTTGAGGGTTTTCCTGCATGGCAGGGGGTTGGACTGGATGGCCCGTGCGGTCTCTTCCAACTCTACATTTCTATGATTCTATGATTCTATGATTCTATGATTCTATAATCATGTATAAGTTGACTTCATGTATAAGTCAAAGGTAGGTTTTGGGACCAAAATTATGGATTATGGCCCATGGATAAGTCGAGGGTGAAACTTAGGGGCCTGTAACATAGGATGCAATTTCTTTTTGTTTGAAAGTACTGTATTAACAATGGGGTAAATTGTACACTTATGCTTGGATTTAGTGCAGTACAGTTTGAGCCTCCTTTCCCTGGAAATTCAAAAGCCTCTCAAACCCAAAACATTTTTTTCTGCCAATCACCTGCTTCCACCTTCAAGGAAAGATGGTTAGTCATATGTACAGTGCTTGCTGAGTTTTTCTTTTTTCCTCAAGGAGTCCTTGCCCCAGAACTGTCAGAAATTTGGTGGGACAAAGATGAGGAAGGAGGGAACATCTTGTTTCCTGAACTGCACTTACTCAAGCCCCCTGTAAATAGTAGATGGTTCAGATTCTTCCCTGGCTGTCAGTGCACTTTCTGCTCTTTTAACAAAGTAACCATCATAGCTGTGAAGGGAAGAAAAAGCCCAAGCAGATTTGGCTACTCCTGCCAATTGGTGTTTCACTCAGCCACTGCCATCAGTCTCTCTCATCCACATCTTGCTCTCTAACCTGCAGGAGCTGGACACCAAATGTCCTGTATCCAACAACCTTATCTAGAGCCACATCTTGGGGGTAGACTCTAAGCTACCCCCCCCCCAAAATACCATACTCCTTCTGCAGAGAGAGTGTGTGTGTGAATGCAAGACCCAAATCAACTTCCTCTCTCTCTCTTTAAGAAAAAAAAAATGATTTTCTAGCAAAATGGGGATGAGCAGAAGGAGAGACTAAATTAATTTGGGGCACAGGAGAGGCTGGGCTGGATTAATTTCTTGCTCCCCAAAGGATGGTCACAATAGTTTGGGGAGATTGTTTGCACTGAAAGAAAAAAAAACACACACACATGTTACAAGCACACATACACATATGATGGCTTTCCTGATGTAGCACTACTGTTTGTGTCTGGATCCTCTTCTCTATCACCTTTTAATTGATCAACACAGCTACCTGCAATAAAGTGAGCAAAGAAAACCCCAAATTCCTAGAGTTTTTGGGTAATGTAGTCCTGGGCATGTCAATTCAGAGATAAAATCATTAAATTCAATAAGGTTTACTTCTGGGTAAGGCAGCTTTGCTGATTGTCTGTCTTGATCATCTTGCTGAACTATGGCCTCCCCATACCACCTTTTGTTTTCTTTTGCAAGACAACTTAAAGTAGAGACAATTCTAGCAAAAGACTGATGGTGGCAGCAGCCAAGTGACAACCAAGAAAGCATCTGGGACATCTGCTTTCTGCAAGGGCCTTGTATGGTCCCAACTGCAGGAACCAGAGGCCTTCCCCCCACTTCTCTTTACCTATCCAGTTCTGACTGTGATGAAGCAAGGGCTTCTGGAGAAAAACACAGCAATGCTAGACATATGCATAGACCCCATCTAATCCAAAACTTGAAAGAAGACCAGATGCATTCCAATTTCCCCACTGCAGTGGTGTTTCTTTGCAGATTTTGTGCTGAGGTGAGAAGATTAGAAAGAGTAAAGAGATCCTGAAAAAATGCCCAATCACTGCCATTCTCACAGCACTGCAGTGGGTTGATTTTTTTTGGGGGGGGCCTTTTTTTTTAATTGATACACAAGTATATATGGTACCCCTATTATATGTCTGTTGGTAAGCTAATGTGTACATTTTTGTCTACCGTTTCTCTTAGTGTATACATTTTTGTGTACAACTTTGGCTAAGAAAATTTCATAGCAAACCTCAGATAAATGTAAAAGCTCTACAATTGTGTTCTAATATGTATATTAATTTGACTAGTGTGGATTACATCCATTCTTTTTAAAATACAAAATAGAATAATTTATTTCTCATCCCTAAACAGCACTGAGAAGTTTCTGTTACTATTTCAGCAATATGGAAAACATTTGGACTTCAAAATGCCTCCCTACTAGGTACCAGTGTTTGTTCTTCATTCCTTTGGTTGTACAACACAACCTTTAAACATTAGAGTGAGGAAGAGCCAGGTTGAATTCTGAAGACTGATGGTTGGCAAAGAAAATGTGATCTGTTATAGAAGCTCATAGTACAGAAGTTAACAAAAGCTAAGAAGGGGTTTGCAATCTAGATATAGCTTGAAATAGTCTATGTTGACAAATTTCCCAATAACTGGCAAAAAGTCAAGACTTACATCAGCTTCCATTCATTTTAATATTTCTTAGGATAGCAGGCATTTGATTTCAATTACTCTCTTCTTTCTGGTTTTCTTCACAGTTTTGGCTTTCAGGTTTCTGTTTCTTGATTTCAATCTTATCTTTCAAACTGCTCCTACAGGAACTCTATTGCTGGTTCCTTATCTTCCCTTCATATGTTTTTCTCCTGTCCCTTAGGTTTCTGCACTTCATCCTGCTGTATTTATTTTCTGACCTTAACTTTTGGCATACACTTATTCGTTCCTATATCCTTGACTACCAATATGCATAGGTGAAATCCAACAATAGTGTCCAACTCCTCTTTCTTTTAACATTCTTTCCCCCCCAACTCCAAATGATATCAGTATCTGATTGCTTATCTGCTAAAGGTCAAAATGAAGTGCTAACTGCCCACTCTCAGCCCTGTTTGTATTCTCTCTTTTTCAGTAGGTTAATGGTCTCCTTGTTGACCTTTCTAAATATATTCAGGGCATTAGTTTCACATCTACTTGCCCTTCATTTATTTCAGAAATTCTTTTGCCAAATCATGCCACTTTTCTCTGCCTATGTAGACAAAATAGATCCTTTCTGTTGCTCCTATTAGAAGTTTGGTCTATGTCAAAGTCTTATCTTTGCTGAGTAAATGTGGGCTTTCACAGGCTATGCCCCACCAAGCATAATAAATCCCACTGGCTATTTATGGCAGCCAATCAAAAGCTTAATAAACTTATTTTTGTTAACTGCTAGAACAGCAGAAACAGCACAATAGTTGTGCTCGAGCATCCTGTTGGATACAGTATGTGGCCATTTTTGAAAGTGGCTGCCATTCTAGTCTCTTGAAGCATAAACAGGAAGAAATAAGGGAGAAAAGGGGAATTATGGCAACTCCTTTAAAACTAACTGTTTTTTTATGAACTTTTGATGATATAAAACCAATTCTTTTGATACAATAATGAGTGCTATTAAGTCTCAGATATAAAATATATTTATGCAGTTCTGAGAGTTGGATAGAATGTACAGGATCCAGAAAAATGTAAATCATGACACCTGCCCTAAATTTTCAAAATGTAGTCTTTTATCTCTGAGACCTTAAGATCATTTGGTACTGCATCTGAATAAGTGGTTTTATAGCCGTGACAGTTCATGCAAAAATAAAAACAGTTAACCTTAAAAGTACTGTCACTTTTTTTCTTTTTTCTTTTTTTTTCTGTCCCCCTTCTGTTACCCTGTGAACTGGGGGTCCCGGGAGGGGCGCCCAAATGACCAAACAAACCAAGCAAAGATGGGGAGATTAGCTGGAGCACTCTCCTAGGCTAGCGAGAGGCAGGGTAACTTAGCGGGAATCTTTTATACAGGTTCAGGTCAGTGAATAGTCAGACAGTTAAAAATGGTAATAATGGTATTTATTAACAAGCAGACAAATTACTTAAGAAAACATAACCACACAGCTAACTAGAAATAGGAAATGAAAGTTTTGGGGGAAAATGGGTGATATGACACCTTTCTCGTAGTCCTGAAGAAGTCCAATTGAAGAGAAGAAACTTGGCGTGGCAGCCGAGGGGAATTCACTGAGCAGAGTGGCAGCAAGGCTGGATGGAAGCCTGGAGCGATCCGAGGAAGCTCTCGGAGCTTGGGGTTTATATAGGGAAAGTATGACCGTGGGCTAGTCTGGTCTGGGGCAAAAACAATGAGGTTTGGGTTCGAAACAATGTCTCCGAAAGGTCAGAATTTACATGATTGAGTTAAGGTCCGAATTGACAATGGGATAGCCAGTATGTAGATGCAGCTAGCTTGGCAGTTGAGCTCTCAGCTCGCCAGGGTGCCCGCTCGGGGCAGAGGTCTCTTTGTTTTGACACGCATCTGTAATGAAGGTGTTTGTCTCGGGAGGTCTCCTAAAGCAGATCTGGCAGTTTCTAGTTTGCCTTGCTGTAAATAAGTATGAGTCAGCATTTAATAGCCATGCCTAGCTTGGTGCTTGTTTGGAGGCCTCACAAACAAGAGGCTGAGGGTGGCAGAACAGGGCCGAATTGTGATATCAAAAATGATATCTAAAGTTTACCAAAGGCTAGCCCAGTTCACGGTGATAACAATCCCCCCCCCCGAAAATGGGCAATTTGACACAAATTGATCATTTTCCAATTAGACATTTCAAAGTGAATTTAGAGCCGAATAGAGGTCTACAGTTTCCGGAGTCGTATCACACCTCGGGCAAAGGGATTTTTTCAACATTTCTATCTAGTAAAAGCAGTCCCTAGCTAACAACATCCTAACCCTAGCTACATAAACACAGGAAATGTAAAAGGTACAGTTGCAATAAACAGAATGCAATAATGGCTTGAACAATGAGCACAGAGCAATAACTGGAACAAATGAGGAATGCGGGCAATCCAATGAACAATTTGTAATCCAATGAAGAGTAATGCGGGCAATTCAATAATAATCCAATGGGCAATTCAAAAGTCTAACAACAATGCAGACAATGCAAATGCAGAAATGAGAGTTCGTGGTCCGGGGAGGTGAGGAGCAGGCAAGAGTCTCTGCACCCCCTCCGGAAACAGAAAAGTTTGGAATCTGGAGAGTATGGGCATACTGGTGGTTCCAACATAGCTGGAACCATGGCAAAGAGTCTGGGCAACACAGGAGTGGCAAAATGTCCAAGTTCATGGTCAAGCTAGCCAGGGTGTGCTAGCTCATTGCAGGAGCGGGTTTGCAAAATGGCAACAGGGATAGTCCAAACAGGCAACAGGCTTTACAGTCCAGGATACAAGCAGCACAGTTCATGGAGTTCGTTGGGGAGCGGCTGGCTGGGGTCCCCAACTGTAGCAACAGGAATGGGATGTCGTTTCGGGCTTGGCTCCTCGACTGGAACTGTCATGTGGCTGGACTCACACCCCACGGTGCCTTGAGGGTGGTGGACAAATCCGGGGATGGCCTCGGCTATCTGGAACCGTCGACCTATTGGTTGTAAGAAGAGAGACTGGCATGGGTTATAACCAATGCAGACATTTAATGCAAATTATTGACACGGAGCCTGTTGGGAACTGAGTGCAAATTATGACAACCGGGGATGATGGGAATCTCAGTGGGTCTTTAACGAAATGCTAGACAAAGGTGCTAACATGGAGGAGAGAGGGGTGACTGCCCAGACCTTGGTCACAGTAAGGTGGAGAATGGTCTGACTGCACTTTAGTAGAGGGGGCCTCCATGCAGAGGGTACCTTCTGGGGTAGCTCGGGCCTACTGTGCTTCATCCAATATTTCACCAATGAGCTCATGATCTAACAAGAGCGAATTTGTAATGTAACCCGGGCTTGTGCTGAAGCTCCATTTGCAATGGCAATGGTACCC